>JAWWTY010000016.1:9038770-9448016 GCA_035222235.1 Margarornis squamiger
ACAGGGACAGGGGATGAGGACAGGGACAGGGGCAGGGACAGGGGAGGGGACAGGGGCAGGGACAGGGGCAGGGACAGGAACAGGGGATAGGGGCAGGGGCAGGGACAGGGAATAGGGGACAGGACAGGGACAGGGCAGGGACAGGGATAGGGGACGAGGACAGGGACAGGGGACAGGGACAGAACAGGGGCAGGGACAGGGACAGGGGATAGGGAACAGGGGCGGGCGACAGGGGAGAGGGACAGGGACAGGGGACAGGACAGGGACAGGGGACAGGACAGGGACAGGGGAGGGGACAGGGGCTCCCCGAGGTCGCGCTCACCCGGCGCGCTGCCCGGGCAGGGGCGGCCCCTCCGCGCGCGATGTCGGAGCGCAGGACGCGCCGCTCCCCGGGACACCCCTCGCCCTCCTCGCCCTCCTCGCCCTCCTGGCCCGGCCTGTCCCTCCGGCCCCGGGCTGGTGTGCCCGGGCAGCCCCCCGAGCCCCGGCGCTGCTGCCCCCTCCGCCCGGGAGGAGCGAGCGGCGGCGCGGGGCGGCGGCGGGGGGAGGGCAGGATTTAAACGAAGGGCGGTGACACCGCACAAAAGATTTCGATAGGCTCAAGTGAGGTTACAGCAAAGGCAGCGGGGCGGGGGAGCGCCCCCGGAGCCGTGCAGCCTCTGCCTGGCAGCGCCGTCGCAGCCGCCGCTTCCCAGTAGTTTGTCCTGAGAGCCTGAGAAAGGGAATTTAAACGAAAATTTCCTCTCCCTCTTCTTTTTATATTTTTTTCTTTTCTTTTTTTTTTTATTTTTAATTTTTTTCCCCGGGAGTTGGCGGCCCGGCCGGGAAGATGGCAGGCGGAGCGGCGGGCCGGGCGGGTCGCAGCATCCCCGCGGCGCTGCCGGGCGCGCCCGGGCGGGACGGACGGGCGGCCGCGTGAATGACCGCGGCAGGAAGGACGGACACAGCGCCAAAGGAAGGCGAGCGCATCCGCCCGCCCGCCCCAGCACCCGGATCCGGTGGAGATTATTATTATTTTTTTTTCCCCCCTCTCCTCTCTTTCCTCTCTTTATTTTTTTCCCCCCGCTGCCTCGCCCCTCGGTGTGCCGGCTCCCCCGCCGCGGGCCGGGCCGTGCTGGGCCGTGCGGGGCGGCGGGACCGGCCACACCCTCGGCGGCGCTTCCTGCGAGCCGGGGCCGCGGCGGGCGCCGGGGGCGGCACATGGTGCGCAGCCGCCGCCCCTGCGGGCCCCGCCAGCCGCGCCCCGGGCCGGGCGCTCCCCGCTCGGAGCCGCCGGGGCCGCGGTAGCCGCTCCGAGGGCTGCGGCCCCCGCGCGCCCCCCGCCCGCCCGCCCCCGCGGGCAACTTCGCGCAGGGTCCCCCCGCGGCCCGGGGCGGCGCGGGCGAGGCGGTGGGAGGGGAGGAGAGGAAGAAAAATAGATATTTGTAACTAAAGGATGCCGGAGCGGGGCCCGGGGGCGCCCGGCGAGCGCCGCCCCGCCGCGGGAGCGCCGTAGGAGCGCAGGCTGGAGCGGGGCGGGCGCCCCGGCCGAGCTCGCCCCCCGCAGCAGCGGCAGCCCCGGCGGCCAGAGCCTTTTCTTGCCTCCCGGCGATTAATGGAATGATGTTGCGGAAAAGGCAGAGCGATCCTGCCGGGCTCAGTCGGGACTGCTCGGGCGGCGGCGGCGGCGGCAGCGCGGTAGCGAGCGGCATGCGAGGGCCCCCCCGGCGCTATGGCTAGCGGTGGCTCCGGCAAGTCCAGCAGCGAGCTCTCCGGCGGCGGCATCCCCAGCAGCAGCTCCCTGCAGAGGAAGAAGCTCATCTCTATCTGCGACCACTGCAAGATCAAGATGCAACTGGTGGCCGATCTGCTTCTGCTGTCGAGCGAGACCAGGCCGGTGAACACCGAGAGTCTGTCTGTCTTCGGTGAGTCCTTTGAGAAGTGCAGGGACACGATCATTGCCAGGACCAAAGGACTCTCCATCTTGACCCATGACGTCCAGAGCCAGCTCAACATGGGACGCTTCGGGGAGGTGGGGGAAAGCCTGATGGAGATGGGGGAGCTGGTGGTCTCCCTGACCGAATGCTCTGCCCACGCTGCCTACCTGGCCGCAGTGGAGACTCCGGGGGCCCAGCCCGCTATGCCTGGCTTGGTGGATCGCTACAAGGTGACCCGATGTAGGCATGAGGTGGAGCACGGCTGCGGGGTCTTGAAGACCACCCCTTTGGCAGATATGAGCCCTCAGCTCCTGCTGGAGGTTTCTCAGAACATGTCCAAGAACTTGAAATTCCTGACAGACGCCTGCGTGCTGGCCAGTGAGAAATCCAAGGATAAATTTGCTAAGGAGCAGTTCAAACTCAGTGTCAAATGTATGAGCACCAGCGCCTCTGCCCTCTTGGCGTGTGTCAAGGAGGTCAAGACCTCGCCCAGCGAGCTGACCAGGAACCGGTGCGTCTTGTTCAGTGGACCTTTGGTGCAGTCTGTCTATGCTCTGGTGGGCTTTGCCACTGAGCCCCAGTTTTTGGGTAAAGCTGCCACCATTAATCCAGAGGGCAAAGCTGTGCAAACTGCCATCCTAGGAGGAGCCATGAGTGTGGTATCTGCTTGTGTGCTCCTGACCCAATGCCTCAGGGATATAGCCCAACACCCCGAAAGTAGCACCAAAATGAGTGATTACAGGGAAAGGTTGAGGAACTCAGCTTGCGCCGTCTCGGATGGTTGCAACCTGCTATCTCAGGCACTAAGAGAAAGATCTTCACCCAGGACTTTACCGCCAGTGAACTCCAATTCTGTGAATTAACCCCCACATCTTCTCTTTAGATCCCAGTCATTGCTAAAGGAAAATAATATCCCACCTCCTCACCCTTTTTTTGTATACCAAAGAATTTGCTTGGATGAGCCCAATCCTTTGATTTCGTGTGGTGAAGAAGCAGAACATATTCAAACTATATGTACTAATAAAGGTGGCCAGTTTTGGCTTCTTTTTATTTTACTTTAAAGTTAAGCAAGTATCTGCAGATAAATTTTTCTTTATTCAACAAGGTCTTCACACAAATGGTAATAACTGTTTCAAAGTTTTTATATTTGGGGAGGTGGGGGTATCTTAAAGGAGAAAAAAAAAAAAGAGCTTTAATCGCGCTGGGTGCGGTTTTTAAAGTTTGTCTTGTCTTGTCTTCCGAAATTTCCCTTCTAAATTTTGCTGTTCGGTTGTGCAGGAAAAAGGTTACCTCAGTTCTCACTCATTTAAAAAAGTGAAAAAACCCAACAACACATAGATGATGGATGTAGCTACTATTTTGTTTGTTTTTTGTTTTGTATGACTTTTTTTTATTTTGCATCAAGTGTTAGGTTAGAAGTGCATTTGGTGTGTAGGAGTGGAAGGACTGGAGGTTGTGATTATGTTTTCCATGTGTTGATTTCCAAACTGGGGGAAAAGCTACTGTGAGTGTTTAAACAAACAAACAAAATTACACTATAACAAAAGTGATTTTTAATTTTTTTCCAATGTCAGTTTTTATCTTGCATGTACTGGAGTATTTATTTCATCTATTAAAATGTTATGTTTCTCAGATGCCTTTCTGTGAATCTCTTAATACTTGAACAACTAGGCCTGTTTGCATTGTATGTCATTTCCCCCAGGGAATGGGTGGTACAAACGTAACTGGAGTTCTAGACAGCAGCATACAAGCTTCAATTCAGTTCTTTTATTTTCATAAATACTGTCCCTCCCCCAGTACTACCCCTCCTCCTCAGGAGCCTCTGGACAGAGCTACACCAGTTGTATTTGTGGGCAGCTGGGCAGTGCTGCGTGCCCTGGGATTGCTTGGCATTGGGAGCGCTGGGGGTGTCTGCAGCAGGGCACAGCCTGGCTTTGTCTTTATCAGCATTCGGTGTTATCTTTTGAGTTTTGAGTTTTAATTCTTGCTGATGTTGCGGGCCATCTGTGTGTTAAATTTGTGACTTTCCATATCATTTCGTGAAAGACTTTACCCTGCTGGATGGCCCTGTGTGTTCTGCGTGTCTGCTTGGGATTGCGAAGGTTTGGCAGAGTGGGCACTTTAATTCCGCAGGGAGGAATTGTGTTAGAGCTCCTCAGTAGAGATTTCTGTCAAAGCAGTTTGAGGTTGATGTTGTAGATTACAGGAAAAGATAGCTATCTTTTGAGGCCCAGTTCACCTCCAGTTGAATTCCTTGGGAATTGAGAGTGGACTGTAGTGTATACTGCCCTAGTTCCGATAGTTGCAATGATGAAGTTTTCAGCCTGGTCTCTGTGGACCTGTGGGATCTGTTGCCTTCTATATGTTCTGTTAAAGGTAAATAGAAGAGCAAGTCTTACGCAAGAAGGTTTTGTTTGACTGCCCTGGTCCATTGTATAATTGTGGGGGTTTTTAATAGTTCTGCAAATTGAACAATGTTGAAAACTACTGGAGAATGCACCTTAAAAATATTGTTACTGTGGCTTAAACCTTAACAAGTACTGTCTTGTTTATTCCTTTGAAGAAGGAAACCTTTGGGTTTTGAATATGGAACAACCCTGGACTAGTGAAAGGTCTTCCATTTATAGCCTTATTGCTTCTCTTGCAGATGATGCTTTTACTTAAGGGGAGTGAAGCTTTACTGGGTAGCGAACAAATAAATACCTGGAGATAAGCTATATCCATATCTGCAAGGTTAGAAAAAAAATAATTACTTGACTTAAATGCAGCAGACAGGTTTCGTTTGTATTTAAATGGAACTTTTCTGTCTTCAGTGAATTGTATGAACAAGACTTTTCTTTGTCATGATCAGTCCAGGGTACATTCCTGCGGGGTGTGATTTTGTCACCATGCTGTCTCTGATGCCCTGTGAGTCCAGCAGTATGTGCTGCAGAGGCACAGATGTCCACATCTATGCGGTGTAGTATACAAGTATAAAAGTACTCTTGCTGGTTTTTTGTAAGTGAATACATGCACACAGTGTTCTAACTTTGACTTAGGTGCCTCCACAGGTATTTCCTCAGAGGCTCTCACGTGTGCGCACACAAACATTTTCCCATCTGTGACAGGAACAGCTGTAGCACTCCAGAGGGATTCATAGGAGGTCAAGGCCATCTACAGGGAGGTCCTGTGTGTCTGTGGTGTTTGGGGTTGTCTGCCCTTTGGATCTCCTTGCCTCTTAGTGTGTCTCCACGGAAGCCGAGATACCCTCCCAATTGACCCTTCCCTTTTTTCCACAGTCGCTCTGAGGGGAAGGAGGAAAAAGGGACTGTAGCAAACGTAATGCTTTCAGGATGTACTATCTTCTGCGGCTGCAGACAGGAGGTGAGGAACCAGCTCCACCCTTCCTTTGCATAGATCCTGGATGGTGCAGAACCTCGTGTGGGACGTGCAGGGATGGTGCTGAGGAGCTGCAGGGCAGTGCTGTGCAGGGAGGGCACATGGCATCCCTTAGCTCCAGGTCTTTTAAGTTATTGTGACCTACATTGGTGAGGCCTCCTTGCAGATATAAACCAGAGGATTCTGAAGGGCAGCTCTGCAGCGTGTCTGACAAAAAAAGTAATGTCCCACTGGCTCTTTTGATGTGTCTACTTAATAATTTTTGGTGCTGCTGAACTAATTAGATTCTTTTTGATTCATTTATACATTATTGAGGTTATATGGATCACAGTACAGCCTGCTTATTACCTCTGCATATGAAAGGCAATATATTATTAATGATGATAGTGCTGATCTTTGTTGTGGTGCGATCTTGTTTTAGGTGGTTTTGTGTAATTTATGTTTTAATGAGGATACTGCAGATTCTTTCCCCCTTATTATAAAGTGAGGTACATGCATGCATATATAAATAAGGACATACCTTCTTTTCATTTAACACTAAAGGAAAAGAAACTGCTCTAGATCTCCCTTCTGAGCTGTGTGAATTTTGGAAGTATTTAGTTTTATAAAACAAAATGTGAGATGTAGCCAGGTCATGATTTTAGTTAACAGGCTGATTAAATATATATATACACACATATATGTATATACAAATAGTAAATTCATCAAAGTAACTTACTGTGACATTTTAAAACAATAGTAATTTTAACAGTTTGAAAAGTTCAGTCATTTCTTTTGAGAGCAGAACTCGCACAAAGGGAGCCATGAGCTGCTCCCTGGCCTCAGCTCAAGAGAGAATCTGTCAAAATCTGTGCTAGTCATGTAATTAGCACAGCAAAGTTAAAAAAAAAAGACTTTTGATACAAACAAGCACAACTTTTTATGCACTCTGAGTAAATGATTAGGAGGAAAATGTCTACATATACATATGCATATTGTGACATTTTGTAAGCTGAAAGAGTGAGGTTCCACTACTAAGCATGAACATACATATATTTTAAATGCTGCAGTGCTACATTTATAAAAACTTAATTTATATTGTGATAATTTATTTGGAATTTATTCCTGTAGAATATTAATTCTGATTCAAGACATTATTTCAGTAAGTGTATTCATGTTTGCTTGCTTTGTACTCTCTGGGACAGAAAAAGTACAAAATGGGCAAGTTTTCAGGGTGCACTTGCAGGCCCCATCGAGGTCACTGATTATCACTTGGCATCGTATTTCAGGCCCTTATTGCCCAAATGCTTACACACCATTTAGGTCAGCAAGTAGTGTCACTGTTTCAACATGGGCTTAGACAAACAGGAGACATGTTTTCTGATCTGGAATCTTGATGATTTTGACAGAAGAAAAGATGTTAGGGTGTTTATATCCCATATGTAATGGATTATTAATGCATTTAATAAAAGGATTAACTTATTTCTAAAGACATTATGCAATGCGCATTTGTAGCCAAAAACAACACTATCCCCACAGAAAGAGAATTAAGCTTATTTCTTTAAATGTCATAATTTTTTAACAGGGAAGAAGTTGTCACCTTTGTATTGTCTGTGGATTTGATATTATCTTTTGGTTGCTGCTTCAGCATAGGGAAGTTCATTATTGATGTAATACAGCAGCTGGCTCTCTGAGTTTGAGATCAGAGCAATGTGTTTTCTGATTTTGAAAACAAGTATGTTTTGTAAGACAACCAGTAAACTAGCAGAAAAATGCTATTGAAAAGCAAGTGCACTATTTAAGGGAACTTACAAATGTAAAGCCATGTTATTTTTCAAAACGAAGAAAAAAAAAAGACCATGGGTCAGATAATTCCCTTTACTTTTTACCACAGGAAATGATCAAAGTAGCAGAAAATCTGCTCTTTTTGGCCAAACTTCTGTCAGAGACAGAAGGGGTCGAGCCAACACATGGTGTATGCAGCCTTGCAGCAAGAGGGGATGTGGCTGATGGGAAAGGAGGTGGGACCAGAGAAAATCTGTAGGGCAATACCTCTTATTAAACCCACAGGAATTTTCCTATTCTAGATAAAACAGAGGCTGATCCAATAAAGCAAACCTCAAACAACGCAACCTTTCTTTCCGGGCTGCTGGAAGCCTGTGAATGAGGACGTGGGCCTGGGAGCGTTTGGGATGCTCTGTGTCGAGCAGCTGTGTTGCTGTAGGGAATCGAGAGTCTCTAGGGTGGCCCTAAGATGTGTGAGAAGTACAGGCACAATGTGTACCTGCCAGAACAGTTTGGTGGGAAACGAAGGGGTTGGGTTTTATCTGCTTTTGCTTTCTTCCCTATCAGGCTCTTTCCAGACTTTACAAGCAGAAGCAGATGGTAGGGGCCAGTGCATTTTACTTCTTTGTTCTTGCTGCCTGTGAAAGGTGCCAGATGGGCAATGATAAAGATAGAAATTCTCTTCCTGTAGCTCAGGGATAGCGGAAAATGCAGAGCTTCAAGGCTGCCCTATCCTCACAGGATTACCATAACATGTTTTTTTGGGCCCACTGTTTCACTCTTTGATTTTTTGCCAAGAAACTGACAGAAAATCCCAGTGGCAACTTGACAGGGGCATTGAGAACCATTATGATATTTCCCACAGGATACCAAACCACCACCAGGTTTGGTTCACTCACAAATGGGCCAAAAAGTAGATATGAAGTGCGAGGCCAGATCCTACATATGACTAACTCAGAAAATTGAGTATTGTGTACTCTGAGAGGTGTTTATTTACTTGGGAATTAGTATTATCAAAATTTTTATATAGAGTAGTTCAGAGTTATATTTAATTAACATAATTAGAAGCAGTTTGCTGAAACATTTCCTTAATGAAGACAGACATCTATGAACATGAAGGGCCTCATCCATGACTCAATGAAATCTGTGTAATTAAATAGCAATGTTTTTCAAGCTATGTTAAAATGTTAAGGGTTGTTTTCTGAGGCAAAGTAAGGCATTTTGTATTGATTTTCATTAATTTGAATGTTTTCTTAGAACCGGTTTTATTGTACTAGAGTACTTTGAACCCAAGGGGTTTTTTTGTTTTGTTTTGTTTTTTTTAAAAAGCACACAGTGTATGATGCTCTATTTCAGCAAAGTCAAAAGCAGCATTTCAAGATTAATGCAGAGATTCCTGGGGTCTTTTGTCAGCTTGCCAGCCTCTTGTTCCTGTTCTAACTTAATTTTTTATAATTTCCTTTTATGTTAATAAAGGCTTCTTGTGGCTGTAAAAGTTGAAGTTGTCTCACTCCATAGACAGCCTGGTTCTTATGTAGATACTATTTAGATTATTTAGAAATCCTGCTGGTTGCCAGATGGAGCTCTTTTGGGTTTTATGTTAAATACTTGGAAAGTTAAATAGCTTGATTTTTCTCTCCTCCCTTCCTCTCTCAACAAAATAAATAAATACTTGAAAAGTGATTACTAACAAGTTGCTTAACTTCAGTTTCAAAACCAAATTAGTTTGAGGTGAAGAGACTGCAAGTATGAGATAACTCAGAGTGATTGGGTTTTGGTAGAGTTTGACTTACCTACCAAGGTTTTAAATCAACAGTTTTTCTCCAGTTTTATTTGGACAGCAGGGACCTGAAGTTTAGTTTAAGGGTAGAGAGTCCTGAGAAGCAGAGAACACAGCTCTGATTCCTGCAGTAGCGTTCTTGCAGGATCTGGACCTCAAGTGGGAAGCCCTTAGACTGCAGTGGCTGTTTGGACTGCTGGAAGTCACTGGCAGGGTGTGGTTCCGTGCTGTGCTGGGCTGCTGCGAGCCTTCTGTATCCTGGGATTAGTTCAACCAGCCTTTGGGTGACCGAGTCTCTGTGGTAGCTCCACTGTCTCTCACTCCCCACTCTGAACATTTGGGTGAATCAGTGAGGAGGAGAGATTTGACATCAGGTTCTCCATCACCAGCATGGCATCACCACCATAGCATGGGCACGAGGTGCCCATATTGATGCCAGGGTGGGCTCATAATAGGGTATTTTGAAACTACTCTCATTCCCCTGAATTTTGGGGTGCTCCACTCTTCAGCTCATTCTGTCAGTTGAGTTTGCAGGGTCTGTATTAGTGCACAGAACACCAGCAGCAGAGCCAGGCTGGCTCTGGTGGGCTTTGTTTGGATTTTAGCAATTGTGAGGCTTCATTTGGTTGAAATTCACACAAACTGCTGAGTATTTCCCAAAAGCACAGTGCCTGTTGGGCACTGTGGCACTGATGAACTGACGGACCTCTGTTTCATACTGAGTGTATTCAGGTTATTCCCTCAGGTCATGCAGAAGTTGTTTGGGAAGCACTGGGAGTCAGTGTCCCTCTAATCATAATTCTGCTGTTGTCAATTTACAAAATGTCAATAGAGCAATTTTGGCCTCCAGGGTTATGTTTTTCAAGTACAGAGTAAAAAATTGCCCTTTTCTAGTCAATTTTTTTCAGTATGTATTGATTCTGTCTGGTTCACATTACATATAGGAAGTCTCTCAAATCACCAGGCATGCTGTTCCAGGTGTACTTTGGGCCCTCTTTGCATTCTGAACATGCATACTATGGAAAAAAGTGAGAAAAGTCAGCTAGATCTATATGTACAGTGTGACAAATTATAGGCCATGTAGCACTTGTGAACTGGCATGCAGTTAATGCTCTGGTCTTATTTAAATTCCTCAAATTTAGTCTAGGTTAAAAAATTTACTTTCTGTTTAAAAATTTACTATGGAATCAATCTGTTCTGGCAATGTTAGATTCATAGTTCAAAAACTTTATGCCCTCTTATCATCTAAAAGTAGTCATTGGTCTGAAACTTTTTAATCTCTGGGTCTGGCTTAAAAAACCAAAAAGGAAATTGAGCCATTTAATTCAGCTTTAATATTTTTGAAAGCATTAAAGCTAATGAGTTGACCTATTTTTAAATTACAGAGCGTGGAAAAATGGTGCATTCTTTTTCATGCTGAAGTGAGCTATTGTTTCTCTGCTCGTAATTAAAAACTCACTGTTTAGAAACTCAGATTGGTCCTAGGCATTGCAAGAAAGTCTGTAAGCAAAACTGTCTGAGTGAAGTTTCCTTAGTACTGACTTTAGGACAGACTCATTCAGGATCTGTAATCTTGTCTTGTGACTGGTGTGTTAGGAGAGTTTGTTCCAATAGCTTGTAAATGATGCTGGTAGCATCTGAGTAGGCTGAAGAGCAGTTGTTGAAATGAGCAGTACAAGCTCCAGAGACATGAGCACTGTCTTTGAAACTTCAGACAGAGGTGCTGCTGGTGGGGCCACTGCAGGTTGTAATACTCTCAGAAAGTTACAGTGAAATACTGGACTGAAAAACGCTGTGAGCAAGAGAGGTTTGCTTCAAAGTGAGGGCACAACTTACAGTTTTCAGCGGGAAAAATTGAAAATACTTGGTCAGAGCTGTGAGAGTATTTAGGGGCTTAACTTCCATTGATTTTCAGTGGGAGCTATGTCTGGATATTTTGTGGACCTCGTCATTTGTGAACTTTGAATGCCTGTGGTTTTAAAATTCATTATAGGATGTTGTGGTAGAGTTTTACTGAAACTCTATAAAGGTAGGAAATTTGCAGCTGAAGTACCAACGTGGGCCATAATTCTGTTCTTACCATCCTGACCTTCCCCTGTGCATTACAAGCTCTTGTTATCCTTGTAGGTGCCCTGGCTGGAGAGCAGCCAGAGGCTCAGCTCTGCCTCGTGTGTCCTGGGTGGTTGCCAGATGCCAGCGCTGTGCATCTTACCTTCACATCAGAATCACAGGTTTCACCTCCATGCCTCCACCCTCTGCTCCTGGTGCAACACCCAGATGTGGAAAAGAGATCCTGTTGTACTTTGTGCATGTTATCCCTATCCAGGCCATGTATATACACGTAGTTCCTGCCAGCTGAGGGCCAGACTCCATTAAGAACATACCTGTTCCCTGCGTGTGCAAATTCCAGTTACCTCAGTACCACAAACGTCCTTTTGAAATAGGTCTTGAAGAGTGGCCCATGAGCCATATTCCCTGGAACTGCATTTCACACACAGTTTGTCAGAGAAGTCTAATGCTACTCAGAAGGAAGGGTAATCTGACTTAGGTATTTATGAGGTGATTTTAGCTGGGGGATGGTGGGGAAGCTGGATACCAGGAGATGTAGGTTGGTGGTTGGCTTAAAGTTACAGCAGCTCTGGGTGCCCTATTCCAAAACTTAGCATTTGGACTTTTGTGTGGCATTTTCTACGCCTCTTTTTCTATGTACTATTTGCTAACATTTTATATTGAGTTAATCTGCAGCTTTGAAGGAAATAACCCTAAACTAAACTCAGTGTATTTATCAGACTCCCTACCTATCTGCCTTTTATGGACAGTTTCAAGATAATTAGGTGAAAATCACTTTCTTTGAAAAGGAATTTTACTCCTAAATTGCAAAGTCATAGTCTGAAACTTGTGAACATTTTGTTTTGTATGTGATTAAAGCTACATCTGTTCATTGGGTAGAACAGAGGAAGAGGCATGCTTTTCTGTCTTGGAACATAAGATGACAAAAGGCCAAATGTTCTTCTTTGGTTCACTTGCACGGGAGTACCACAGTACACAGAAATGCCTCAGTAATGCTGCTTTGGACACTGCGTATCCTTTTGAATACAGGCCCAAGAGTTTGCAGTCATTTGTGTTGGTGGAAAAAGAAAAATCTGTTGAAGGACCCTGTTCATGCATTGTATTGTTCTGTATTAGGTTTGTTTTTTTTTAAAACAAGAAAGCTCAAATCAGAATTATGTGCCAATTCTTTATAAGATCCCACTCATTTAGCAAAGGAATTGCATTAATTACATGTAGTCTTCTGTATTGTGTCATTACAGAAGAGAGAGCACATGCTGCACTTGTGAACACTTTGCTGTATTTTTCCCTTTACCTTTGAAAATAATGGTGGTCTGTAGAAGAGTTTTCCTGGATGATAAATACACTTTGCAAATATACAGCGATACTGAGAAGCCTGAGTAAAACAGACTTCTAAAACTAGTAAATTTATCTGATAGGAATATGATAAAAGAATCAAAGTACTTTTTTTAAAAGCTTTTCCAACAGTATTGCCTTAGACATAGTTTTAACTGGTTTTGTTGTTACATTAATTTAAAGTTACTCTTGGATGTATTCTCCCCTATGAGATGGTTTTATAAAATGGACTGGTTTCACTTACAGAAGATGCAGTGGCTGATTGGTTTTGGATTCTTTATAAGGTTGTGATCTGTGAGATTGCAGGTATTTCCTTATTGGACTGCATTTTACTGAAGTGATCTGGGGTTCACATGAATCACTAATGCCCAAGGAAAATCACTCCTGTCAAGAGAAGAGAACATAAAGAAAGTTCACAGTACATCTGTAGGAAAATGCTGTAAGATGGACAGCTTTAATAACTCTGAACTAGCCCCTCAACCTCAAGAATATTAATTCCAAATTAATAAGAGTATTTAGAGAATTCCAGCTGCCAAAAAAACTGATTATCTACATGATACATGAAAGCCTGCCTTCATGTTTAGCTGTGTTCATAGTCTATTTTTCAAAAATAACAGTTAAATATTGGGGGGTTTATGCCAAAAAATAGCAGGGTTTTTTTATCAGTGGGGAGAAAGCAAAATGAAAGTCTGTTTTTGTTTTCAGAAGTGGAGTGCAGAACAATATTTCTTTTACTCATTAAGGTGCTGGGTAACTAAGTTATTCCACTTCGTACTGCATTCTGAAATACCCTTTTACTCTTGAATTGCATTGATGTCCTACAGTTTTATTTAGAAGGGTGCTCAGCTTGTTTATGTGCTTCAGTGATATTGACTATATAAATTCTTTCTCAAAATCAAATAATCCTGCTTATGAAAGAGTGAAATGATATTAAATTTATTTCTAAGGGGAAAAGCTACTGTTTTGCGTAAGTCAGATTGATGATAAGTACAACCTAGTAATTTTAATGCTGTTGTATTTGTGTGTTTGAGGACTCTTGTGAGCCTGAAGTGTATTTTGAAACTGTTTAATTTTACCACCATTCCAGAAAGTACAGAACTATCTCTCTCAGACCAGGTTATTTGGGAATTACAACCTTTCAGAATGCACTTAGCAAAACTTTTCCTCGTTAGATCTAGTTTGCAGAATGAGTCCTACCTGCAGATATGAAACTGGGATATACAGGTTTAACATGTCAGGAGAAGGGTTGTTGTAATGCTAGCTAAGAACTGCGTTACCCGAGATTGTGTTATCTGGGATTTTTCAAAGAGGCACAGATTTTTATTTTTCATAAGCCATGCTTTAATTTTGGTTTTGTGGATGAAAGCTCCAGAAGTATTTTAGAGTGATGTCACCCCTCTTAAGTTCTTCTCAAATACTTCCATTGCTTATTTACTTATTTTCTAAATATACAGTAAGTACCATATGCAAATCTGACCCGTTGATGCTGGTGGAAAATCAGCTCCTGTTTTGAGCAGGAACAGAATTTATATCGTGATTCTCTTCACTGGCTAAATTCTTTGTCTCTAGCATCTCTGGATAGACAGCAGATGTACCAAATTACTATCTAATACTTTTTAAATACTAAGTAATTATTAAATTGCTAAAAATCTGCATCAGTATTAGCCGCTAGTTGAGAAGTTCTGCTTGTAAGGAGGGACTTACATGGAAGTATATTTGGAAATGAGGTAAATGTTTGTCATCATCATGCCTTGACAATGATTTTGGGTCTCTGCTTGTTAGGACTAGGGAAGAAAGTGTAAACTTATTTGGTCAAAAAGTATGCTCAGTA
This sequence comes from Margarornis squamiger, assembly GCA_035222235.1. Taxonomy (NCBI): domain Eukaryota; kingdom Metazoa; phylum Chordata; class Aves; order Passeriformes; family Furnariidae; genus Margarornis; species Margarornis squamiger. The sequence goes on from JAWWTY010000016.1 coordinate 9,052,845, forward strand.
GTCAGGGAAATAAAAAGCCCTTGCAGAGTTAGCTTGGATGAGCTGATCAATGGGGAGATGCAGCTCTGATAATCGAGGGATTTATAGATCAGTGAGAGTCACAGTAACTGTTAAGGACAGTTGGGCCAAATTACCTACAGTGAACCTTTCCTCATCATCACAATGAAAGCTGTATTGTCCACCCCAGGCTGTCATGTATCTCCACCTTTCCATATGTAGAGGACTGTGTCTTTTCTAAAGACAGAGATAAAAATTAAAGCACCTGTTTCCCATGAGGAATGTCCCAACATTCATCACTTTCTTGTGGCTGTCTTGGTCCTGAGCATGGCACTTTGTAATAGGGTCCAGTGATGCTTTACTTTTGTCTTGCTTTTTGCATTGTCACTCACATATTCCTTAGTGTACATCATCAGACTAGGAGCCATTCCTCGCCTCTGTTTCTATTTCATCTCTAATGCTTCCAAAAATCTCTTGTACTGACGTATAAAAACAGCTGGAGCTGCAACATCACTCCATTTTAAGCTCTGAATTGTGTTAGCCATTACATTGGTTCCACATGCTGCTTGGGTGGAGACATCAGTTAAAATTCCCAGCACGGCCAGGAATTGCAGCTCTGTGTAAGTGGTGTTCTTTATTACATTATACTAAAAAAGAGGATTTTTCCCAGAGCCATTTACCAAGAGGGGAAAAATGAAAATACTGTTTGAGGATGACCTTCCACCCCAGTGATCTATTTGGCGGGTGTCTGTTACTGCTCAGCTTCTCCACCAAGGGTTTTGCCGTTGTCTAGTGCTTTGTCATCACTACTAAGTGGAAAACTCCTGAGCTCACTCAAGAGCTTGTGGGGGGTTTGGGTAATGGCAGAAGGATTTATGAATGCAAATACAGAACAAAATATTCATCAAGGTTACCTGAAACAAACATGGGTCTTATTTGAGCAGACTTTCAATGCATTGATTCTAACAATTTCTTCAATCTGAAGTGCTATTCCTAACCCCAAGATTCTGAAAAAGAGAGGAGAAATAAAAAAAGAAGGGATTTACTTTGCAGCACTCCAGCATGGGAGCAGGAAAAGTGTTGTTGCGATTGTCTCCAAGAGAGAGGCAGTGCTGTAATTCTGTTTCATTTTCGTCCGCAGAACTTGAAAAGATTTTTCCTAGAAATGTGTAATGGGACTGTCAGAAAACAGACCCCTCCCCTTCCCAGTAGTTTCCTGCTGAAGTCATTTAAGGCCTCTCACAGCTTTCATCTGTAGGCACTGAGAGCTCATGGGCCAAGATTTTTTTTTTTTTTTTAAAGGGAATACAGGCAAAAATGAAGCACTTTTTAAAAAGTCATTAGGAAAGAAAGTTGGAAGTTTCTCTGCATGTGAAGCTGGCTCACCACTTAATCAGTTTCTCATTTCCGTTCTGTTTCCGTCAGTCCTGGTGAAGTGGCTGTAGGTGTTTTTCTTGTTTTAGGTATTGCTAAAAGCATGTATGTGAGCTGCCCAAAGGGGCGGAGAGGGAAGTTGTTCCTTACTTCACTTCTGGGACTGTCTGTTTCGGGCTTTACACAAGAGGTGGCTTGGAAAGGCTTGTGAATTCCATTTACTGTGCACTCAGACCCGATGATCACAGTAGGCTGAGCACACAAGGCTGAGCACACAAAACCTGCTCTGCAGGCAACAGTCCTTGTGCAGTACCTATTTAGAAAAAAATCATCCCTTTGTGGAACTGGCAGATAGCTTGCATTTGCAAAGATGGGAATTTTTGTTGGTTATATATATTATGTTTAACACAAATGTTCAAGGCAATGTGCTGTTAGAAGAAACCATTACTACTCTGAATAAATGGATGATACTCAGCATGCATTTTCTGGTTGGACTGAATTCAAGCCTCCCATTCTGAAATGGATAGGTTTTTTGGATCGCATTCACTTGTCTCTCAGACAAATCTGTAGTGTGGATTTGTTCCTGAGATGAATGATACACATTTCATCCGGTTTCTTTCAAATTGAACTCAGCCTGGCACAGGAATGATAAATGTTTTTTTCTTTCTCCTTCTGTCTAGAAGACCATGTTGTACTGTGAAAGATGAACTTCATTCCCAAGAGAGATGAACTGCATTCAGAGGTGGATTTACTGGTACATGTTTGTAATGCTACAGCAGTGCCATAGGCACCTCAGCAGGCAGTTATATATTGGGGCAGTTTTGAGCTGTAGTCACATTGCACATACCAGACCTTTTGTAAAGCTTTAATTGAAAGTTATATGTCCTTAAAGCCCAGAGGAGTCTTCTCTGTAGGGAGTGAATTTTCCTATTTTGTTTTACTAATAGTCTTTGGGGGTAGGATAGTATACAAATGTAATATACAAGGACTTCAGCCTTGGAGCATGAAGAACTTCCTGAAGTTAGCTGGCTATTATAAATTACATACACACTTAAGAAAAGAAAATGCTAGTATTTAAGTATGCCTCCAGCATGCCAGGTGTGTATTTGCATTTGCCATGAAACTGTGCATACCTAATGTGTAAGTTTTTGGAGTTTCCTTGATCTGGAGGATACGGAACCTCTGTGCGTTGAGTACAGCCTAAAAAACAAATTTACTGCTCTGAATTAAACTCCCCATCAGGTCCTAGGATCACATTTGGAACTGATGAACTCACTGGCACACTTAGAGAAAACTCGAGTTCACTCCAACCATCTGAACCTGATCCTGCAGTGCTGGCAGGCTCTGAGCATTACCTGTCCATGTCACCTCCCTACGTCCCATCTGCCCTTGTGATGAGACCATATGTTTGAGGCCAGACAGACAAAACGTCCTGTTGCCTTTCTAATAAGGGCTGACATGGCCTGAAGTGAGGACACATGGCACTTTTAGACAGGGTGGATTCAGGTTGTCTGCAAGGGCCACTTGGAAAGGAGAAGTTAGATTGTGTCTCAAGATCTGTTTCTAGGAGTGGCCATCTCAGGTACAATTTAAGCAAACCTGCTTAATTTGCTATGGTCCCATTCGTGCTGAAAACTTACTCAGCCTTTCCTAAGGTTTTAGATCCTTACCTGCTTGCCAAGGTATTTTTGTATGCCTGTCTTGTTACTGGCATTCTTCTTGTCGCTTAACTAGTGTTGGCAAAAGTTCCTGTCATACTGAAAACAAGATTTGAACTGAATCCAAAGACTGTGAAGTTGGTGCAGCTGTATGGTGGGGAGCGGCTGGCACATGCTTGCTAAGATTTGAAACCATTAACTATGTATTCAAAGAAATGGCATCTGAAATTATTTTATTTCTGGTGGTAAGTAATGATTTTCACCAAGTGCATCTTTGATTCTTATTAAAGCTTCTTCTGTCAAGAGACTAAGACCAGCAAACCCTACTTTTGTGAGTTAGAAACGATAATTAGAGATGCCTGGTTTATTTTACTGTGATATGTAGATACACTAGTAAAGGTTGATAATAGGAAGCATGGCATTCGGAAGCCATTCTGCCAAAATCTCTGTGTGCTGTTTGTGTAATAAATGGCACCAGTCACTACAAGTCACCGGTGGTGACCTAATGACCAGTCACCACTAGTCACCACCTAGTCTTAGGGCAGCAGCATTTTTATACAGAATCCTTTTCTGTGTATGAGAGCCCTTCTAAGAATCAGCAGTGCACAGCTGGCTCAGGAACTGAGGCATGCAATCTACAGAGGTGGCAAAAACCTGTATAAGCAGTATAAGCCTTACTTCCAAAGAATAAAACAGTCAGAGTTGCTGGCAGAAAGTGATAAGAGTGTCAGTGGCTGTTTAGTTTAGGGAAGGATTGGGTGTGTTGAGCGAGTGGAACAGTGTTTGTTTAGGTTTTCCCCCCTGGGACTAGTTTAGTATTTCAAACACGTTTGGGAATTTTTTCTTCCCCCAGTGGTCTAAGATGTGAACTGGACAGTGTGTACAGATGTGAGAGAATAAGACTTAGCAATGCTTCAGAAAAAGCAGTTGCATATCTTATAATGCCAGCTTTGTTTCTGGTGTCTCTGTAGACTCGTTCAGTATTTGTTTGCTGACTTTTCTTTCAGCTTAAAATACACAAAAAGATGCATGTTGGGGCTGACAAAGTAGTAAAGATAGACAAAACTGTAAAATGGAGTAAAATGGAGCTGAAACTAGCCCTGTATGGGGAGTCCCTCTGTGTGCTGTATCACAGGGAACAGCTGGGATCTGCTACTGACACCACTATGAAACCCATGTTAGTTTCCATCTCACTGTATGTTTAGTGTGCATGCCCTGTCCAGAAAAATGGAGAGCTGATTCTTGTCTCATTTTTACTTACTGTCCATGGGAAGGTTATTTAGAGCAGCATTGTCTGAGTCACTTTGTCACAAGCCAGTTCAAAAGGCATATGCTGTATGTAAACTGCTCCAAGATGAGGAGCAGCCACAAAGGGACGTTCTAGTACAAATCATTATTCAGAGATCTTGAAACATAAAAACACATAGCTCTGAAAGAAAAGGCCAGGACCCTGAAAATAACTGGCTAGGGTAATGGAAATTGTTAAAAGAATGAATGGGAGCAGCCACAACCATTGCCAGAATCATTACATTCATCAAGCTGAAAAATGAGCCTGATGGCAGCAGTACATCCAGATGGCCAAGGAACGAGACTTATTGGTAATCCATCCATTTGCCTGATTGGAATTTCATCCACCCACCAGCTCAGGGAGAGACTTCAGAGTGGTCCCAAAGGGGCTTCCAAAATCACAGGCAGTGATCTCCCCTCAGTCTCTGAGAAGGACTGATGAAGCCACAGGGTCAGGAGAGCCCTGTGTGCAAACTTCATATCGGGATGTTCATATGGATTGTTTGGGGACACTCCAGATCTTGTGTTCCAGAGGCTGGGCTTAAATGCTTTGTATCCTGCCGGTATGGGTATGTGTGTGCCAGCAGTTAGGGATCCCAGGAGGCTCTGAAAACTGATGTACAGGCATGTACAGCTCACCTTGCAACACACCTTTTCCTGACAGAATATGATTGCTGTAACATGGAAAGGAGCTTTGCTCTATTCATGCTAAGCACCCTTATCTCTCAAGTGGCCTAACTTACATAATTAGATTAAACTGAGAGGAATTGGGCCTAACCTTGTCCCTGTCTCAGATTCTTCCACTCCTTTTCAGACCCAGAGAAAGCACTCGGAGCCCAAAAGCCTGCCTGTTCTTTCCAATTATATTTAGGCCACTAAAAAAGATTTTTTTTACGTATGTTCTTTTTCTACAAATGCTGTTTCTCTTTTGCTACAATACAATCGTTAGTTCCATCCTGGAATGATTGGCATGTATGTAAATTGGAATAAAGGGATCTGATCTGAACTGTTATCTAAGTTGGGGAAAAAAAAAAAAAAGCCAAAGCTCCTGTACATTAGTGCAAGAAAGCTGTCATTGAAGTGACAGTATTTTTTAATACTATTAAAAATCAAATATTATGGTTACCATAGTATTAAGTTATTCTCTCTATAGTTCACCAGTCCTCTTCACAGAATCACAGAATATTCTGACTTGGAAGGGTTGCACAAGGATCATCAAGCCGAACTCTTAAGTGAATGGCCCATATGGGGATCGAATACATAACCTTGGCTCTAACCAAAATTAAGAGAAAACTTTCCCCATAAGCATCTGCTTTATTTTTAGATGAAACTGTGGCTATATAATGTCTAGCTCATTTTAAAAACTACTAGCGAGGTGGGGCCAACAGAGACTGACATTACAACAAAACCCACTCTTTTTTATTTGTAACCTTTTCTATGATGCTAATATGGCATTATTATTTCTTCTTTACACTGGCCAGCATCCTCATAAACAACTGCAAAGACTTGATGTGGTAACAATAAACACTAGAGTAGCTGAAACTGTCCTACATGTCCTTTTGCAGTACATCAGCACTATAAAGTGAGATGTGTGTCAGCTCCATTAGCAAAGTAAAGGTGCCAGGGACTACTCACTTCTCCTATTTAAGTAAACCTTCAAAAGACAAACAAACCTCCTCTTCAGTATGGAACTGAAATGTTCTACAGAATGATTCACATCAAATAAATAAATGCTTTTCAGTTGCAATCATTCCCTATTGAGTTGAAGTGGTATTATGCTGTTTTAATCTCATCAGTTCCAGAGATGAAAAAATGAAAATAAGTGATTTTAACGCTGTAGGAGGGGGAACTGCATCTTGCACAGAACATCCAGCCAAAGGAACAGGAATAATTTTATGATGACTGAGCTCAAATCTATGCCAGTTTACAACTTCCACTACAATTAATTTCATTTTCATTTCTTCACTGAATTTCTGAAGAATTAACCCCGCATGGTAACCCTTCATGTATTTAGCCTATCTGCAGTTTCCACAGTATTTGCCACTAAAGAATTTAAAACACTTAGAAGCCTTTCCCAGTCTCATCTGATTGCCACTCTTACCCACCTTCACAGGGAAATTCAACATTTACCGCCATCTGCAACACCAATCCACCTTAAAGGGTATTAATGCACATAGGCAACAAACCTTTTGAAATGGTCCCCTAACACTGAAACACAACCACCTCTTTGGTGAGCAACATAAGTAATATGACAGCTTGTAGTAACACTAAATAATCATCTACTTAGCCTAGAGCAAAAATTGAAGCAGTGGGAATGTACATTTGTATCAGCATTTGTTGGGAAAAGATTTATCTGGTGACACAGATACCTTATTGACTGCAAATATCCAGAACTTTGATAATGCAGTACTTCAAGCTGGTAAATTCACCAACAATTACTTCAACACTGTTGTAGGACAGAGATTGTGTTAATACCTGGAGTGAGCTGGACACATGAGAAGAACCAGTGTCCTGTTGATCATACCTGTGCACTTCTGGCAAGATTTCTTCTTACAAACACCAAATCTTTTTGGGAAACTTTTTCATGTGTACAACAGGAAGCTCCAGTCCTGCAAAAAGATATACATTCTGATGAGACTATAGTCAGAGAGGGTTCAACAATCATGGCACTAATTTGTCACATGCAGCTAAATGTTCTGCTTGAATGAATCACTCTCTTTAGGCTCAGCTCTGTGGTGCGAACACTTTGTTTGAGGCCTGAATTTGTTCTTTCCTTCGATAATCCTGGAGGGGTGAGGTCTAATACTCTTGTTCATGTGGAATAGCATCGAATTTCCCAAGATGTCTATTGGTTTGAGCAGGATCATTTGCTATTAGACATACCATGGAGTTGTTGCAGTTAGCATTTCTGAGGTTTGTCTGTGCTGATAAACAGTTCTGCCAAGGAGTTTGCTCATTAAAAAAGTGAAAAGCAAAGCTGGCTGAGATCTGAATGCATTTAAATTAAGTTTTTCAGTATGCTTAAGTAACAAAAGTAAATATGTAGATGATTTTCCTGCATTATTGGTAGTAACACAAGAGTGTATTTCTAGCATTATTTAAAGTTCAGTTTTTCATTAGACTTGGAATCTATGGGAAGTTCTTAATAAAGAGAAACAAAGGAAAAAAAATCTCTGTTTTCCCAGTGGTGCTCATTACTGATACAGACTTGCTGTCAAATTACCACTACATTGCAGAAAGATAAACAAATCAAAAGCCTTCATATGCTAGAAATTTTAACAATTTAGCAAGTAGAATATACAATTCATATAGTTAAGAACAGAGAGTAGACACCAAAAAAGAAAATGGAAATATCTTGTCAGTTTGAGAGTGTTTTAATACAAGAACATTGTCTTGAAATATTATTCATAGATACTGCCAAATTATCTGAATTCAGTTCTATCACCATAGCTGCCTTCTGCTTGGAAAAAATGCATGTTAAACCATTGTCATTAACTAAAATTTTTGTTGTTGTTAATTTGAAAACTGCATAGAACTAGTTGCAATTTAAAAATTTCAGATTAAACTATTTTATTCTGTAACAACAACAAAAAGTATAAAATCAGCAATCTTGAAAAGTCTAAACAGATTAAGTTTGATAGTAGCCAAGTGCTCCATAGTAAATATGCTCCACCTCTCTACTAGGAAGCAGAGATGAATTCTTGCAATTCTCTTTTTACTTCTGATCCAAGTCCTTCTGAAGCCAGTGGAATGATTTATATTAAAACAGCTTATTAGGACCTCGTTTTACATGTGTTTGTCTCACTGAGATGAGTGCTTATTTCATCTTGTTATTTCAGGGCTTCCAATCTCAACTCTACAGTCTGTCAAGAGCTGGTATTTTTCTTGAAACTAAGATAGTATATTAAAGACAGCACTACTGGATAACAACGGACATTTGTTACTGGTCCATGGCAAGAAACCAAGTTGTATCAATGCTAAGAATATACTTTCAATAAAATTTGAGATAACAAGTCATCCTTACCACACAAAATGTCCTTAGGTGACACCCATAATTAAGAAGTTGCTTTTGACAGGCAATTCTTGCTCTTGCAGGTGTACTCTCACAAGGCTGGGAAAGTCTTTATTTTTGGGGGGTTTCCATAGCAATGTTGGCAGTCCTAAATGGAAACAAAAATATTTAAAAGAAGATGTTAAAAAAAAAAAAAAAAGCATGATTCCAATGTGACTGAAGTTTGTATTTTTCTAAGAGCAGAAAGCAGAAATGTTGTATATGGTTTTAAAAATTCTATACAAATTAAATCCAAAGACAAATTCAGACACATTATTGTGAACTCCTGTGGGTTTGGCATCATAAAAGACACTTTAGAGGCGCCTTTTAAGAATCGGCAAACACAAAGTGGCTCCTTTCATGTGTTGTTTTCTGAACCAGGCAGCCATTTTCTACAACCTGAATTTCCATACAATCAAAAAAAGTTTAGAAAGGGTGAAAATGGTTGCTGCTAAAAGTACATAACACAAAAATCCAAGCAGGTTTCATTGATTCTGGAAATAGCCTTTAATTCCTTAGAATGCTTAAAATGGGCTGCCATCTTAAAGAGAAACATGTGACACTGGAGATATTTTTATATTTACTGACGATGATTTTTATATTTATTGACAATGAAATCCTATAAGTCACAGGACAGAGCATCAGTGAGCGCTCCTGCCATGCCCTGCCAGCCTCCAGCAAAGGAGTTCCCAGCCCCTGCAGTGCAGCCATCAGTTCTTGTTCCAGGAGGAAAGCTCTGAGTGGCCTCTGGAGCTGTGACTGGTTGTGTACTATCCCCTCCAGAGAAGAGCCAAAGTAAATAAGACAACAATGCCGTCTTGGCATGGCATTAGCAAGCCTGTGAAGATGGCACAGATCCCCAGAGACCTCTGGAAAGACAAGGGGGAGGCTGGGAATAAGGCCCTAGGCAGGAACATGTCGTATGTACCTTTCCCTTTCCCTGTGTTTCCCTTGACTGGAAGGTGCACAGTCAGCTGGCCCAGTGCTAAGGCAGTGCAGGGACCTGCTGGCACTGCTATTTATACACTGTGGTTGAAAAATAGCACTTGAAAGTGCCTCTGTTATAAGGTCCTGATTCAAAAAACCCCAACAATTCTACATCTGTGAAAACTTCCAAAAATTGCTTTCCTCAGTGTAGAAGCCGGATATATATTTGTTGAATCAGGCTCTTAATTAAGTAGGACACAAAGGGCTTTCTCCCCCTGCGACACTTCCTGCCCAACAACAGTGTTCCCCCTGCTTTCTGCTAACCCTGTGAACATTTCATGAGGGACTTTTTTTTTGTTGTCATTTATTTCCACAAAGATTTATTTCCACTGTAGCAATCACCACCTGACCCCCTTTCTTCCCCCTCCCTCCACTTTAATTTCAATTTTTTTTCAGGCCAATTTTCTTCCTGCTTACTTGGTCTGGTCTTTTCATTAAAACAAGTTCTTCCAATGACCCCCAATCATTTGCCCTTCCTGTCCATTCTTGATTATGCCAAAACTGTTAGTTCACAACAGGAAACCAATAGCTTGTGCTATCAGGAGACATTTCCTTCACAGCACAAAACGTCTGAATAATAATTTCAAGCAAGGCTTCACCCATTTCCTGTGAAAGGAGGGAAGTTTGCCTATCCCAGTCCCTCAGAGCTCTTTGTTTCCATCCCTTCGTGATGTAATGCTTTCTGCAAAGGGAGGATGGATCATTTTCCCTTACCAGCACTGCATTCAATATCCTGTGTAAAGTTTTGATACTGCTCTTCAGCAACAAAACATGTATCATTTACAAATAATAAAAAGATATGCCCTAGTTTATACTTGCAACGTCTCTTTCAATAAATAAACTAAACTTTTGGAGTCTGGAAAATAGCTATAATGAAAACACACAAGCTAACACTGGTTTATTAAGTGTTTTACTTCCAGGTTATTTAGCACTAGAACTCTGACTACTGTGGATCCTCCCAGCAGGTAGGAGAGCCCACCTGGGATCAGCTCTTGCTGAGCACCAGAATGCCCTGGGCTGAAATTTCCATTGTGCCACTGCTCTTACAGAAATACTGCAGGCAGATAAACTGACTCAACACACTGACTCAATTTTACTCACCCTGATGACCTTCAGTGCTCCCTTTCTGCCGCCAGTGTTCTCCAACACCTTTCCCCATCAGTGACTGTAAGATGTGAGACAATGTCAATCTCTTTATATTTGTTTCAGAAGAACAGTAAATATTAATTTTGTTTCACTTCAGTTGGGGCTGAGGAAAGTGTTTCCCCCTCAGTGTCTTTCACAGATCAGGAAAGTTTTTCTGTAAGAAAAAAACCCTGTAAGATATAATTTATTCCTTTTTCCAATTGCTCAGCCTTAAACTGGGACATCTTGTTGAAAACCTTCTTTGAAGGTGAGACCCCAAGGCTATTTTTGCATTTTGCTTTTCTTTCTTTCCCTTCCCAATTTTAAATCCCCTTTCATCTGGGCATTTAAGTATTACTAAGTTACATTTAATTGTGTAACAGACCCCCAGCTGGTGGCCCATTCAGTGGTTTGTAAGGCCAAATCTGGAAACCCTTCCTTTGTTCTGGCTGTTTGTCTCCAAAGCAGAATAGCAGGTGAGCTGGGGGGAAAGCAATGCAAACACCAATGCCCAAGGAAACCAGCTACTCTAAGACTGGAGATGCTGCAAAGTGCCTAGCTGTGCCTAAGGGCAAGGAAAGCTAATTGACAATACTATTGGTTATTAGAGAAAAACAAATGAATACAGATGCCAAGGTATAAACATGCACACTTAAAACAAAAAAAATCAGGACAATCATCAGAGAAAGCTTCCTGTCAATCCCATGTTTTAATATTACAAAAAGATCTTTTATGGTGACTGTGGGAACACAATGTCCTTTTCAGCTTGTAAAATTACATTTGCAAAGCACTCCAAAAAGGTCTGTGGGTAATACCACAAACTGTCAAGAGGTGACATCTAAGTCCCCTTCTTCCTATTATTAACTTGCACAATACTGTATATACTTTAGTAAACTTCACTAAAAAGCCCACACGAATGGGAATTTGTGCAGACTATTTCTGTTTTGCTATGGAATAGATCACAAAACTCTGTCCATCTGTCAAAACACATGAGAAAATTATACTTAAACCTAATTCTCTAGTTGGTGAGTTAAGCCTTGGAAAAATTAGGAAATTTGAATGCTGCACAGGAGTGAATGAGAAAGAAGAAGCTAATGTAGCTGTTAGCCATTACAGGGGCTGCAACTGCATATACCAGCTTCTGGGACACACCACACAGTGCCAGTGTGCAGAAGGTTCTAGACTTCTCTATATAATACTTATCAAAATTGTCAGTGATGTCTAATGCCCTCACTGAAGCAGCAATGGTGCTGTGAGACATGGCCGGAGGAGAAGGGAGGAGAGGTGGTGCAAAACACTCCTAATAGACCAGGCAATGCCAGTAGCTGTGAATGATCAAATGTCCCTACTAAACTCACAGAGGTACAAAGAGAGCTAATAGCTGACATTTCTAACACTGGAATTTTCAGTCAAGTAAAATCATAATTTTATCAGAATGGTGATATCAACATTGTATCATATATAACTCTTGGCTTAAAGTCCTGGTAGACAACAGACCAGTCCTGGAAACTAGATACTTTTAAAATCTATCTCCCTTAAATAGGTTAAATCCCTCTAACACCTTTCATGGCAACATTTCTTTTGTTTAGCACTCAAGCTTTCATTATGTTTGACATTTTATTTCCACTATTGAGTTGTCTTTTCCTTGGTTTTGCTCATTCACAGGGCATACTGGCCAACCTACAAAAAGTAATTTGAATGTTTTAAACTAGACTAATATATTTTGACTGTATCCTCGCTGACACAGAGGACTGTAATGCAGCCAGCTGTTCATTGTTACTATGTTAAATAAAGTAGAACTCCCTTGTGGTATTCTATATACTAACAAATGATGTAATGAAATTCTGTTCATGTGAAAATTCTCTCATTATACCACCCAGCATCCCTGTGAGCAGTCAGAGGCCAACTGACTTGCCTGAAAAGCCCCGTTAACACATCCTCTTTACAATGCAGAACTGTAATTGGTTTGACCTGACGTGCTGCTCATTTTCTGTGTGCTGCATGCCCCAGTAGTACAAGTACACTTTTCCCTGTATTGGTGAAAAGATGTATAAGGCAAAGATAGAAGACCTTGCTCTGTTAACATGATATTATATGTCTGTACACACAGGATGTGAAGAGCTGATAACAGGAAATGTGATTTACAAGTGACAGGTGGGACTGCTCAGGTGAGCAAAGATAGAAAAGGAGAAGAAAGCCATGCATGGAGAGAAGGAAGGCCTGTCCTCTAAAAGAACCAAAAGAACTTTGTTAAGTCAAGTTAACAAGTTTCTGCTTTCTTCCTTCCCCCATTCCCACCTGTATAGATGTTGTATCATGTCGGTGATCCAGTTTCTAACACAAGCCCACACACAGTTGTAGGATCACAGCTAAAGTAACAGAGAAATGCAGAGTGGGAGTGAGTCCAAATGCAAACTGTTTTGGTCTACATCAACACTGACACCAACTTCTCATGGCTGTGACTGAAAGTGTGAAAAGAAAAGAAGCAGGGATAGGAAGGAAGGAAAAGATGTGGGTGAGCGTTACCTCAGAAAATATGACTACAAACAGAAATTTTAACCTTGACTTAGGTGGTTTTGGGTCAGCTCTGTGCCATACCCACATGCAGCAGGGTGGAAAGAGGTACAGCTCAAAAGGGCTGGGGAAAGCTGGGAGCAGCAAACGGCCTGTGCATCACCATCCTAGCTGAGGAAGCAGGACAGGAGATGAGAGCAGACACTGTTTTTACATGGGGATTTTTCAGACAAGAGACAGCAAACTAAATCTAAACTTTTAGAATTTACAGATGGGTGCCCAGTTCTTCAAAGGAAAACTGACATGTGTGGGGTACCATTCAACCAGGCACATATTCATAGGAGACTTGGTTGTGGAACTGAGTCACTTAAACCAGCAAATCAGCTGTGGAAATTGGGCACTGCAATATGACTCTGAATTCAGTGGAAGATGTATAAAACCACAGTCCTGTGAATTTTTTACTTTTAAATAGATTTGAAACACATATCTCTTGCCCTTTTTAGAGCCCATACAACACACTACTGGTGTGACTGGTACTGACTCTTCCATTGCATAACATAGTTCAGCACCACCAGCAACAGTGAGGGCTGATTTCTCAGGAGGGAAGGATGTGTTTGTCTCCCATCAAAATGAAAAGCAACAATTAGCTGAAGCATTTGCAGAAACTGAACTTAGAAGAAATCCTATGAATGCATGAGGACAGCAAAGCTTTGTGCTCCACAAGGTAGAACTGTGAGAGTCACCTCCATGCTCCTGAACAAGGCCATAGGATTATACTGCCCAGAGCATAGTCACACAGACATAGCAGCACATGACAATTAGTCTTATGCAAAGCATCACTGACACAGCCTGTATTGCTTCTGGCTCTGGAGGAAACTTGCTTGTAGCCACAACACGTATCTCTACTATGCAATGCAGGCATACCCCAAGACCCACTATAAACATAGTAAAGCAGCCTGGATGCATCTCTGAGAGCACTGGAATGATGTTTCTTTTCATGATTCACAAAAGGCAGGCAGAAACAATAAGTCAGCAGACACCAGTCTCAAACAGGCTTTGCCTGATTAAGGCTTTCAGAGGAAGGATAAACTCTCATCTGAGCTTGAGACTGGCTATGCTACAGTTTTGTTGAGGTGCTTATTTGTTCTTTCCTAAGGAATTCACTGCAAAAATATCAGTGGGCTTCCACTAGCAAGGATGGGGAAGAGGAAGAACACCATATGCCATTTCCCAAGTGTGTTCACATGCCTTTCACATGTTTACATTTCTTGACCATGGTCTGAGCTCAAACTCAAGCTAACCTTGAACCTTGCAAACTAAATACAGCCCTGCTAGTGCAGCTGAAACAGGTGGGAGAGGCAGATAACACCAAAAGAGCTCAATCCAGTGTCTTAAGGAAAGAAAGAAAAAAAAAATTCCTTCTCAAAATCTCTGCTGTTGGAGTTACTCTTCTTGCTATACTGACAACTTTTTATTCTGGAAATAGCAGTGAAGTATGTGGTGGTGAACATACCATGAATCTGAATGAAAAATCTTACAGTTTTATTGCATAAATAGTGCACAGGATAAGGACACCTTAACGACAGACTGCTGACTCACACACCCTTGCTTCCAGCTGAGGAACAGCCTTGGGGAACTGTGGAGCAGAAAAGTCATTATACGGGTCTGCTCCTACTCCACAATCTGCCTGGAGAAAATAACTAGATATTCCCTTCCTGTCCCCTGGATGGTGTCTGCTGTGAGCAGTACTAAAGCTGCCCAAATCCCACAGAGCCCCATCTATGCTCAGGTCCCAGGGGAGCTGCTGCTCCCCCACTGGAGCACCTGGGGGAATATTGTGCTAAAATTCCCATGAGCAGATAAGGCTGTGAAGCTGTGGGCTGTGAGCTGAGGATCTGAGCCTTCATGAGGCAGTTCTATTTCTGCAAGATAATTAGTGATGTAAATGAAGTGACAATGAAAGACCAATAAAACATAGCCTCAGACTGCTTAATCATAAAATACACAGTCTATATAATATTTTCTTTTTTTAATTCACTTCATTTTTAAACAAACATAATTCCCCTCCCCACTCCCTCTGGAAGACAGATAACATTTTATGAAATATTTTGGAAGAAGACATGGATTATTATATTTATTGGTGACATCATAATGAATTAAAGGGGAAAAAATTAAAATTATTAGAAAGAGGTCGAATTCCAGCTATTTCTGCAGTAAGGCTCAGTTTTGAAGTGATTTTTCAAGAGATTTTACACTTACAAATTCTAATGAAGGTAAATTGAAAGTGGATACACTAATCATTGGTTTCATACCTTTGACACTGCAAATGTATTGCTTCCCTTGGTGTGATAGTGTTACCAATCATCTTTCTTTTGCTACTCTATCAAAAGAATATTTTTAATTTCAGACAGAGGCTCTGACTTTTATATTCATGAAAGATTGTGCTGCTCCATTGTCTTAACACTGGAAAAAAACATCTCTGGATGAATCACAATTGGAGTTGGTAAGGATGGAAAATAGGATGCTGCCTGTTAAACACTGTCCATTCAGGATTGCTATGCTTAGACTGGGAGTCTTTCCAGAGAACTAAGCATTAATTCCACCTCATCTAAGTTCTTGGTTGGTTGGTTGGTTTGGAGTTTCTTTTCTTACTTATTTTTTCTGTGACTTTTCTGCCATAATTTATAGAACGATTCTGAGGAGGTTCTGAACTTAAATATTTCCAGAATTTGCAGGTTTCACCCCATGGCTTTGAAGCACATATAAATTCTACAAGGCAGAAAAAGCGAAAATAATGGTTTGCCTTCCACCTCTAAGCCACTGAGCTCAATCATGCTACCTTGTAAGAGTTGCTCAGTGGCATACTTGCATAGTGCTTACTGCTTCATTACATTTCCTGACTTAAAGATGTTAATACCCAGACTCTTCTGTCTAGACCTGCACAGCCCAAGCCCTCTGGCAGAGGGCAAAGAGAGAGTGAGAACTGAGAGAGGAAGCAGCCCAACACAGATGTTTACTATTCAATTCATTAAGTCTGTCCTACTGTTAATGATTTGCATATTCAACAGAAACATACAGGAGAAGGACAATATAACAGAAAAAAAATCACAAAATAATGAATCCATTTCAATATTAATTGGGCAGAAAATGAAATCAAGATTTCAATGCAAAACCTGTGTTCTCTGCCTACAACTCAAACCTGACAAAACAACCCTACAATACTCTGTTTTCCCTCTTTGTTCTGAAATCCAGCACCTACACAGGCATTACAGTGAAGCGAGTCCTGTGAAGATCAAGGATGAACAGCTGTCCTTATCCTGCACATGTTTCACACAGCTCAGGGTATGTTCCTTCTCACAAGGCTTCACCACTACATAATTTCCCTCTTTTCCCATTCTTGCCCAACACACAGGACCCCGTGACCACCCATGAACTAGCCAACATCCCCTTCCACCCACCTCTTTAGGCCTGGTGAAACACATGGGCCTACATGGAGGAACTTCTTTACTGCTGGGTATTTTAGTCTGGACCACAGTGTTTTGAGCTGCTGCTTCTTAAACTGTGAGAAAATAGCTAATGCAATACAATGGCTATCTCCACCCTAGAGCCTGCGGTTTCCCAAAACCACAAACTGACTACATGGCAGCCAAGTTCCCTACTTGGTGTATATATTTATACATATGTGTATATATTTATAAGTTTATATGTGCATTACAGTATATTCATACTTCTTAAATGGATAACAAATGAATCTACTGACTTATACACAGAAGATGTTGGTGTAGGCTAGTTTGGATGCAGGCTGCAGAACTTTGTTGAGAGGAAAAAACATCAAAAATATCTGTTACATAGTTAAATACACTTATGAACTCTGCCTAAGCAATGACTTTTGTACACTGGCTTGAAACTACAGCTGCAAGCTGTACAAAGGAAATGACGACAGGATATAAAGGACTAGGGAATATTCAATATTTACTAAACAAAGATCTTACTTTGAGCATGTGTTCAGTCATACCACAAGTATTTGACAGAAACAGCTCTCTGTGCTTGGACAGTTCAGACAGTTATTGCTGTCATTTTATAGTGCACATGCAATAAATCACCTTGCACTAAAGGTGCATGCAAGAGCTGAATTTGTCCTCCCCTCCTAAATTATGAATTCAAGCTAGAAAGTCTCTGGTGAGCCAAAAGGTATTGATAAATAGTAGAAAAAAATCTGAAACCCTGAAAGACCCATGATTATTTTGAGAAGTTCAGTTCACACCTTAGTTGTTCAAAGGAGCTCTTTTCAAAGGAAGAATTTTCAAGCTCAGACCTGAAGTCATGTTAAAATCACACCAACTTGTTGAAAAGGGTTTTACAACTTCATCTGACTTCTGGGGTGACTAGAGAGCAGTTCAGAACATTTTTAATATTACCAGATGAGAGTTGTTCCTTTAACACAATGTATTATGTCTTCTCCTTGGGAACTGAAGAAAAGGGCTATTGTAAAACATAATTATTTATGAACTGTGTTATGGTGTTTGCCAGATGACTGTGCAAGGGGCCCCATGTCTAATCAGGCTGCACAGAGCTTAGGCACTGTAGTGACAGACTGCCACCTTTTAGGAGCCTTTAGTCTGGAGAGGCAACAGAGGCAAAAGGCTGGAGCTGATCACCCCTGTGATGGAGACGGCCAAAAGTGATTAAATTACTCGCCCAGATTCAGAGAGTGAAATCTGTGGTAGAGCAGGAAACTAAGCTCAGATCTCCTGAGGCCCATGGTTGCACCTCTGATGTGCTGTGACTCACAGCTAACTCATGGTTGATTAACGATAGTTTAGGTTTCAGTTATGAGAGATCACCCATCTCCTCTGCCCTTCGCCTTTTCTAGGACCACTTAAGTTGTCACATTTTACTGGCACTCTTGTTTGTAGAAATTACTTTTGAGGCCCAGATTCCTAAGCATCTTCAGACATCTTCATTCACAAAAGATGATAAAAGACATAAGAGAAGACCTGCAATTCCATGCCACTCATCTGAGTCACCACAAGCAAGCAGCAGTCCCAGTAATGGGAAGATATATATGGAAAGATCTTTGATTTTCTAGCTGTAAATTCAGGGGAACTGTGATCATTTTGGAGTTTGCCCTTGACAAGAATAAGATCTATAGTCTTAGAATAAAGTATTTGCTAACTCCTTCAAAGTAGACTTTATTAGAGTGGAGAAGCTCTGGTGGTCCCACATTTATGCTGCTTCTTGCAGGTTTTCTGCTCTCATTTTATCAGGATCCTCTGCCATCATTGCATTTCTTGAACTTTCCCATCACTGATTTACTTTATTGTTCAGATATGTCCCTTCTTTATTTCTCAGGTGCTGCTTATGCCACAGTTTGAGCAAACTATTAAGCAAACATTAGCTGAATCAGTGTGAAAAAAGGTTTTCTTGCTTCCTAGCTGCTAACACGGGTACCAGACTGAAGAGAACCACAGAAGCAAAAGAATTGTGGTAAGTCAAGCGAATCATGGTAAGTCAAGCTTTTTGCACCTTCATAGTTCAACGAATAATGAACTCTGAAACAGGTCTCCCTTGTTTAAGTAAAGCCTGGCTCCTGTCTAAGACAGCAATAAGTTTTATACCCCTGAACTTACCATTCATTCCAGAAACACTACAGACTTCTCTGAGCTGGCTGCAGATCTTCCTTCCTCCCCACCACAACCCGATTGGAATTTGCAGGGAAAGAAAGTTGTAATATTTCATTTCCCTGCAGGTTCCTTTGTGTTGCTTATCTCTGGAAAAGGGTTTGATCTTTTCCTGCTTTGATTAGAAGATAACACGGATGGGGAAGTATTGTTATTTGTGCCATTGGCTGCATTACTAGTTTGCTCAAATTAACAACCCCCTAGATTCTCACTAGGTGAGAATTTATTGTAGAAGGCCTTAAGGTATAGAAAGCAACAGCAATAGCTGTAAAGTGTCTGGCAAGCAACTCTTGAAGTCATTTATTTCAGGTGTGCTTGACGTTTCCATACAAGGAGCCCAATCATTTTTCAGTAGTTAATTTTCTCTTTTATGATCTCATTTTTCCTTCTAACTGTGAAAAGGAAAGAGTTTTGCTCAATCCTACCAGCTTGTTCCAAAGTCAGGGGAGACTACTTGCAGTATTGAAGAACACAACAACATGTCAGGAAAAATAAATGAAGTGGCTTTGTGGTGTCAGTCCATGAAGAAACGAGATGAAATATTTTTTCCATGTGCTGAATGAGCCCAGACAAAATCTGTCTAGATACTGGGCTCACTACAACCTGCTTGTAGCATTTTTGGAGGAGTGAACAGTCTATTTTATGGCAGACACTCAACCATGTTGCACACTCTGAAAAATACTCCCATTTCTCAAAATAAAGTTCTTGATAGCTAGATAAAACAGATTGAACATTATTGGGTAGTCCTCTGGAATCACATTGGCTATGATTTTATACAGAACTTATATTTTTTTATTCAATTCTAACTCATCTTGAATCAGAACTAAATTAATAAACCCCAATAAAAGGAGAATTCAAAAAATCAAATGCCTGTTCCAGGTGACCTCATATGTTGGAGAGTTCTGGGTGACTGTGGGTTACTGGAAGTCTATTCTGGCTGGAAATATATTAATTTTTTTTTTTTTCAAAGGCTAAGATGAAGTTAGCTTGGCTTCTAAAAAGTTGATTTCAGGTAAATACATATTATTTAAGCCTTAAAGTTTCAGATCATAGAAACTTCATACTGCTGGTCTCTTATTAAAAACAAACAAACAAAAAAACCAAACCACAAACATAACAAAAAACCCAACGCTCCCCCTAAACAACACCACCACACACATAAAACCCAACAAATGAAGCTCATGTTACTCCAGGGAGGATTATCCATGTGTAAAATGTGCATTTTTTTCTGTCTCTGACCTACCCACATTCCTGTGAATTTCGTTTACTATGAAACCACCGTCAAATGGGAGCAACAGCATTTTCTGTAACAAGCAGCCGGTAAGTCTCATTTTAAACACTGAAAATATCACGGTGTCCAGTTTAAGTACAGCAAATTGAGCATGAAAGAGAAACTTTTAGGATAAGCTTTATATGAAGAGTCTCACAGTGTCCTTGGAGGGAAAAAAAAGCAGCCTAAAGAAGTAACTTTTTGGGTTATTTAAACATGCAGGCAACAATTCTTGAGTTTTCATTCACAGCTTCTCAAACATAAAATGCATTAACATCCATAAAACTGCTTATTCCATGGCTACATTCCAAATACTAGAAAGACAGTTTATTCATATCAATAATTGAAAGCACCTCCCATTCTCACTGTATCTTTCAGGCCACAATCACTGGTGTCAGATGTGTTTTTACTAACGAGACTGTGGAACTGGTAAGCAGAGAGCTTTCCCACCCTTCCCTTCTCCCAAGCATTCGACAAGCTGCAGTTTCAGGGTGGCCACACCCTGCTTGTTATTGTTAAATTGAAATATTAAAGGTGGGTTCTTTTATATTTTCCTTGTCCTTTCACCTTTATTTAAAATAGGGTGCATTCAAGGGACATCTGTGTTACTGGCAACACCATCACATGCAGGACCTTTCTATAAATAACATCCCTACTAAACAAACGACTGGAGTGCAGCACTCATCAGCATGATGAAGTCAGTGTTGTATTATTTACTCTTAGCAGATCTGTCGGCTAGTGAATAAAGTTTACATTTATTTCCGTTTTTAAACAATATGGTTAAAGTGCAAATAAAATTGCAAAGCAAGGCTCAGAAGATGTTTTGCCAAAAATGCTGTATTTTCTATGTGACACTGGCAAAATGACTTACAATGAACATTCCAAAGGAGCTCCTGAATTTTTGTGCTTATGTTTTTCAAAGGTCATTTTTGAAAGTGTGGTTTCTTGTCTCTTATCTCCATGTTTTTCAGCTGTAAAATGGGGTTAATAGGACTTAGCTAGTTCACAGGAGTATTATGATGGTGAAAATGTTCATGCAAGTAAAGTACATTACAATACAGAAGTATTTACAATAGTCATTACAATACAGAAATTATTTCAATTTCACATGTTTGGTATGTGAAGGGGCAAGGTAAATATAAGATCACTTTCTTCTGTTTTCACAACTGAAAAAAATATGAACTTTATAAAACAGAGGCCAGACTTTCAAAGAGCTACAGAAAATCTAGCCAAACATATATTCATAACATTATGTAGACATTCCTCAAAGCATTCCTAAATTGGCTTGCTAAGGATTGGTCAAGGAGTAATCAAAGCTCTGATGTGCTGTGGAAATTCAGTAAATTAGCCTGGCAAACTCCTTACTCATTCTCTGAACTACTACTCTTAAATAAGCTAACTAGGTAAACCTAGTTTGATTGTTTATGCTCTGAAGCAATGACTGCAGTGAAGACAATCTAATTTAAGCCAATAACATGATTGGTTTTGTCTGAGAGGAACAGGCACAAGAAAAAAGATCAAAAAAAGCCATAGGAAGTGGTAATAGGCATGCTTTCACCAAGAAAACTCAGTAGCAGCAAAGAGATTATGGAAGAAAACCTATAGAATTGATGAGAATAGTACATCATTTTTCTATTCCCAAAGATCCTGTGGAATGTAATGAGCATGCTAAAGAAAATTTTACCTTTTTTTAATCCCCATTACATAAACGAGTTAAAAGAGCTGCATAATCCACATGTAAGCCAGTATTATGTACACATATTTTCCAAACATGCTGTCTACAGTCTACATTAAATTCCTATTTAATTTCTAGAAGTTTAAAATGTGTATATATATATATATATCTATATATATATATATAGCATTTTTTTAAGGGAGAAACCAACTCAGCTGAAAGTGAAGAGCACTTTCTTAAAAGATTTGTATGTATCAATGAACAGATTGGGAAATACATGAACTGAAATAACAGATATCTGTCTGAAAACTGGACCCACCATTCTAAGTAAATTATACACTCTAGAAAGAAATCTATGTGGTTTCTGATGAATACATGGATAATAAGGATATCTGAGTCTTACTGTGCTCCAAGTTTTTCAAAGTAGGCCCAAAATACTCACTGGTTTTCTCAATTTTTCTTTCCAAATCAAATAACATCTCTTAAAACAAATTTACATAGAAAAGCTCAAGAAAGAGGAATCAGGAATGAATAAAGAACAAAACAAGAAATATCTTTTTGCCACCATGTAAATACATGAATTATCTACACCCTATAATACAGTGCACAGTCCTGGCCCCCTTTCTTCTGGATCAGTCAGCCATTGGGAAGAACTCCACATGTCATTAAGTGGAAGTGTTATTTGTGTTATTTTGCAGGACTGATTGACTGTGCTTTAAGGTATCTTTTATTGAGATGCAGCATTAAAATATTGAATGCTGAAATCAATAAGGTTGGATGAATACCATTGCCAAGTAAAACAAAACAGAATTAAATATTCATTTCCACTGTAGAACTCCCATGTGTTGGTATATGAGCATTAGAAGAGGAGAAAGCAGGTTAGATCTAGCAGAGATTTGTTTTCTTTGGCCAGTAAACAGCTAATAATTTTTTAACTTGCCTCTTTCTTCAGATATCACATCTATATGACTGCCCTTTTGTTCCCCTCTTTTAAGTATTTTGAGTTTCATTCACATACAACAAGGTCTTTTAATTCAATATCAGTCTTTTGCTTAGAATAAGAAGGCACTCTACTGTGTAGTATATTAAAGGGAAGTCAAATATTTTTGGTGACAACTCAACACCTAAGGGTTCAAACCGGTCCTACACTAATGATGGTTACCCTATCCTATATTCCTCAGGCCATATGGATTTTTGATTACAGTACAACCACAGACTTGCATAATAAATCAGTTGCTACAGTAAAACAACAGTAATGACACATTCAGGTGTTTAACTTGTACCATTCAGCCATCAGTTAGGACCTATGGAGATCTGAAGTACCCCAGAGAGGAAGGGTGGAGCAGGCACCATCTCTTCCAGAACAGCCTCACAGGATTGAGGACAGCAAAGCTTGTACTCTCTGTTTTAAGTTAAGCTGATTGACTGTCAGCCTGTTATCTGGCATGACTGAAAGAACTGATTTAGAGGTACTCAGCAAAATGAGTGTTCAGGAGCAAATTTTCATGGTTTACCTCAGGCTGAGAGCACAAATTCTGGCTGTGATTGACTCTGCAATCTCCTCCAAGGTGCTGCCCTGTGACGAGAAGCTGGTTCTCCTTACCCTCTCCCAGAACTGCACATTTTCCAGCATGCCAGTCTTCTGAGGGGCTTCAGTGGGATAAGTCTCCAGTGCCAGCTATGAAAAGAAGGTGCCAATCATTTTACAATTTGCCTTTCACATTACAATTGCCCTTTGATTCTTCTGAGCCCCTGGTTTGCTGGCTCTGGCCATCTGTACCCATTCAGGCAGGGGGGCAGGTCCCTGTCCTAACAACAGCACTACCTACTTGGGAGGTCATTTGTCCGGACCCAGAGCATTCTTTTCTAAATTTCACTTCTAATAGTCACCCACTTAATACAAGTCAATGCATCTACACAAAAAATACCCAGTTCATTTGTATAATACCTTTACCACTCCATCCAGGTTCCATATGGTATTCCAATGATGGGTCTGGATTTGTAGGCTATGTCCTAAGGGCTTCACACCTACCACACTTGTGGAGAACAGTAGGATGGCTGTAACCAAGGATGTTATATAAGCAGACTGATTATAAGAGATAAAGCATTGTGGATGACTACAATGGAACCCAGCAGCATATTTCCATTACAGTTACAACCATGTTCTAAAGGCAGATGCTGAAATATCTCAGATATGTCCTAGCTAAATCAGCTACCACTACTGGAGTGTTGCATAATAGATCAAGAGATGCCACAATATTTCATAAGACACACTAAGTGTAAGGTTTTAGTCAGTCATATAATATAAGAAGGAATATGAATATGCAGAACACTTCAAAAAATTAGCATTGCAGTTTTAGGAGAAATCCACTGAGTTACACATTTCATACCTGGAGAACTGTCATGATTTACAAGTGTACTCTAGAAACCAAGATATTTAAAAGAGCAATTCAAACTCCTCAAACTATATTTAGTGTTCATAAAGCTTGCTACAGTTTCTGGACCCATTTCTTCCATCAGTTAAATTCATATTACTTTCAAAGAATGACTCTCTTTTCTTAGTTTTAATAATCCTGGTTTTCTGCTAACTGAACTTCCACTGAAGCAGAGCAGTCTCTAGAAAGTAGACTGGCACAGATAATTATTTGCATTAAAATTTTCATTTTCCCTCTTTGCTTTTTTACACACAGGCTTCTCTTGATTCATTTTTTATTTTCCTCTTACTTGGCTCTGTCTTCACTTTCATTGATTTCTTTCCTTTTTTTTTTTTTTTTTTTTTGTCTCTCTGAAACTTAATGAAAACATGATGCATTAAAGGAGTCTTGGAAATAGCATAACAGGATTGCTCATCTCAAACATAAACACATTCCTTTTTCTACAGTTATCTGATACCTCCCTCTTTTCTGGAAAAAAAAGTCCTTAAAAAGCTAATCATGCACATAGAAAAAGAGCACTCAAGAGTAGATGTATTAGTGTCTGACAACTTTACAACAGAATTAATTGGCTCTGTATATACAGAATGTTCATTCATGTGTTTGTGTATTTAATCATACACACACATATTAGGACCTACCTGTTAACTGAATATAGCTGCTGCTACAGTCTTGTGCCAACAAAAAATATAGTTTAAAAATAAAGTTGACAAGCTTAGAGTCTTCACACAGCTTTCTTTAACACAAAATACAGACGCTTGCAACAAGCTCTTCAGACCAAGTGGATTCTGATGGCAGGAATTACACTGTTTCAGGAAGCTGACTGCACAACCTGTATTCATAAAGAACAGTATTAGAGCTTTTTAATATCATTTTGAGGGTTTGTAAGTCAAAGTAATGAAATGCAGCCTTTGTTGTGGAGCAAGAGCAAAATATTACACTTTACATACATTCATATTTCTTGACTAGAGATAAAAATCTCAGATTAACATTTGTCTGTTATCCTTCTATAGGCATTAGAAATTTATGTCTGAATTTAAGAGAGGTTGCCCAGAGTCTTACAGATCTGATTCCATACAGGGAAGACAGAAGTTGCAAAAGGAATCAAATGATTGCTCTTGACAGGGCAGTCAGGTTGGAATACAAAACAAAAATGCAACAGGAGAACTTTGCCTTCAACAGCAGTCTCAGATCAGTCAGGCTGCAATCACACTTAGCAGCAGAAGAAAATTACACCAATGACAATATTATGCTCAGGGCAAATTTATTTAACCTTCTTATACCAAGTCTGCATTTGGCACTCAGTGTTCTAACAGACTGCATATTAATCATGTGTATCTGACACCATTCGTGAGGATTCTCGGTTGACATCTATTACCAGTACATAAAGTACATTTACTTTATGGCTCACTACAACTTGGAAAAGAGCAAACTGCCTTTGCTGATGTTATACAGCTATTTCTGCAGTTTAACTTTTGGACAACCCCCAAAACTTTCACAGCACTGAATCCCAAAATACTTACAGTCAAGTACTAGCTCATCTGGGAACTACTGAAAAACGTTATTTCAAATAAAGGCACACAGAGCTCACCTAATGTTTGTCAGTCTATCAAAATCAAACCAAAAGAATTCTCTGAAGAAGGACAAAACATTAACAATAGTTTGAATACTGAATATCAGTAACATCTGGTTTTGTTACATCTTCTGTTTCTATCACTACAAAAACCAAAACCATGCTACCATACCTGCAAAGCCTGTTTTCTCTCCCATTTAAATCCAAGTCTGGCAGAAAGTGAATGGGGTTTTTGGACTGTGTCAAAGAGGCGAGTAGGGAGGAAGTGAAAACAGCCACACAGCCTCATTCACTGAAGTTACTATGGGAATGGACAAGAGCCACTTTTTCTTAAACAAGGTGATCCCCTCAAAAAATCTGGCATCTAGTAACTAACCTGCAGGCAGCCAAATTAAACACCTTTATGCCAGACAAAACCAGTTGTCTGTGTGTCTCTGCCAACCCATCTGCTCAATATACCTCCTACTAGTGGGCTGAGATCTTTCCATAAATATCCAGTTCAAATACAAGGTTGGGGGTTTTTCCCATTCTCTACTCTTCCTTAGGACCTTAATTTTCAAAGCACCCATTGATTAACTACAATGATACATCCACCTTTATTATCACCAGTAGCTGAACATCACAATTTTAGTTGGCTACTGTAGAGATATAAGTAGCACATGCACTAAATGAGTTTTTATTAAATTGCTGTTGCTTTCATTGCCCATAGACACACAAACACTGTTGCTCAAGTTTTGCCAAAATAATTATAAATTAAGGACAAGATTATGCTTTCAAACAGTTAAACCATTAAAGGATTCAAAAAGGGGTTCTAAAAAAGACAAGAGAAATGTCTTTTGGCTGTGTCCAGCATTAAATCAAGGAGTACCTCATGAGATGAAAATAAAAGTTAGCTACTATTGTAGCATACATATATTTCACACACACAGAGAGAAAGGGTAGGCAGAAGGGATTAGGGTGCTGGAGTCAGGAAGGAAAACATATCAAAGTTGCCTTTCATTTCATCCATGGTAGCTCCACAGTTACACACGCAGCTGTTACTAACAATATCAGAAGCTGAATTTGTACCAAGGGAAGAAATGTCACCAAATCCTCCCTTCCGTAGCACAGAGGTTTTCAAATCCATCCTCAAAAAATGAAACTTTTACAACTAATAACAAGATATAGGTGGTTTCATTGCTCATATTAGTGCAACTAGCTGCAGAGAACCCCCAGCAAAGTCTCACAAAATCAGACCTTGAGAGCAGCCCACCATTTATTCTAAACACACAACAGAATTTATTTGCCTTGCCTTGCCTAGGGACCCACTTTCTCCTTAGTTGCCAGGTTAGTTTCTCCCTCTGTTTTGGGAGTGTGTCAACATTTGTCTGGATGAAAGGGGTCATTTAGAAAGGTTATTTATAATAACTTTCACCTCTTTTATTGCCTGTCCCACTCTTTTACTGTGTTACTATTTTGAAGGAGGAGGACGAGGTGTTAAATTTGTACAGAAAGTGTACTGTGTCTGAAGAGGAATGACAGTGTATCCACCTTTGAAATGTTCCCAACAGCTTTGCTCTCCCTTTGCTGGGTGCAGGAAGCTTCTCTTCACAGTGAACTCTTGGTTCACTCTTTGTTCACATAGACTATCTGTCTATTTTCAAACTGGTAAAGCTTAACTGGTGCTACACAGGATGTGCCTGATCAGGGAAGCTAATACAAACCAGCAGGACACTTTCAGCATTGTGTACATTCCCTTTATATGATGTCACCCCTACTGCTGACTGAGGGGGTGAATGGATTTACAACTTACTTTCCTCAAACTTATAGGCAAAATACATAAACTATTTGAAAATTTTTAATTTCAGTATGTCTCAACCTATTTTTTGGTGCAAAATACATTAGAAAAGGTAGAACTACATCCTTACTCCTTTCCTGGATGGAATTATTTCCAGTAAAGTTTGTGAGTATCCATGAACTGCAATTTAAATATGAAACACTAATTTTAAATAAGGTGATGTCAAAAAGGTTTTGGAAGTGCATCATTGTATTACTTAATTCTATAATAACTTTGTAACTATGCACATATCATTTGGTTTCAGTGTAAGCTCTGTTCACACAACCTGTAAGATAAGTGTTTCTTTTTTGTGGGGTAGTCTGGGATAATAAGCATATCATGAGGAATTTATTAGAGTTCACTCTTTGACTGATAGGGATTCACATGTCTTTCAGCTGTGCTGATTCAGTTTTTCCAAATAAATGATGGGGTGTGGCAAAGACACACATTTTGTTGAAGAATTTACAGAGCATTTTGAAGTTTGATATATATTATTTCATAATTGCATCTTCTTAGCAGAGAATGGGAAGCATGTCCCATGGACGTGCATCACCTTTCAAATCTATTATGATAAACTGGATCTTTCCAGAGGAAGAGGAGGGACATTACAAATGCCAGTATAGCTTGTCTTCATAGAATCACTCATGGCAAAGTGAACAATGATTCACTGAACTCAGTCTAAGCAGAAAACTATAAATAGCATATTGGTGGACTAAGGTTCTTGCCCACAGAGCTGGTTTTTGGGTGGGTTTTTTGTTTGTTTGTTGGGGTTTTTTTAGGGGGGAAGTGGTATAACCTATATCTTTGTAGATTATATCTCTATCTCTACATAATCTGCACTCTTTCTTACTCTGGCTTCTAAAGGGTGATGGTTCAGCAGCTGCACCACACATCAAGGATGTTCACCAGCCAATCCAATGAGAGCTGTGACCCAAGTACTAAAATCTGTGCTGACTTTTACATTTCTTTTATAGCTATCTAATGCTGGATATGTAATCCCTTCTTTTCTTCCTTTTACTGTTGTTAATTTTAATTAAAATATTTGGGGTTAAAAAATAAGAATACATTTTATAGGAAATCATTTTTGTTAATGGTACAGAACTGGATTACTTGCTTAACTATGGATTGATTCCATAAACTTGAACTGACAGAACTCCTAAAAGTAAGGCACTTTTGGTAAGTCATGTTATCTTTAACTACAAGAGGCAAAAAACAAAATTATTTTCAAGTTGAACTCAAAAGCAGGACTATACTCTTGAATTTACATCCATCATCAAAAATATGGGATGGAAAATGGTTCTGACTAGGAAGAGACATCTCAAGTTCCTTTCTATTTTTAAGTAATGTTTGTCCTATTTGCTACTGTTAGAATGGCAAAAACTCAAAGAGAATATCCACATCAAGGTCAGAGTTCACTCTTCTAACTACTGATTTGTGTGAGGGAATGCAAAGAATTTAATGCAGGCTGCAAATTGTTCCATTTCCCTTAATTATTTTTTCTGTGATACAGTTCTTTGGTGGGTGTTTGTTTTTGCAACCATAGTGATGAGATATATTTGCTGGCTACAGTCAAAATAATTCCAAACATTTATCTACTGGCATCATTTTTTATTCAAAAATAACAGACATTTGACTGCTTTACACCCAAAGGGTAGGAATTTGAAGGCTATATTCCCAAAATAGCTCTTAAATTATTTTTTTGGATCAGAGCAATAGTTTTGGGGTCTTTTTTTTTCACACATTCCCACAAAAAATCATGGTCAGTGCTCACACCGACACAGAGCTGCATCCATTAAAAATTTTCTTATTATTCCATTCTTGAGAAAAATCCCTAGATGATCTCACTTAAATCACAAATATAAATATGCTTCAGAGCAACTTCCTTTACAACATGTGTGCAATAAATCACTTTTCCCACAGTGCTGCTCTGCTTCTACTCCTCTTGGTGTGAAAAACTGTCAGTATATGATTTGACAAACTGCTGACAAAGCCAGCTTCATTTTAGAGCCATATAGGAATCAAACACTCACCGGGAGGTCATACTTAATGGGCAGCAGTGTGTGTAAAGGCATGTGTGTATATGCATATAAATACACATTGGCTAGTTGACTCCACTGACCCTGGATGTAAGCAATGATTTTGACAGATCCATACTGGTGACAGCTCTGAAGAACAGGGTTTAACCCCCTGTGATTAGGTTGGAGGCTCCAATTACATGTAGCGATTTAGGAGTGCTAGCAGGATAGTAAAGTTTTCAGCTCCTGAAGTCAAAATCCATTGAGGACTGTGAATTGGAGCCCTCAGCAACTTCTGCTCACAAGAAAGTAAAAACTGAACTTTATGGCAGCTTGCTCTGCTGCCCCAGACTGTGGCAGCTCAGGACAGGAACACTGCCTGGCTGCCACCCCTCCCACTGGCCTGACAGCATCTAGCAGGAGAACAAGCAGAGAGCTGAAAGCAGGAATCTCTTTAGTCATACCAGCATGAATTGGCAGAGCTTGGGATTCCAAGCACGTATTCACATGAGCAGGCCTTATTCTCAGGCCTTATTCAGAGCTGGAATAGCCTCATTGATTCAGTGTATCCAAAGTAATTGGATCATGAAACAAAAGTAAATTCTGTCCTCCGGTTTTCTCTACATCACTTCCTCTTCACATATGGTGCTTTCGATTCTATTTGCAAAAAGGGGAGGCCATGGCTGCAATACAACTATATTTACAGTGTAACCAGCCAGTTAATAGTGCTGGGAAGCCTGTGGGCTGTGAAGAACTGAGTATGCTGGTAGGAAAGGTAGGAGATACTTGATTTGGGAAACCGTCAGTGGTTAATACTATTTAAAGTAGCTCTGGGCAAGTGCCTATCTACTTTGAACTACAGAACTGTCACTGAGCAGGCAGTTATTTTGCTATCACTCACCAGGAGCTACTCTAAGCCATTATTGGTAGCAGCAGAGGACTAAAAATTCATTTTTGTGCCAAATTACAAAATTAGATTGATTGTTGAAAGGGAACTAAGGCATAATCTTGCTCACATAAACTGGAATCAGCAAAATGCTCTTTGTCTCTGGCACACAGTTTGGATCCAGTCCAAGGACAGAGACGATTTTAGGGCTTCAGCCCTGACTGACAGCTTTCCAACATATTCATTTTCCATCATGAAGAACACATTGTCACAATGACTGTAAGGAACCCTTTGTGCAGGACTGAATTTAACAATACAGCATTGTGAGAGCAATTTGTTTCCTTTTCATTAATGAAGATGTATAGGACATGAAGTACTAGTCACTGATTTTTCATCATTTCTGTTAGAAGAGATGGCATCTGCTGTTCCCAATTTAGCCAGGAGTTCGGATGGTTGTCAGAGCAGTTGATGTCCTCCAGGATGGGTGTTGCTAGAGAGTATTATTGTTTAAAAATAAATATCATTTCTAAACAAAATGTTGTAGGAGGATAAAAGTTCAGCTGAAGTTGTGCAGTGGCCAGCCTGGGTTTCACGGAGTAATTGCTAATTGTGTAAGCTCTGCCCAATGCTCTGTTTACCAAGGATGTTTTGCCCATTTTAGCAGAGGTGGGGCTCATTTCCTTAACAGACACAGAACAGAGCTGCAGTCTGCTCTGTATCCTGCTCAACAGAGCATGCTCAGGTCCTTAGGCATTCACAAAAAGTAAAAGTAACTTCTCCCCCTCCCTACTATATAGTGAGCTCAGATAAAAGGATCAGGATATCCCTCATATTAAATATTTACCTTTTCTTACTTGCATGTTTCAGAAGCAGTCATGGTCAAGTTCAGATCAGTGCTTGTCTCAATTAATCCCTCCTCTCAGACTCAGTTTAAATGCAGTATTCCCAGTATTCCATTTTTATCATTAGTGCGTGTGAGCAGTATAAGAAACTGAAGGCACAGTCCCTGCCTTGAGTTTGTTCAGTAACTCCTCACAATTACTAATGGTACAGCAACACATGTGGTTGCTGACGCAAGCAAACCTCAGTCCTGACTGCAGTCAGAAGAAAGCTAAAATTTATGTACTACAAAAACTTGCTGTGGGTTACAAACTCTATGGTGCATATTAGTGCATTCATTTAAGGGATTTACCTTGCATAAGAGCCACTAGCTGGAAAACCACAGAGTATAAAAACATTGCTTTTTTGTTAATGAACTCTTGTCTCCTTCATTATAAAATTAACCCAAGGCTGAATCAAATAAAGAACTCTTTTAAATAACCTAATACTTAAAGCATGTGGTATCTGATTGAAGGAATGGTTTTAGAATGCTCAGGATTCTCTGCCAAGCTTTCAGAAACTACAGCCACAATACTTCTGCAAATCAGTGCCAGGTCAGAGAATTATAATTATCATTTTACTATGATTATTCCTCTTATGCCACATTACACTGGTGATTGCTGCTACAGTTGCAGTTAAGGCGACCACTTGTACTTTGTTATCTTGTAAACACCACATTCTTAGAAATTTTTCAGATGTCATGAGGTATTTATATAGCCCCATGCTACATCAGAACACTTGAAAAAGTATTCTGAGCCTGTTGCTCAGAACTGGGTAGGCACTGGATGGCCCATATGGAGCCGCATAGCTGTATTACACGTAATGGCACTGGAGCCAATTATGTCTGTAACAGCAGAACTCTGGATTCCTCAGTCTTCGCCAAGTTACATCTAGAACATGGAAAACCTTGTGTGATTCTGTTTGTTTAACAGGAGTATGATCCACATACCTCACCCTTATAAACAAGGAGAAAAGCATTGAGTACATGAGTCTTTCACTTTTAACAATGACACTGCACTGGGGAAGGCAACAGATACCAAATAAAGCAATTCCTTGCACCCTGGCCCAAATCTGAGTCATAGCCCTGGGGACCTCAAGACTTCTGAATAGTATTTCCTTTGCCTGTTGTCTTTAGCTTATTAGCACACCCATCTGAGCGAAGGAGACTGCTACTAATTGTGTACCACCTTCAACAGTAAGTCAGGGTGGGTCCTGGGGGGAAGGATGTGTGAAGTTCCATGGAACAGAAGCCTTGCAGCAAAAACTTTAAGCAATATTGTTCCCAAGGGTTTAGACACACTGAGCTGCATGTCAGTGTTTGAGAATGTGGTGCACCTGCTGAACAGAGGGGACGGCCAATTGGGCAAAATTTGTTGAAAAGCAGAAAAAAATAGAAATCCTACCCTCAAGGAAAAGTTCCATTCTGTGAATTGCTCTTCACAGCCTTCAATATACCCCTGGCAAGTTCTGCTTATAAAAGTTGGCACGTTTTGTGTTTTGTCCAGGGTCACTGCACATATTGATACTACACTTCTGTTTCCATTCTTTCCTATTCCTGCATGTCACACTCCCACAACTCTCTACAGCAGGGTTTGGCTGTCG
Source organism: Margarornis squamiger (assembly GCA_035222235.1). Lineage (NCBI taxonomy): Eukaryota > Metazoa > Chordata > Aves > Passeriformes > Furnariidae > Margarornis > Margarornis squamiger. The sequence continues at coordinate 9,085,667 of JAWWTY010000016.1, forward strand.
TACTTCACAAGACTTCATGGACAGTGAAAACTACATGCTTATTATAAAATACTTCAGTTCAGTGCTTCTGGTTCACATTGGAATTGTCGAGAATACTCATAATAGCTCCACAGCAGGTTTCTGTGATACTGCCCAAAAACCATCTGACTTACTGCAAATGCACTCTGTGTCTGTTCTGAAAATGTGACATGAAGGTATCTGGAATCTTCAAGCTGCACAGTGTCTCTGCCTAATCTACTGAACATCCATAAATCCTGGATAAATGTAGAAAAGGCTCAAATTCCTCCAACAAACAAATTTCCAGATGGAAAAAGAAGACATGCACAGGGAAATCAGACCAAACAGACCTTAATTCAGAGATTCCTTGTAATCCCAGTGCTCTCCCTTGTCAAGAAGGATGTGGGCACACAATCTCCTCTTTTTCTATGTCAGTCTTCTGATCCTTTGATACAGAAGTAAATGTTTCAAAGGTATCCTGTGGGACACTAAAAGATGTTATTGAGTTGAAGAAAAGACCTTGCCTAATTAGCTTGGCACCTATTTAAATACGTCAGCTATAAATAGGGCAAACAAGAAGCACATAAACTAATCCAAAGTACCTCCCTATGCTCTTCCACTACCTTTTGCTTTCCCTTTAACGACAAAGTATTTTCCAGTTATCTGAATGAATGTTTCTATTTACCTCCTCAGATAAATCAGAGCTGTATTCCATGGTGCAGTTTCACAAGAATCTGAGCAAAAACAAACAAACAAAAAAGGATTAAGATTTTGTTTTCATTCTCTTTTATGCCACTCCTCCCTTCTTTGCTGTGGTGCCACCCTTGCTACTTGCACCAACCATGGCACTAATCAAATATTTGCATGAAACAATTCAGTTTATTAACTCAAGAAAATCCTGCCCTTTTCTTGCTGGGTCAATAGGTTGAAGTGGCTCACAGAGGACTCTGTCAAGGGCCAGATGAGACACACAGTAAGTATCAGCTGTGGTTAGCTGAGAGCAAAGGAACAAGATTATCCTTTCAGCATACTAGATCAGCTCACCTTGCCTCATGAAGCCACAAGCTTAGATGTTTACCTCGATGCCTGGAATCACACAGATAATACACATAACCCAGCATCTTTACATGGACTGTGGGGAAACTGTGCTTAACCAACAGGATTGTACTGTTCTATGGACCAGAGAACTCATCAAAAATCCAGAGCTCCCTTTTCTGACACTGAAGGAGGAGAACATCTTCATAGCATCTTTTGTCCAGAGCTCCAGACCTACATTACAAACTGTAGAGGGGTCTGCTTCTTTGGTAGATGTATAAAAGGAGAAGAAGGAGAAAGAAAGGAGGAACCAAATGAGAAACCAAGTGTGTTTACTGTTCTCCACTTGCTTTCTTTTTTGTTTACACAGCTCTCCAGAAGAGAGACTAATTTCTTTTGAATGCTAATAAAATTTGACTTCACTTTGTTTGAGGCGTTTAATGTTTGTTTTTTCTTTTTTTAACATATACTCAAATTTACCTCAGATGTCAGAAATTCACCTATTTTAGTTAAAGAGAAAGCAAAACTGTTTTCCAAAATTGTATTGAAATAAAAGTATATGGAAATAGAGGATTATCTTCCAGTATAATTTAGGGGAAAATTATGCTTTTGTCCACAGCCATGTAACATACTAGTTCAAAGTAAGATTTAGTTTATTATGAAATGTTGGAGCAAGTCTTAATGTCTCTAATATCATTTTATAAGTATCACCAGTATAAACCTGCAATTTATGCAGAATAACAACAGTTATAGGCCAGTACATATTGCTGATTGCCTTATTTCTAGAGCTTGTAATTTCTAAAATTATGTTCCATAATTGAACCAAACAATACTATAATATAAGAGAATTACTTTTAATGAAAACCAGTTATGTATCAGTCTTCAGCTTAATTTGCTCTTCACAGACCCCAGAAATAAAGGGATTAACTATTGCAAATCCTTCTGGTACTTTACATTTAATCACAAGCAATTTATGATAATTTATTCCATATGTCTGATACCACTGAAAAAAAATTTGCAAATAAAGCTTGCTGATGCCTCCAGGAAGTGAGCTTTCATTCTGTTCTCATATTAGCAGCAGGCTGCACCAATGCAGCATGTAACATTCATTCCATACCCCCAAACGTTTTCAAACATTATTTTATGCACACACAAAATGAACGAGTGTCTGATAGTGATTGAGCTGAGGACATCTGCCACATGAGCACTGAAAGACTATCAAGAACTGAAAAAGAAACTTTACTGATGTTTCAATCCAATAGGAGAGAAGTGTCAGAATTAATTTGCTTCTTTTTCATAACTGAAAGATCTCAAAGTGAGAAAGTACTTTTAACCATGGCATGGATTTTCCTGTCTTGATACTGCACGTTCCCACAGGGCTGGTTTGCTTTTTCATTTTTTTTAAATCCGCTAGATTTTTGAAAATCAAAGCTTTCTCTTTATACGCAGGTGCTGTAATAGAGGAGTTGCCTTCTAGAGTACTGTCACCAACAACTGGCCAAAATACCCCTTGTACGGCAGCCAGGGGCTTGCAGCTCCTGCTGAATTTGAAGGCAGTGAGATACTATGGACTCACTGATTAGCTCTATCTTGACTCTGGATGAGGCCAGGGCACCTGGCTCTCCCTCAGTTTACAGTTCAGAATGAACCAGGAAACCTACTATTGGCACACTCAACTTCTAATTTGGGAAAAGAAAATACTGTCTGGCAAGCTTGCAAGGCTGCTGACCTGGTCTGCTGGAACAAGGCACATCATGCTGCTCCGCAGTGCATCCTGAGCTAATCAGTCTTTCGTTAGCTTGCACAAATCCTTTGAAACTGGTCTGTGGGAAGAGGAATCTAAGTAACAAATCCACCATGTCTCTCATCATTTTATGTCCAGCTTTAGGCATAAAAATTGGACATCCTGATGTGATTTTTTTTCTGAGCTTTTTAACTTCCATGTGAAAGCATAAAATGGAAGTAGGCTTTTTTTGGACCTTTAGGGTTCTGTTAGGCAAACTAACACTCACTAGGAAATAATGACATGAAAATGCCTGTCTAACAGCTGCTTCAATGGCCTCCAGTTCTTATCAGCAGAAAAAATACAGTAAAGTGAGTATTCAGACTGCAGAGAGAGGCCAGGTTGGCATTTAAATTTAGATATTAATTCAGCTGATAAAATAATGGCTATTTTTCATTTGTCCATATTTTTGAAAGAGTTTCAAGGTTGGCTTTTTTCCCCCTCCTTCTAGAAACATTTGTTCTCTATATTTCTAACCATAGCTCTTCCCTAAAGGCTGAAAACCTAATTATAAGAGGACTAAATAAATTGATTAATTTCCCAGTAGCATCATGTCTTCAGTCACCATGTGTATGTCATTAAGCAATGCCGAGGTTTCTCAGCTTTCTGTCTTCTTAAACCCATATTCTGGCCTGCAGAGACCAGCAGTGCCAAGCAACAATAGGCATCTTGGCACAAAAAGTACCATTGACCTTGAAATTCAGATTACTAAATCACTTCAAGCACTTGTTGCAAGAATTATTTCTTCATATTATATAACATGTTAATATATGAGAGATAGGATCCAACCCGTAAAAACTCAAAGAAATCCTGCATCATTAAATGTCTTCAATCATTAATAAGTAAATAATTTTCTTCTTGAAACTAACTTAAAGCAGGTTTAAAAGGGTAGAAGTACTTGTGCCACTGGGTAACAAAAGATGAATTCTGAAAAATTTAAAAGATCAAGTCAATTTTCTTTTTACAAATATGGCAAGCAGAAAAACAGGGAATTAAGAACTATTAGAATTTTGCCCATGACACTGCTTTTGTTCTGACAAATTACACATCCAGATTAATTTTGGCAATAAGGCTTAAAATAATCACTAATTTTCTTTAGAAATATAAAGAATGAGACCTGATTGGTGTGCCAGCTCTGTATGATTCACTTGGCTTTGACGACCAGAAGCATTGTTACATATTTGGTTAGGAATATTACCGTTTAATAGCTCTGAATGCAGTGGGTAGAAATAGAAGTTTCTGCATCCTCTGCAATCAGATTAGGTAGCACTTTATTTAAGTTTTAAAAATAAAATTCCTGCTATTTTTGTCAACAGGGAAAGTTCTCAGACATGTAAATCACTAAAACTGCCCCACATGTTTCAGTAGAATTCATGCCATGTTTACAAGCAAATATAAAACAAGGAAATCCTTCCCAGATACAAAGGCTCTTACTGCCTATTGTTTTTTCCCAGATTTAAGCCTCATTTCCTGTTGTATACCAGAGTTTTAAATGTTAATCCACTACTGACATGTCAGTTTTTTGGGCATTTTCAAGAGTTCAAATGGAGCATGTTGATCATTATAGCAATTCTTCCTTCTCAAGCAACTCCTGTTTTCTCTGAAATCCAAAATATCTAGCAGGAATTACATGAACACACACACAATTCAGTCATATGAATGATGGTCTTTGAACACGTTTCAGGAAAAAGTGTGTGCTATTCTAAACAGCATTAAAAATAGCTTCTGTGTAGACAGATTCATTTCTGCCTAATGGTATTTTGTTCTTTTGTGTCTGTGCAAATGAATCACCTTTACACCATGAAATGTGAGGGAAAATGATGAGTAGGGGAATGAGTGATGTAGATGGGAATCTCAAGGATGACACAGTTCCATTGTGTCGATGTACTGTAAATCTTTCCAGCTGTAAGGTTACAAAACACTTAAGTCCAGGATTTTGGAGCAGGTTTGGTATGTCCTTTCCTGAATCTCTGGTTTGGTGGGGTATTCAGAAATATTTCTGCTGAAGACTTTCTTCTAGAGAGCAAATACAGTTTGCAGAAACAGATATAGCTGTTGCTTTTCTACCAGAAAGCACTAAAGCACAGCTTTGGATTAATTCTCAGAAAAAATGATAAAAATAGAATTGAATAATTTTCATCTGGTCAACGTATATTATGTCTGCATTAGCAAGTAATTTGGGCAAAATAGGAATGGATCAGTACACCAAAACAATTTATCCTGAGTCCCTTATGCAACCTTTGAGGTTGCTGTATTCATGAGTACAAGAAAACAAACTCTACATAAAAATTGACTTAACATATGAATTCAGTGTCAACAGATATGAAGATAAATGAACAGAAAAGAACACATAAAAATTGCATGAACTAGCTCAGTTCTGCTTTTTAGGACTTGAAAGAAATGTTTATTCCATAAATTTGCAAGGCTAAAAGCTATAAAGATATGTGTGCTCGCTTCTTGTTTGGCTGGTACTCCTTCACTGCTTGTGAATTCACTGACAACTTCAATACAGTCTAAGGCTCTCAGTGCCTTCACAAAGTAAAATGTCATATTTAAAGTAATACACACACTAAAGAAAACACATTTTGATAACCCATAGCCTCAATTTCTAGAAATCATTGACTGCAACGAATGAGTTGCAACTTTTGAGGGGGAAAAAAATTGAAGGGATGCAGGACTAATATATGGGCTTACATTTTACTCTAAAAATGGTGTTACCACATCAGACTGATTTGAGATGTGAAACTTCCACGTACCTGAGATGTTTTCATTACCCACCTCGCCAGCCTCAATGAAGCCAAAGCTGTTGCAAACTGAGAGGAAACTGCAACTGCACATGCTTCAGCAGCTTACAGAGGGTCTGAAAGACAGAGTGAAAATATTCATAGGCAGAGTACCTTTATCTACAGTGGACCTCCTGTGAGGAACTGCCCTGGTATGAACAATGATGGGAATTATTTGTCATAGTGATTGCTGAACAGAACTCCCAGTTATCCATTGCAGCCAATACATATGCTTATATGCATTGCTTATATGCATTGCTAGCTATCCACATAACACATTTTTCACTTGATCGTACAGCAAAGAATAAAAGCACTGCAGATGGCTGCTTCTATTTTTTATGTGTAGAATTTGTTATGTGGTCTGTTCACAACATTGAAGGGGGAGGTATTGTTAATATAATTTGACCACTGTTTTCAGTAAAAAATTAGTCTAATTAGGGTGAAATGGTATTTTATTCATTGAGAAAACAGGCATCCATCCTAAATTCCTTTCAGTGATTAAGGCATGATGACATATTTGGGATTAATTACATTGTCATGCTATAACACTTATTTGCAGGACTGACTGCCACTAAAAAATATTTTCCTCTTCCTATCTTCATCAAATTTCTAGAAATAATCAGTGTAACAAGCAGCACAAATCAACTTCCAAGGATCAGAGGGCTTTGGAATACCTACTGGTGAAAAAAAGCACCAAGGCATTATTTTCTCTTGACAACATTGAGAAGAGTCCTTCTGTCTCTCTGCCTCCTCTTCCTTCCGGAAATCCGTGCCTTATTCTCCATTGTGTCCACATGGTTGCTGGAATTATCATTTGCTTTTCCTGACACTCATCATATTTCATCCCTTCCTTGAATCTCACAGGTTTCAAATTCCCTCCTCAAATTTCCTGTCTTTACCCTTCATGTCTATACAGCAACGCCTCCAGTGTCTGCTTTGACTCTAGATCTTTGTGCTGCCTAGACAGGTGAGGTAAAAGCTATAAGTTTTTTAAGAAATATACAAATGTATTATTCAGAATACTACCATGGCATAGCCTGGAGATTAAGACAACAGAGAAATACATGAGAATAACTTGTTGCTGAAAAGAATGGTGAGATTCCATCTGCTACCAGCAAGATGCTTCCAGTGACATGCACGAAAATACTACAGTCAGGACAACAAGAAAGGATATTTTTAATTTCAGTGCTTTTAATTACCTTTTTTCCTTTTTGCATTAGTGAAATGCATTAGTGAGTGGTATAAGCATACAGCCAATGTTACTTCAGTTAGAATGGAAAAAATCTGGCCAGCTATCACTTATCCATACTGCACTGAAATACCTATCAGCGATTACACATGCTACTGGAAGAAAACTGCCCTTAATGTCTTTTTTATTCAGAAGTTCACTTCTCTTTCCAAGCCTGCAAGTAATCCTAATGCTGAAAATGGTAACACAGAAGAATTACGTTATTATACCTGACCAAAAAAAGAAATTTTTACCAGCCTGTCTCAACAATCATTGCCAAGAAAAATCAGTAAAGTGAACCTTTTCACATACCTTCCTGGGATATTATGCATTATCCAGTATACCCAATACCCTGGTTTTATCGCAAATGTGAGGAAGAATGAAGCACCAGCTAGAAGTTTTTACAGCTCTAAGAACTGACCTTATAATGTACAGATGACAATCTGGAATTGGTCCTCTATGCTGTGCAACCTCAGTTTGAAAATATCAAAATCATAGAATCACAGAATGGTTTGGTTTGGAAGGGAACCTTGAAGATCACCTAGTTCCAACCTCCCTGACACATTCAGGGACACCTTCGACTAGACCAGGTTGCTTAAAAGCCCATCCAACCTGGTCTTGAGCACTTCTGGGGATGGGGCAGTCACAGCTTTTCTGGGCAACCTGTGCCAGTGCCTGACCACTCTCACAGGAAAGAATTTTTTCCTAATAATTAATCTAAACCCACTTTCTTTCAATTTAAAACCCATTTCCCCGTGTCGTGTAACTACATGGCCTTGTAAATAGTCTTGCTCCATCTTTCCTGTAAGTTCCCTTCAGGCACTGGGGGGCCACAATTAGATCACCCCTTCTCTTTTCCAGTCTGAACAATCCTGATTCTCTTAGCCTTTCCTCATAGTAGAGGTGCTCCATCCTCTCTTGGGTGAATGCTAAGAGAACACTGATCAGAGTTTGGTACAGATACAATCTAGACAATAAAAATTACTATAAGAATGGTGTTTTTTTAATTTCAGTCCTTTGAAGTAAACAGAGCTAAGCAGATTATGGTTACATTTATCTGTCATTAAAGTGAGAAGACTATCATAGAGTGGTTAAATATCTTCTTTCCTGCTTCTTGAAAAAAAACTGGTTTAATTTTTGGCCCATTTGGTAGACTTTCCTAGGATTAGCAGTTCACCAGCTGAACACAGGCTAAGAAAGGAATAAATTAAATGAGTGACTGGTTCATGTCAGGATATGTGAAACAATGAGAACAGTGAACCTTAGTGGTAAATTAAGCATGCTAAATTGGCATGCAAATATAAACCTCTTATAGGAGCAGCAGAAGTCATTAAAGCAGCAAAGCTGTCCCCCAGCTTTCCAAATTTAACTAGAATTTTGCTGGATTCCTAATAGCACAAAACACGCCATACAAAAAGAATTAAGAAGTAACAGATAGTGCCAGGCTTCCAGCATATTTTCTTGCTGTTGGGAACAGAATCATCCCTCATGGTTTTATAGGCTGAAGCTTGTTACTTTGATCAGCTTCTGCTATAAGTTTGCAATGGCCAGGGCTATTCCTAACAACTTCTTTTGCAGCACTTGGTATGGAAATTCCTTCTCTAGAGAAAAGAATCAGCACAGTCTATGTTGCAACCATTCCTCCTTTCAAACACATCTTTATTCATTTTGTTTGCTTTCTTCTTTTCCTTTTTTTTTTTCTTGGCAAGACTTCACAAACATTTTTGAGGAAGAAAAACAGATTTAAAAATCATTATTATAAGTCAGTGAAGAGTGTATAACAGAAAGACTTTTACTAAAAGTAGGAAAGCATGTAATATTTTGTTAATTTAAGGTTAAGAAAAAAAACTTAGCTGAATTTCACCCAACCATGGGATGTACCTCCAACTTGGGAAAGGCCACATCTAATTTCCACAAATCATTGTTGCTTGCAAACCTTTTCATACTCCAAAATATGTAAAATGCAGCTGACTTGATACAGAAGTGTTATAAATACTCTCCCAAATAGGATATATTTATAAAAAATATGTAAGAAACAATAGTATTTTCAACACACCTTTCAGAATAGATTCAGGTGCTGCCCTTCAAGTATATTGTAGTCTACATTTTAGATAGGGTATCACAAATTAGCACAAGAAGTGAAGAAAAGAGAGAGAAGTGGTTACAAAAATAATGGATAGGATTACAAGAATATGTATGCTACTCAGTAAGTACCTGCAGTAACTCATATCAGCAAAAATACCTGTAGCAGTAGAGTCTCATTGGAAGTGACTATGAACTCGCAAAGGATTAAGCAGCCCTGCTATATTCTATGAAATAGGGGATTAGGAAAAAAAAACAAAATGAATGAAGAAAACAACCTTAGGGGTAGCAAAAGTAAATGGAATTTGAGAGGAGCAGAATGCTGGCAGAGAAGAGAACAGAAGGAGGAAAAAGTATATCTTTATTCTAAAGCTTCTTTTAGAATGTAGCTGTCTACAACTTCCTCACAAGGGAAAGTGGAGGGGCAGGCACTGACCTCTTCTCTCTGGTGACCAGGGACAGGACCCAAGGGAATGAGGGAATGGCATCAAGCTGAGTTAGGGGAAGTTTAGATTGGATATCAGGAAAAGGTTCTTCATCCAGAGGGTGGTTGAACATTGGAACAGGCTCCCCAGGGAAGTGGTCACAGTACCAAGGCTGACAGAGTCCAAGAAGAGCTTGGACAATGCTCTCAGGCACATGGGACTCTTGGGAATGGTCCTGGACAGGGTCAGGAGTTAGACTTGATGATCCTGGCGGGTCCCTTCCAACTATGCATATTCTATGACTCCTTCTCTGTCATGATGTCACTATTGCATTCCTTATCAATCAGAGCCCCACAGTCACATTTGATTCTTTTTTCATGCTCCAAGTCTGAAAGAATCAGAAGGACATTTATTCCTCCATCCAGCCAATAAGAGGCAAACTACTCTCACCCGCTTACAGCCAGTGTTCAGACCTAGCTGATCTCCCAAGGCTAATTCACCTTTCCCCTTTCTGAATTTATTCTCAGTTTTCCAAAGTCATATCATATGCAAGTGACCTAGATTACCACATGAAACTTCTTTGCTAATGTAACCAGTTTTATGATGTTTTTTATTTTGCATATTCACTAATACTTTGACATAAAAGCCTTCATTGCCCTAATTGCATATTTGTACTCTTGAGCCTTGGAACTTGCATTCCATCTCTATTCAGAATTTTTTTATCTCAAAGTTGACTCTACTGAATCATTTACATACCCTCTTACATCATGGGAAATCAAGCAAGTCTCCTGTAAGACACCATTGCTGCTTTAAGTTTTGCCAAAGACAGCAGCCAGGATCAACAGAGATTAAAAAGTTCTTTGTGGATTTAGGATTGTTCTCCTTAGAGAACTCCATACCCACATGATTTTGTTAAGAGAGAGAATAGTTTTTAATGCCAAAAGACCACATAAAATGGAGATAAATGCAAATGCATTCCCTCTTTGATGATCAACTTATGCAAATATCAGTCCATTTACATCAGTTGTGTACCCTGCAACAAGAAGAAAATCTCTCAGCTTTTCTCTTATTGAATACAAACCATTAATTTTTATATCACTAATTTTTTTACTTCCATTTCTTGTTTGCCATAGCTACTACCACTTAAGGTTCCTCAAAGATAATTGGGGTTTCACTTTTTGTGTGAAACACTAGTCAAAAATCTAAATAGCCTTGAAATTTCTACATTTATTTGATATTATTTACTCCTCAGTAACTCCTATCAAGATTAAAAAAATTTTCTTAGGGACTATGTAAGTTATTAACAGATTGTATGGATTAAGATGATTTAATGCATTCTTTTGTGTGTCGTGTTTCCTCCCACCAAGGTGGATTCTCAAAAGTTTAAATAATGGCAATGTTTATGACCTGGTGATCTGCATGATGATTCCTTACCTACTAAATAATTCTGTATATATTATTGAAAATATCTTTTGCTGTCAGAGGCATTGCTGGAGGAGAAGGGAAAGGGGCTCTTTGATTTCCTCAATTAACATAAATAACACATTTTAAACACATTTTATTCTGAAGTGAACCCTAACCCTGTACCTAATGAGAAACCAGGGCAATTCAGTGTTGCTTCCAGAGGCTCCCTTGACTAAGAAGGGAGCACAGACCACCCTTGGAGAAGCTGCCCGGTGTTCTGGGTGAGCAAAGAGACCCCAAGAGAGCAGCGTTCTCAGCTCACAGCATAAAATATTATTTCTGCAGGCAGCTCAGGTATTCTGCCTTCTTTTTAAAGAGCCCCAGCCCTTGCTCTTACACTAATCTGTTTATTTGTTTCTTTAGGAGGCTTCTGGTAAAACTTGGAGAAAAAATGGCTGATTCTATATGATTTCATTCCACTGAACAGTGCAAACAAGAGGACTCTTTCCAATACTTAAAAGTTATCTCAGCAAGAAAGTTATTTCTCCCCAGAACAGGTGTTCAAGGAATGAATCGTCCAGCTTTTCAGTTTGGACTGGCAAATACACTGTGTGTTGCAAAAACAATTTTAACAATTTTTTTATTTATGACATTATTTGTGCTGCATCTATTTGTTGAGTCCTCAGCATTATGTTGCAGTATCATTGCTCTCCCACAGCTCACAGAAAAACCACCAACTAAGAAGTGCTAATTTACTAACCCATTGTGACACAGAAATACCAAAATGTTCCGAGTCTCAAATTAGAACGGTTGCCAGGCTCTTCAGACATATAAAATACTTTCTGTAGGCCGTGATGTCTGACAAAAATACACTGCCAGAGTAGGGTCAGCCAACTTAAACCCATAAATAGTAGAATGGTGGCAGAAAATGTTAAAAACAATTACAATACACATGTTCTTTTCCCCTTAGGACAAAAGATTCTCATCACGTTCCTTTTTGCTGTGCCAGAAATATTTAACTGATTCATGTTTAGCAGTATAAATACATAAATCAGTTTCTGTTCCTGTTTCTGGACAGTTCATTTTATGTAACACACAGATTCATTTGAACCAAAGTATTCTGATCTCTATCATTTCTGTATCTCTAAACCTTAACTACCACAAATGAGCTTATGATGGGGGCCCAGTGGGATGTATTTCTCACAAACAAATTCAGCAAAAGTTTGAAGATGAGCTAACATGCATCTCTCTACTGTTATTTGTGTATGGCATTACTTTGCTTCAAGACACAAGCAGATATTTCCACCATTGAAAATTAAGGGAACAGACTATTTTCTATCTTAACACTATCATCACAGGGCAGTAATATCCAAAAAGAGAGAAGTGACATCACCAGGCAATGATTGATCCAGTAGACAATTCACAATAAAGGAGAAGGATCATGCTGCAGGCAAGTCTAAAAAGGGAAGCAAAGACAACCCTAAGCATTCTCTATAGATAGCCCTAAAGTGGGAAGAAACAAAATGATCTGGGTTCACAAGGGGTCATGCAGAAATGTTGTCTTCCAGTTTCAGGAGCAGTAGGTTCACATTGGCAGGACGTTATACTTGAACAACTCCCACTGTAGAAGTCAGCTTAAGTCATGGAATTTAGGGCTATGTTTTTTTCCCTACAGACAATCATGCTTTTGCTTTTTACGTACAAAAATTGCTAACAAAATGCAAATTTCAAAATCTCAAGCATGAGTATTCATGGAAACCAAAGTTTAAACAGATTGGTAACCAAGAGAGACAGTGACCTGATTTCCACCCGTTATAAATAGGACCACGCCTCGCCCACAATGATTTTGTGTCAGTGCCTGTGGCTGATGACAGAACTCTCTAGTTCAGCACATGCAATGCACTCAATATATTGGAAGTAGGGTGGAACATCACTTAACAAAGTCGAAAAGTAGGTCCCTGGCAAGTAATACTTAAAAGAGGTCAGCTGAGACTTTTCCTTAGCCAATGACATGGCCAGTCTCATTGTTCTGGTCATGATACCTCAGACAAATACTCCATAGCTTGAAAAATAAGAATTTTTAAATTGCTTGAGGGTAGACATGCATAGTACATAGTCATGTGAAGAGATAAACATAAGAAGTAACAGACCTTTTTCAATGATGTTTCTGCTTGCACTCATTAACACAAGAGTTCTCAGCTGAACTATTTCTTGCTGATGAAAATACTTTAGCTTATTCAGAGTTAATATGGATCTCTCTGAAAAATAAAATGTTATTCCTTGGAAGCATAATTTAATATTTCTATATTGTTTTCATAAATTACTGCTCCTGAAATGACAGTTTTATGAGAGATACAGAGCTCTTGCAGTTTTTCAAGCCCCTGTCCTGAATGCAATTCAGTCAGACAAAGGAGAAAATCTTCAAATAGCTAGCATGACCAGTCATGATGGAACAGCTCAATTTGAAGAGAAAATATTCCGTTATATAATTCTCAAAAGAGAATTATCTGTACAAGTCTAAATTGGAAACCAGTAGAATGAAAATACCATGGAGATGTGGATAACTCAATCCAAAGTTTAATTGGCAAATGTTTGCTGGTTCCCTCCCCCTTCCTTCTTTCTCCAGCAGAACCTTTGGGTTATAAAACACCAAAATGAGCAATAATAGCAATTATGGATGTCTTTAATCATACCTAACACAGTGAAACTTTCCACTCGTGTACCTTCATCAGCAAACTTTCTCCCACTATGACACACAAACATCCTGCTCCCCTTTCTTGTAAAAGGTAGACTGAAAGGTCTGTTTAATGGATCACTACATTTAAGAAAATAAGGTACTATGATCAGCTTCATTACTGCTCAGCAACAAGCATTAAAGGAAAAATCCACACTGAATTCACACCCAAAATGGGAGACATCCCCACAAGTGTCTGGCAAAACAACAATCCTTAAATCCTATTGCATAAACTAGTTAATTTATTTTGTGCTGTGAACAGATGAGGGTTTGGGGAGTAAGTTAGAACAAGAAACTCTAGTTATATTATTAACAAGCAGATTAATCACTTTAATAGCCAGAAACCTAATAACAGCAAAGAAAAATGATTCATAGCATATGTCAGAATAACACTAGTGTGGAATAATAAAATCAAAGGAGACAAATTGTCCCAGAGAACATTTCAGTCCTGCACACTGTTATTTAGTCTGTATTGTTAATCAAATTTAGCATCTTCATAATTTTCAAGAGGTAAAAGAAAATAGTAAAAAAAACATAGATACATTCTCAAGGAAATAAACACAAGTACTTTCTCATCTAATCTACATATGATTCAATGACTTATTTTTAGTATTGTTTACTTGCCTACGTTCTCTAAATAAAATGGCTTACATCTTTCATAATATATATTCCTATCTATGCAGACCTTGTCCTTTTAAGTCAGATTTGACTAAATACGATAATTTGTACTACTAATAAATACCAATGCATTTATAATTTAAAGTATTTAAAACATGCTGTAGCTCACACGTTACTGACAAGCTTAAGGCAAGTAAGTCTAACCAATCCAACCTTTCACATAAGCTAATGGCTTAGAGAGCTTCATATGCTGTTTGGGATCTTCTCAACTGTCTAGTTCCCTTTCATTAAAAAAACAAAAAAGAGAAAATAAAAGGGGTAAGAGCTGTAACTCCAGACAATAGGGGAAGACTATCTGAAAGTATGCTGGTTATAATTTTAATTCTGGTCAATTTGTATGCTGGCATAAATTAACACATAAAACATAGATCAATTCTTTCAAAAGTACAGCTTTTCTTGACACCATTTAATGATGCAAACAGTTAGGAGTAAACACAGATTTTATCTGCTCAAAAAGAAACTGAGTTGAATATGCCTGTAACCTTTCCTGCAGGAAAGATGTTCAGTTTGCAAGCATGTTTATAGAGAGCTATTTTTATTTGTTTTTAGGGAATACTATGTAATCAGAAAATAAATCCTTCCAGGTGGCAAGATAGTCACTGCATAATCCTGCTAAGAGAAGCATGGAGATATTTCTGTGCTTAATTACATTTTAGTAAAAATCTCTCTCTATGTAATACCTGAATCACAATCTATAAGTATCTAAGTACAGATGGTGCATAAGGCTACAAAACTATGGAAGTTTGCAGTGAATTCTATGTATTAGCTACATCCATAACAAGACAGTGCATGTATTCTTAACAACACAGCTAAGTTTAATAGTTTTGTAACAATAATTTATTAATGAATATTGATTTAAGTGGCTTAATTCTGAAACAAGAAAAAAATCTTTGACTTTTTATATTCAGCTAAGATGAATAAAGTTCCTTCCCTATTTTGATTAAACATTTTCAGCATTGCTGCCAGCTCAGACAGGTGTAGGAATGCATCACTTACCAGAACTGAACACACAGTGGTGCTATTTGAACAAAAATGGATTGTATTTGGTCCTTAAAAAGTTTGGGATGTTATATAACTTTGGGTAATAACTTTGTGGGGTTTTTTTGTTGTGATTTTTTTGTTTGTTTGGTTTGGGTTTTGTTTGGTTTTTGGCTTTTGTTGTTTGTTTTTGTTGTTGTTGTTGTTTTAAAAAGAAAAAAACAACACAAAAGAGTCAGGTTTCACGTGAATTCCTGTCAAAACTGCCTGATGATAACATGTAGCCCAGCTGTCCATAAAAACCCAGTTTCTTTAAGCTTTCTGAGTTGTCCAGCACATTACAGCTTGCAAGAAAACAATGACTGTTGTAAAGAGATTAAATGTCCTGTGCCAGAATTCTCTGAAGATGGTTGGCTTAGGCTCTCTGGAAAGTAAACACATGGCACAGTCACCTAGCTTAACTTGCCACAGTAGATTTCAGCTAAAACAATAACTAACCAAACCATTTGCGATCAAAACATTCACCTAATGCATTCACTCACACTAGACAGAAGGAGGAAGCATTTTACAATGAGGGTGGTAAAACACTGTCACATGTCGCCCAGGGAAGCTGTGGATGCCCCACCCGTGGAGTGTCCAGGATCAGAGAGGACGGGGCTCCCAAAACCTGATATAGTGGAAGGTGTCCGTGCCCATGGCAGAGGAGGGGAGGAACTGGATGGGTCCCTTCCCACCCAGCCTCTTCTCTGGTTCCCACTGACCAACACTGTAGTGACAAGGCATTGAACTCCACTGTTTGTTAAGCGGACGCACCTCCTCGACGAAGAGCAAAAGGCTTCTTGTCCGAGGAGGGGCACTCGGCTGACCAGAGATGTTTAACATTTCGGTCTCTTCTCCCGAGTAGTGACAGGAGAAGAGGAAATAGCCTCAGGTTGCGCCTGGTGGGGTTCAGACTGGACACCAGGGAACATTTACCCACCGAAAGGGTTGTCAAACACAACTTGCCCAGGGCAGCAGTGGAGTCACCGCCACCCCTGGAGGAGTTTAAAAGACGTGTAGACATGGCACTTGGGGACATGGAGCGGGGCAGCCCCGGCAGGGAAAGATACACGGCTGGGCTGGATCCCCCACAGGTGTTCCCCCCTCACACACCCCAGGGCTGGATCACCCCACAGCTGTTTCCCCCCCTCACACACCCCAGGGCTGGATCCCCCACAGGTGTTTCCCCCCTCACACCCCCCCAGTATTTCCCCTCTCAGGTTCCCTCAGCGCTCGGCCCGCCCCCCACTTAGCGTCGCCGCCGCTGATTGGCGGGCGCTGCGGAGCGCTGGCCAATGGGCGAGCAGGGCGGTCGCCATGGTGACGCTGGACGCGTCGGGCGGGCCGTCATGGCGGCCTACGGGAGGGGCGTGATGGTGGGGAACTGGCTGGAGGACGAGCACGAACGACAGGTACCGGCGGCACCGGCACCGCTTCACATTCAGCTCAAACCCCGGGATTCTGGGCGCTCGGTAACATGTCTGCCTCTCTTTCCTCTGTCCACAGGAAATCCTGAGGGATTTTGTCACCAAGAGAGAACGAGGACAGCTTTTAGGACAGAGATTAGCCAGACTTGAAGAGAATGTTTTGAAGAAGGTGATTTTTAAAGAAGGTTATTTACCACGACCCCACATAGAGAGGCAGAGCTGTTATTATTGTTCATAGTGTTATATGTTCAACTGGCATATTGTTATTATTGTATGCAGTAAGGACGCTATAAATTTTAAATGCTGAAATACTTCTGCTATTAAGTTCAGATAACTCTGTAAAATACTATGCACATTTTAATTTAGGTACAGCTGTCAGTATCTGTAGATGGGCTTGTTCACTTTGGGGACACTGTGATGCTTATGAACCCGGACACCAAACCCTCGGTGCCGAACGACGACGAAGTTCGTGGCAATGTCACCCTGGCAGTGGACATGGAGGAGATATCCCTGTACTCGGACGATCCCCTCCAAATCTCACGGGGACTCAGTGCCATCAGGAGCGTGGACCCTGTGGGTCGAAATAGTTTCTGTATTGTGAGGTCTGCTACTTTATTCTGAGTTGTTTTTCAATTATTATTTTGGCTTTAGGTAGCTTGTTTTGAGAAATAAGCCATTGTTTGCTAATATAGAAATTAGTTTGAGTAAATTTAATTTAAGAAGTACCAGTCATACATTAAGCTTGATTCTGTGCTGCACATTCCTCTGATTAATTCCAAGGACCTTTAAATCAGCTTAGGTGTGCAAACAACCGAGTTCACTGTATCGTTTGGTAAATTCTGCAGCTGTTTTTATTATGGTCATATTTCAGCTGTAGAATACAAAACACAACCAAATATCACTTAGGATTACTATCCACTCTCCTGCAAGTAAAGTTTCTGAAGCAGAAGTCTGTCTCATTGCTTTTGCTTTCCATGAAGTGGACATTTTTCTGCTGTCCTAAAGAACCCTGAGCATATTCTCTCTCTGAATTATATATTTAATTGCTGCTGTTTGTGGGACAAGGAACAGAAGAACAGGGTCCTGCTCAACAGTTGAAGGTTCTTCCTTAGATTAAAATATTTTACCTATTTTAAGTGGTAAAAATACAAAATGTTGTCACAAAGCAAGGCCTAACTCTAGAGTAAAACAGAAAAAAAACCCAAATAAGAGTAAAACTGATTATTTGAATGCATCTTTCTGCCTTTTTACAATTCTAACAGTGCTGATGGAAGTGCAGTGGGTGAACCACTTAGATTTGGGCAAAACTTTCTTCTTGGGACAACAGGAGGGGTTTCTGACAGATTGGTAAGGCAATACATTTGCAAATGGCAATGGTAGAATATACTGATAGTGTGCATTGAATCACTCTCTAAATGTAGATATATAAAGCTGTACAGTGGTTCAACATCTTGCTTGCAGAACAGATTCTGAATCATGCATAGATCAAGATAAGTAATACCAAATTTCTATTAAATGCAAACATTGTTTCCCTCGGCAAGTTAAAAGCAAGTAAGGCATTACATGTTACATATGCACTCAAAATAAATCACCATAACTTTGAGAAAGTTTTCCTTTTCAACAATCACATTGATGAGATAAAATATTTGGAATATAAATTCAGTTTTAAATCTGTATTCACTAGTCTGCATATAGAGTAGCTACTTAATGAGTTTATCAGCAGAATAGAATCTTTGGTATGGGTTTTGTCTGCATACCTTTAGCTGGGCAGACTGATTTGTCAGGAGCCGAGAGAAATTTTTTGTGTTTAAAAATATGTTTTAAAATTACATATCTTGTTTCTTTTACATTTATGCTGTCCTTAATATATGTTTTTATTTACAGTTTTATCTAGGAAGTGATCATAAAACATTCACAGAATTTGCTAAAAAATCTCGCCTTCAGCAAGTGTTTTTGACAGGTGAGGATTCCTATCTGACTTGCTGGCAAGCTGCCTTCTTGGATCCACAGCTGCGTCTGGAATATGAAGGATTTCCAGTTCCTGTAAGAAATTAAAACTGTAGGAAATGTTTTGAAAATTCAATTGAAACAGTAGGTGGAGTACTTAGAAAAAATGTTCTGTCCATTTTATTCACATACTTCCTTATGCCAGTTCTGACCTCTAATTTTAGGAAGTGGGAGAGGGAAGGAACAGTCTCTTTAATTAGGGAATCTGCTTATGCAAATCTTTGGTTCTGGTGTTTGTCTTGATGTTGACTTGTTCAGTTTTTCTCATCAGAAATATTCAAAGCTTGGCATTCTCCTGTTGTGAGGATGCAGTACTTACCTCTTTTTCAGGACTTTGAGGCACTAAAATGCATTTCCAATATTAGGATAGGAGCTCTGATTAAATAAGAGCTCCTGTACATTAAGTTTAAAATTATTTAAAAAACTCTCAAGGCATCTGAATAAGTGAATGTTTTCCCAAATATTTTTAACCTTTTGTAAATACAGTACTTCCCTGTACTAGGTAACTGCTAGGCTTCCTGAAATGGTGGGTGTACAGCAAAATATCACAAATATCCCTCTATAGCCTTGAACTGAGACTCATTTACATGAAGCACCTCACTAATAAACACAGTCAAAATGATCTAATTTTTAAAGACAGTCTTTATTTACAGTACTGATATAAAAATGTTTGTCAAGTGTCTTCCTTTGTTGTTTCTTTTTTTCCAGGCAAACACTAAAATTGTAATTACTCATTGCTATACTCATCGGAACTTAGCCATTCCAAGGAACTTTTGTGTATGGTAAGGATAATTTATAACTGGCAGGGATGTGCATAATGATGTGCCAGCATCAGGAATTACTGTAAGAAGCAAGACAGGTGTTTTAGGAATGCATTGAGGAACTGGAAAAGAATGCAGAGTGCTATTCTCCTTTCCCTTTTTTTCTGGGCTAATGTGTGCACTGTGTTGCTGCAGACAATTGTTTCAGTCTTATCTGGTATTTTTTTTTTCCTTTTTTTTTTCTTTTTTTTTGTTTTCTTTTTTTTGTTTTTCATTATCATATGCTTCTAGCTTTCTCTAGTTTCTTGGTGGTTCTTCCTTTGAATATCTTGAGCAATTGCAGTTGTTTGGGTTATTTTTCAAGAAAAAAAATGGTATACTAAGAAGTGTAAGGAGCAAGAGAACTAAATAAAACCACACTGCATAGAACTGTATATGCTTATGTCCATCTGAATCAATCTCTCAAGAAATTAAAGTTAATCCAACTATTCAAGTTAATATTTTTATATTAAATTGATATTGATTAAGCACTGCTAAGGAGTATACCAATGTTTCCCATGAAATTCTGAGCAAGACCTGACTAAGGATTTTTATCAGGTTTTTGAAGATGAAACAAGGGCTGGAAGTTTGAGGCTGAAACAGTTATTAAGTAGCCAGAGTCAAATGAGGATGAGGGCCTAACCAGTTTGTACATACGGAATTGGTGCATCAGTGCCTTATACTGATGGGGCTTCTTTTAGCTCTGAAACTAGAAAGGTGGCATTTCTCTTGGATTTCAAATTTCTAAATTAGTCATAGGAAACAAAGTGGGATATTGTGTTTCTTGTAAGGATCTAATATTTGGAAGCTCATGATGATGTTGCTGAACAAGATAGAAGAAACATGAGAAAATCTTGAACAATTTGCTGAATTTGTCTATATATATATATATATGTATATATATATATAAAAATTCTCCCTGCATATCTCCCTTTTTTTGGACTTTGCAGGTCTTATTTTGGAAAAGAATGTGAAGTTGTTTGTCACAATTACCTGGATACCCACAAAGTTGAAGAATATAAGAATCACTGGGAAATAATTACAGGAAATCCTGATGATTATGGTGGTACAGTGCTTGATAGACCCATAGCTTACCCAGAAGGGTATAAGAAAGAAAGACTTCCATGAAAACACAGAGAATATAAAAATCCAAGACAACATCCAGTAGAGGTGGATGAGACTCTGATTCTTTTTTTTTATTCTGTCAAGATTTTAGTTTTACAGATGTTTATTTCTAAAATGGAAATGATAGTCTACCATTAGTAATATTGCATAGTCTCATTAACTCATCAAGGTTATACAGTGGGCAAAAAACTACTAAAATCTGATGAACCACAGATCAAAATTTTGTGAATCAGCGAGGGTTCATTTTCCCATTTTCACCTTCATTGATGGCAAAAGATGTCTGAATCCAGGAAATCTAACAGATTTTCATTCAATTACTGGCTTTCAGAGTATATTTAACCAATTCTTCCAAAACCAAACAAGTGTCACACTTTTAAAAAGAGTGAGCATACAGTTTCCAAAACAGAGAAAACCAAACATGTACAAAGCTGTCGTGGGATACTTTGATATTTAAAGTTCATCAGGAAGAAAGTTGGTTGTTAAGCTTGTTCCCCACTCAGTCTAGCACAATTTTGCCAATTGTTAAATCACAAGTGAGATTTTTTTATCTTGAGATTGGCTTCTGATTTATGGATATAGATTTATTTTTTTATGGTTGTTCATGTATTCTGAACACATAAATATCAAGTAATCAAGAACTTGAGCACAGTAATACAGACTAGAGACTTCTGACAGCCATTTCCATACATCACCATGTTCCATTTACCTCTCACTCACAGCATTTTTCAATCAATAATTTTTAACAAGTTGGAGAGCAAGGTAAAATTGTCAGAGAACGTTAGGCACCCACAAGTTTCATTAAAATAAATACCAAAGCAGAAAACAAATGAGAGATACTAAGTTTATCCAGTAAGTAAAAGATTGTAGTCTATGGTCCTACCTAATTTGACACCAGAGAATCTATATGACCCTGAGAAGAGTAAAAATTTCAGCTGAAACTCACATTTCCTTAAACAACAAAATCAATCAAGCATAAAATGCAAAGACTTGGAAAACAGAAGTCATTATTTCATAGATACCTGCCTTTATATGGAATCTAAAACAGCACCACAGAGAATCCTATAATGTATACACGCCATTATATTAATTTAACTCAAATGTATATATATTCCATCTCTTAGTGTACCACAAGAGCAGGCTCTTTCTGCACAAAGTAAGTGAACACCCAAGTAAAATACTATGTAGATCTCCATTCTCAAAAGAATCCAAAGATCTTCAATGGTCATAAAGGTCAAATAAAACTTTTGAAGTTTTACCAAAACAAATCCACTAAGTATTCACAAAAGAAGGGACTGATCCAAATGTATCTTCAAGCTCCATTCCCAAATAATCTGTTTCAAACCCACTGGCAAGGCTTAGAAAGTTCTTGCCTTTATTCAAATTAAATCAGCAGACTGCAGCATCAACTAGCGAGCACTTAGCATGCAGGATCTCAGAGCAGGAGACACATCATGGTGCTGTGACATGCAGGTTTGCTCTGGGGGAATGTACTGCACAGGAGAGTTTTTGAATAGCACTCCTTGTGTGCAAACCTTTACAGATCTAATATGGATGGGCTGTTATAGAGGCAATATCCTTAGGAACTTATTCTTTCACTTTTTCTTTCACTTTCTATGTAAAGATATGTAACCTGATGTGTGGCAAATGTTGCATGTTTTTATAGAGGCTTTGTTAATACTCCAATTTTCAGAGGTTAAAATTCCATACATTTTTACAACAAGTTGACATAAATCTGCTTATATTTTGAATGTACTAAGCAGGTAAAACTTTAACTGCATAAATGCACTGCAGTGTTTCTAATTTGGCCATTGTGGACTTTTACTGGTATTAGATACACTTATTTCAACCCTGGCTAAGTCTCTTTTCTCTGGGTGAAATGTAAGAAACAAGAAGAGGCTTAAAACCAAAACCCTTTCTGAAACAAACCTTTGTCTGAAGTCAGGCAGGAATGAGGACTGTGTGGGCAGAGTGCCTTGGCTGGCTAATGTTATGGATAGGTGTGTTTGTGTGTGTATTTGTGTGGAAGGAAAGCAATGCAGGCTGTACAAAAAGAGGTTTTGTTAAGTCTTAGAGGAAAACCAAAGAGATAAACAGATACAGAAATAAATACAAAAACAGGTAATGGTAGAATTAGGTGTGTTTAAAAGTGGCCTGGGTATTTTTCTTGTGTATGCTTTGATCACTGTGCTCATTGGAAAGGACTTTCTGAGCTGTTGGAAAATAAACAGGATTAAATCCATAATTCCTGATTTCATTAGGAGTGTTAAATCCACAGATTTGTGTATAGCTTTTTATATCATATAATATATATTTATATTCATCTGATTCATTAATAATTAATTTGTCTGTATTTATCTGTTTCCCAATTTTCCTTTTAGAAACTGTTTTTCACACTTCTTAATATTGTCCACACGGTGGCACCACCTTTTTCTAAACAGCACAATTATTGCTACATGTGTAAAACAACCTGAAACATCTAAATCTAAATGAGTCCCTCATACAATGCCACAGAAGCTAACCAAGTAAAAACAGGCTTGAAGGCTGGGCTAGAAGATGCCATTAATGGGATATCATGTTTTTGGAAAATAAAGTTAAGCAACAAAGGTAGACAAAGCCACACAGAACATCGTGTACTGCATACAATCAACTTCTTTAAAATAATTTGAACATTAAGTAATTTGTAACCAAAACATACTTAGATGAAATTATCTTTAGGAGCTTTTTCTTTCACTTTTTATGTAAAGATGTGAAGCTTGATGTGTGAGAACCAATGCATGTTTTTACATGAGCACTGTTATTGCTTACTCCCATTTCCAGGAATTAAAATTATGCACATTTTCACAACAGATTGGCATAATTCTGCTTTGATTTTGTATATTTTAAACTAGGAAAAAATTCAGGCTGTGTTGAATGCACTGTAGTGTTTCTAATTTGTCTATTGGGTATATTTGTTGATAAACACAGGATTCAATAGAAAGAATTATGGGATTAAATATTAGTGCAGAATCTGAACAATCCTGCAATTTCCAGTTAGGGACACAATTTGTCTGGTGGATAGGGCAATGGAGACCTGAACCATGCTCCAGATCTGACATTTGGGCTGCTTTCTCTTGTCCTAATACTGCATATCATGAAATACGGACAGTGGTGTTTGCCTCGTTTGCAATGCACTTTGCTTTTCATCGGTATATGGCAAAGGCATGTATGAAGAAAGCTTTTAATGCTTCTTCCAAATTAGGCCCAATATAGATAGCTTCACAAAGTCCATTGTGGGAAGATAAAACTCACTTTGTCTCCATTTCAGGCAGCTCCAAAGCTGTTAGCATGAAGCTAATCCTGAGCTATTAGTCCTAGCTGATGGACAGGGTTTCTGTTCATTACTTCAGATTTAGTGTAACGTTAATATAGGTTTTCATAGGCCTGAGATGCAGAGAGCACTCACATCTGCACATGTTTTGCTGTGCAGGTGTGTGTGAGCTGCACAATAGTGAACTAAGGAAGAGTCAGCAAAGAAAAGCTGACTAGTTAACTCACCCATTGTTAACACCGGAAAATGAAAATCCAGTTTTAAATCTGCCTTTTCCCTTCCCTCTCTTTTGCATTCTTCCCCAGCTCATGTTTTACATCACTTCACTTCTCCTCTGCTGTGTTGTCTAGCCCAAACTTACTGATTTACTGTGGTTATAAAGTGCTCTTCTAGCACTCAGCACAAGGCTCTGGCCTCACACCTAATCACATCAGTATCATCAGAAGCTGATTTTCTTTGCAGTGATTGCCATGAAGTATTGTTTTAGCACTGACAGCTGATAGAGGAGGAAGCCATATGCAGGTTTAGTAACTGGATAAAACATCTGAGGAAAAAAAGAAGCTACAGTAAAAGAACATTACAATAAAATTCCACATAGCAGTGGAAGAAAATATCCAAGCACTGGAAAATTTGGTGGAGTTGGCAGGTAAACGGGTGATTTTGATAACATATGTGCCCACTCACCCAAATTAATATTGCACGTCTGTTGTAATTTGAGTGAGGTGGGTGTGAAATGATCTTTTAAAACCATAACTGTTGCTTTAGAAACACTTAAGACTTCAATGTATGAAAACTAAAATAAGGGGGCCACAAAATAAAAAATAGAAAATACAGAGGTGAAATGCAAAATACACTAAATATAAGTGGAAATTATGAAATATCTGTCATTTTGTCAGCTACACGTCCCTTCTGATTAGGCTTTGTTTTAGGCTTTGTCCCAGGTCTTGCCTCCATTCCCTGCCTGACCAGCCTTATTTCCGTGCCTGTACACAGCACAGAGAGAGGCAAGCCTTGGTTTGCCAGCTCCCCTCTTCATGCTGGTTTGACTTCATCCTGGAAGCTGTAAAAGGAAATCTAATCCTCAACACTGAATTCTCCCGACTAGGAGGAGGAGTGGGAAGATCTGTCACCTTGTGGGATGTGTGCTATTTCAGCAGGGATATGAGCAGTCATAAGAACATCAGCTACAGGATTTACATAAGTTAGTATTACCTATTACTAAAAGAGGGACAATGTGGGATAAAGACTGAGGGAGACCCCTCAGCTTTGGGGATTTTTGGGGTGTTTTCTTTGGTCAACACTTTGTGTAGAGGGCATTTAATGAAACAATTAACACTTTTTTTTTTTTTTTTCTTCTTTTCACTGCTGGTCTTGCACAAGGCAACATCTTTCACTCAACAGAAGAGAATCATCAGTACAGGACTAAAAAGCATTGCCACAACAGAGGCACTTTCTCTCGAGAAGTTTCTATATTTTTTGGCAAGGAGGGCTCAAAGTACAGTAGAATAGGCACAAACATTTAAAAATTCCCTATGACATTAATACCCACATTCAATGATGAAATTAATTCATACACATGCATCTCTGCTGTATGTTTATAAGAGAAGCTTAGAGAGCTAATTTCCCAACATCTGTTAAATGCTGCTTCATACAGTATGTCAAAACAAAACTAAACAGACCATCCAGTTAGAGACCAGCTAGAATATATGTTTCTATAATGCTGGTCTTGTTTTAATTATAAGCTACTTGTGTCAGGGACCATATCTCTATCCTTTTTTGTTCCAAACAGAAAGAACTACAGCACACAAGCTCTGTAACTAATAGCATAAAGCTGTTAGTAAAAGTGGTTGTAAGATGACAGGAAACTGAAGTAAACCTGATGCAGTAACCAGAGAGATATGGGCATATGAAATCTACACATAAACCAGTGCCAAACTGTAAACTCTTGGTGTGGGGTATGAAGATTCAGCTGCCCAAATAATTCTGACGGTAATAGGAGTTGCTAGGAGAAGAGCCCACAAACCACAGGGCTGTCCCTGTGGGTCTCACAAACCCACAGAGAGGAATAAGAATTATCCATGACAGTATTTTTATACATATAGTTAGTTATTTAATTATATGGCATACTAGTTAAAAATACCTAACCAGCTCTTAGCACAAGTCCCATTTGCAAAAGTGACACCAGCCCTGAGAAACTGAAGAGTTGTTTCTGCAGCTTCTTCGCATTGAAACTGTTAGGAATTGGGTTGTACATACCTTTGAAGATCTTAGTCTAAGAAAACACTTTTTAAAAGTAGCATTTAGCTGTTTCTGAAAATGTTACCTGTGCAATTTATAAAGACATCAAATTCCTAAGCAAAACAAAAGCAAGAAACTAGTGAATAAGCAAAGCACTTAAGTTTGTGTTGCTTTTCCTGTATAGGCCAAATTTCTTAAAACTCCTAAAATGCTAATTAGCATGGATTACTGTTAGAGGGTCTCTAAAAGAGTTTGTGAAATCCATGTCAGACAGCAATTTCTATTCTTCCTCCCTGGTTTCCTACCACTCCTCTTACTTGGGCCTTCTGCCTCTTCTATATCCTGATGAAACAACGAAGCAGTTGTTTGGGGAAAAGTTTAAGGTTCATCAGCCTTTCCGGTCTTTTTGCTGACAATTTTGGCAGCATCAGTTTAGCCAGAACACCCAAGATGTATTATAGTCTCACAAATGACCAGTGAATTTAACTGACCATGAAAAGAGACGCATTTTGCCATATAAATAAACACATATAGAGAAATATAAATGAATTGTCACTATATACACATACACACCCTGGGAACTTTAATGCTGACACAGAAATAACAAGTTGTTCAGCATACACAGGAAAACAGTCTTTCCTCATCTACAAGTATTAATTGGTTTCTTTCAAAACTACTTGAACTAATTATTTCTTTTAATGTAATCTTAACTGGTCAGAGACGTATTTAGGTCTAGTTATAAATGGCTCCATGGCATCACATCATAATCCAGAATAACGCTCTAGCCATACTTACTGCTTCACCATGTGCCCTCTCATCCCTTTCTGCTTGCTGCACAATGTGTCCTCCAGTCCAGCTGTCCTCGGGTTCTACTCATAGTCTTACAGAGAAACCAAACCTTTGCCCAGAGGTGGCCCACTGTGGGAGCTGTGCTCTTAGCTCCTCCTAAGGCAATCAGTGTGATAATTCTCTCCTTTTAACCTTGGTGGCATATGTTCTGTGATAAGCTCCTAATTTATTTTACCATGTTTTGTGAATTTGCTGCAAAATAGGAAGTTGAAATTTACTTTTAGGACTTTCTTATTGAAACACCGGCTTTGGACCAAACCAGGAATTCTGGCAGAAGTCACTCTGTTGTAAGAAATATTTATGACCAATAAAACATTTTTAGACCTTGAATCAAACTAACATGAATAATTTAAGCAGGTTGCTGTGGTATTATTAAAATGCTTTTTGGGACTCCCAAGCAGGAGTTGAACCCACCAGAATTCAAACACTTTAACAGAATGAGCAGCTTGAAAGGCAACCAAAGAGTGCTTCTCACTTTTTTGCCTGGGGTGGGGAAGCCAATCAGGATAAAAGGGAAGGTTTGAGTATGAAACTTCAAATCTTAGAGACAGAGCAGTTAACTGTCCTAGAAAGTTCTTGAAGAAAGCAGTGAGCTATGGTAAGGACCAAGACAAGTATCAGGGGATGAGACAGTCACCCATAGCTGCATGGCATTACAAATTCATGTTTATCTCTATTATGAAGTAGAGTGATTAATAAATAATACTTACAAAAATGGAGGGTGGACTAATTTCTTATATACAGAGTCAATTGCTGTATCTCAGGTAAAGGGGCAGTAGATAACTCTGTCTTTTGTTTTTATGGCATTATTGGACCACAATGATCATAGCAGGCAGGGGTAAAAAGTAAAGAGACTATCCAAGCCAAAGATCCCCGTGTTTGAGCCTCGTGTCTCTGCTCCCTGTTTCAAATGAAGACAAACCTCTTTCCCTAGATAATACAGGTAATGGAATTCTATTCTGCATTTTCTCATATATGTATCACATGCCCTTTCATCCTTCATTTACTATATCTGTGCCTCACTATCCCCAGAGGGCACAGCTCTTTCATAAAGGCAGTGAGAAATACATTGTGGATGTTTATCAGGTGCTCACAAGAAAAACAATGAAACATTACAAAGCAAACTTTTTCATTGTTCTTGTGTTGGCATTCTGAAATTTACCATAACATTTGTGTGCATGTATTTGCTTTCAAATGGCACCAAATCCCACAGGTTGAATTAATCAAATTAATATTTTTTATTATCAATTTATCCAGCAAAAATCCTCTGGATCTATTATCTTTTCTCCACATTCCTTTCAAACAAGTTACAATTTGTTTAAAAGGAATCCATGTAGCTGTCTTAATAACTACATATATGACCTTTGATACAACATAGCTTAT
This sequence comes from Margarornis squamiger, assembly GCA_035222235.1. Taxonomy (NCBI): domain Eukaryota; kingdom Metazoa; phylum Chordata; class Aves; order Passeriformes; family Furnariidae; genus Margarornis; species Margarornis squamiger. The sequence continues at coordinate 9,113,969 of JAWWTY010000016.1, forward strand.
TGTTTTCATTGCCTATTGAAAATTTTGGTGCTTTCAGAAGTACTCAAAACTCAACATTTTCCTCTGTCCCATGCTAATTAATGTCTAACTATATATCAACTCATTGCCCCATGTTAGGCGGTTATGGAATTTGTCCCTAAGTGCTAACTGATTTTAAACAGTGCCACACTCTGGGACCTACTGAATGGTTTCTACTGAACACTGGGCTTTATACAGCATTCAGAAACACCAACACAAATTCCTGCTTCCTATGAAATTAGCTTAACAAGGATTTGGGGAGTAACCATTTGCACTACACGGTTGATGTGTGCAACCTTTTCATCTAAGCAATTATTTCTGAGAACAGAATGTTCATTCATCACAGAAAGAATTGAGGCAAAGTCAATTTATACCATATATTTGGTGGGTTACATGACACAATCATTTGCTGTTTGGATTTAGAAGTTAAGAGTTACATATAAGCCAAAAAGGGGTGAAGGTTTTTTCCTCAGCCCGTGGATCCTATGGCAATTTTAGGTTTTCTACAATAATACAAGGTTCATATTGTAACAAAAGATGCCAGGATTGGTATAAATGTACAGTAATGATTTTCCAAACATATTTGATGCTCTTTTATGAAAGAGAACTTACTATCATGCTAGGGTAGGTCAGCAATTTTTGCAAATGAGCTGTGTAATCAAGTGAGCACAATCCTCTTGTGTCACGGTCATGAAGAGAGTATTCAACACCTGGAGTTCTTATGTCTGTAACATAACAGTGTGCTTGGCTAAGATGGACTTCCTGAGTGTGGGACAAGGAAGTTGAAACTGAAAGGATAAGTAATGAGAGGAGTTCTTGAGTTCAGAAAACGCATCTATGAAAACCTCATTACTGAGAAAAAAAAGAACACAAAATAAAGATCTTCAAAATATGTTTGAACTTGAAAACTATCTGTCCCTGGGGAGAATCCAGTATGATATTAAGCTTCTGCAGGTGAACATAAGTTATTTCGCTCTGCAAAAATAAACAATGATCATCTTTACAATTTAGTACACAAATAAGCCAGTTATATTCTTCAATAACAGTCTGTGACATCTTGTATTGACACATTTCTCCCTTGTTGATTGAAGTGAAAAGGTTTGCTTTAAAGAGTGTTTTAGAGATCAAAAAAAAAAAAAAAAGAAGTATTGGGTTTAAGTCTCAAAATTCATTAATCTATACAATGTTTGCGTATAGAATACAATCAGAACAACACCAGTAAGTTATAATTAATAGATTCATTTAGGTAAAGAAAACACCATTAATGAGGTGCATTCATTTCACCTGATCTTGCCAATTACAACATTGCATTCTTCCGATCCAGAACACAATTGCAAAATATGAGTGACTGAGCAGGATTTTGAAACAGACCTAAACAGAAATGTAGCTCCCAGAATTGATTACAAAAGTATTAACTGTTGAAATTAGATTAGCCACTTTGCCAAAACCAGTATATTGTTGCTGTGGGAAATTGCATAGAGAAGAATAAACATTCCAGGAAGGTCTAATTACCTTAATGATGAACTTTCACGTAACCATATTTATGACTCAAATGCATCTGCCTTCAGATCCCAGTCTTCTGAATTCTGTCTCATGAAGGTATGTACACAGACAGCAAAGACATCACAACGTAACTATCTGCTGGAAGGAAATAAAACAAATTCTTTAGCTTCTTACTGCAAAACAAACTGCTCAGACTTCTTGCAATTGCTTTCTGAACCCTTCCCACCTTGTTACCATCTGTGCTAAAGAGAGTGGATGCCAGAATTGGACATGGCGAGGCTTGTTTAATGCTTTATTCAGTAGTAAGGATCCTGCTCCTCCTTGATGCTTTTTGGCCCTTGCATCCTTTTCAAGGCTGCATCCAAGGCCTCAGTCAGGGTGGGTGGCCTGGGGCTTGCTGAAGAAAAGAGTTGCATCCTCCAACCCCCCTCCTGTTCTCATTTCTCTTTTCTTGAGCAGACTGAGACCAGCACAAGCTGTTCCACTGGGGTCAAGGAAGCAGGAAGGGGGAGATGGAGAAGTGACATTTGATGCACAGAACATGCCTCAGCTCAGGAGTTAGACCAAGAACACCTGGGAGCTGCTTTACTGAGCCCAGCTGGGAGTGAATTATTCCACACTGCTCTTGGGAGATTGAAAGGGACACCTTGCAAATTGAGATTTTGATTTTCAATTTTTGATTCTCTCTCCTGCCATTCTCCTGCTTTAGGTAAATGCTATCTTTGCCTATAGCTACTGTGGCTGTCCTTGTCCCTATAGAGTTTTAACAGCCAATTGTCATGGAATTCTTCAATAAAGATAGAATAATAGATAACAGTATAATTTAAGAGGTATAACCAAGCTGTTTATTTTAAATGGCATAAAGTGTTCAAGGGTAAAGAATAGCAGAGGACTAAGAAATATATTATGACTCAGAAAGTAGTGAAGACTGAATAAAAAATACAAATCAATGGTTATTTTCAGCTGGGAAGCTGAAACAAGTGGAGACCCCAAGACTTACACCAAAACTGGGGTTAATTTAATCTATTTACTACTACTCTGGAAAGCAAGACTGCAGAAACAGAGACAGCATAATTGGGAAATTATATGTGATCATTTAGAAAAGCCACAACTTAGGAAAAAAGCTAACCAACAATAAACAAAACAAAAGAACAACCCAAAAGAAGGGACTGAACAAGATGGCAGCTGAAATTTAGTGTAGGCAAGTGTGAGGTAATGTGTACTGAAGGGAACAATTTGAACTATTCATATACACTTATGGTTTGCAAAATCACTCAAGAAAAGATCTAGGCGTTACTATGGACAGCTTAATGGAAACTTGTACTCAGTGCACAGTAGTGGTCAAAAAAAGCAAACAAGATGTCAGGCTATATTAAAGATGGATTGCAGAATAATACTGGAAAAAAAACCAATATCAAATACATCAACAAAATATTCTTAATTTTAAGATTAAGTTAATTTGCTTTCATTATGTGAAAAGAAATAGGAATCAGCTGGAAAAAAGAAATTAAATGGGATTTAGGGGCATTAATAAACTATAAAGTGAAAGACATTTAAAGGGTATCAGAATGATGACATCCTTCAAATTAATTTTTTTTTGCTCTAAGCAGCTTCTCTGCTCTTCAGTTTGTAAACAAGGATAACAGAATATATCTGTCCCTTTGTCATATCTACTGACATGAATGGATGAAAAGTGGTTTACAGACTGAATGAGCTTCTTTTGAGAAAAGGCCTGAATGTAATTTGCTCCAGAGAAAAATGGAAAGGGTCAACTCCTCAGAGAACCTCTCTGCTCTCCCCTGAGCCCAGTCTGCACCAGCTCGTATCCAGCTTAGGCTCAGCTGATGCCTATACCAGCACCACTTATTCAGCCTTCACCCACTTCCTCAAATCCAGCCCAGCCTGAACCCTCTCCTCTTAATCCCTTTCTTCCCCTCGTACCCTACACTTGGATCCCCAAACTACCTTTGCTGCTTTCACAGCCTCACACCAGTTACCCCAGTGCTGCCCACATGTCTTTCAGGCTCCCCCCACCACCACCCAGCTTAGGGACATCGCATGCCTCAGTGCATAAATTGCTTAGATATTAATTAAGGCGGGAGGTCCCTCTCCTAATTAGTTGATGTGCCAGGTTGAAAGCTGGCCTGCAGATTAAGGACAACGATACACACCAACAACCACACCTCTGTGGTTCTTAGGGTAGAGTGCTGGCTATAAATAGATGTCAGAATTGTAAATTTAACATTGTTTAGTCTGAGGATAAGTGAGGAAAATGGGAAACTCATTTGCTCGGCAGTAGCAGGGCGTGGAGTGTTGTTTTCTGCTAAGGATTATTTTTATTTTTATTACTAAACTCTTGAGAGCCTTGAGATGTCGCAAGGTCCTTTTGCTGTTCTGGACTGTGAAACCAGGAGAGGAAAATATGAACTTATGCATTTCTTTATATAACTTACAAGTGTGCTTAGCCTTTTCTGTGACAGTGAAGGCAGTCAGAAAATTTAACTGTTTCCTTTGTGAATTTTATTTTGTTTATCTGGAAGTTTGCTCTGTTCCAGTAGTCTTGTCCAGAGCAGGGGAAGGACATTTCCCGGCATATGTAAAATAAATTCTAATTACAATAAAATAGAGAGGAAGAAAGAAAAACTGAAGTTATGCTGTGAAATGGCATTATTACCTCTCTAACCAAAAGCATATGGAATAGTAGCATGCACATAGGTCTGAGAGCCAGGAATAAATCAGTGCTAGTCTAGACATGCTGATTCCAGCTGTGGTCCTGAAACAAGCTGTTAGGACTAGAACTTGGTTAAGTTTAACGCCCATCTGGAGAGGATGATGAACGAAGGTAGAATAATTGTCCCATCAGAGCTGTGCTAAAGGTACTTCTGTTATGGCTGGGTCACACACAGGAGAACAAGGGTTACCCACTGGAATCCCTTCTTTCTAACAGTGACTGGATCCACAGTCAGTATCACAAATCAGGGTGGTACATCCTACAGAATAGTGCCTGATCACATAACCCCCTTCTCTCCATTATAGAAAAAGGAGTAGAGGAAATGTCTTCACTTAATCCTATTTTCCACTTCTTAGTATGGCACTCACTTATTGTTTTGCTTGTGCTTTCCCCATTGTGGTTATTACTAATGTGGTCAACTAATATTTATAAGCAGCTAGAAGATAGAAAGCCTACATAATATCTATTTAGGGTAATTACCTCACAAAAAGATCTAAATAAATGTTGTCCAATGATATAATTCCAGAGAACAAAGCACTAGCAGAGTCTTACAAATCCTCTCAAAAATATCCCCTTCCTCTGCCTGCCTCCCCTCACTTCCCCAAAACAATGAATCTCATATAAATAACATTTGCACCACCTTTACTATTATCTTATTTCACACAGCAAAAGGATCCTAGTTTTTCTCTGTTTGCTGTAGCTTGTGTTCTGCCATCCTCAGACAAAACTCTTCCCTCCACTACACAGACTTTATTCACCAAAGAAAAACCTCCCAAAGCCCTTACAGCCCTTATGAAAGGCGTTTTCACTCACTTGGGTTAAATGAGCACTGTGTGTTTTCTTTCTTCCTTCTTTTTTTTTTTTTTCTTTCTCTTTGGGGGTGGCATAAAAAGTAATAAATGAATCATTTCAACTTTGGGCGAGAAGTTTAGGTGTTGTATTTGTACCATGCAACTACATAAACACAGAGGGAGCCAGTTAACCAATGAACTGCGGGAATGAGAAGCAATGAGATGATCTAAAACGTTTTAACACATTTTCCATATATTAGCACTTGGACTAGTTGTGTTTTGCTTTCTTACAACAGACACAAGTCAGTAAAAGTCCAAAAGGAAAGTCTGAGGTTTTACATTTCTGTTTGTGGTACAGGAAAAGGGTTACGATCTCAGTGGTTGATTCAGTGAAATAACATCTCTTTTATACACATCTGCCTAGCAAGTAGGGCGGTAGTTGGAAATACCCAATCTAAAGCATTAAAGATTTGCTGGCAAATAGCAAGGCATTTTCTGCAGAGGAAAAGTTGTTATATTGAGTAGTCACTTTGAATGCTTAGGAGTTGCAGTCAAATATTCAAACACTGTGGAGTTACACTGCATTTATTATTTTCTCAAGTATTTAACACACTGGGAATTGACTCTGCTGCATATTTCAAATCCAAGAAGGCATGATAATAGTGGATTTAAATAAGAAGACACTTGGCAATGGTAAGTGATATTTTTATAGCAAATTATTTAGGCGTCATGCAGTCAGCTCTTTTTACATGTCATCTTGTATTATTTTCAACTGTTTTAATTTCAGAATTTGAAAGAGATGAATAAACAGATAAAAGGTATTTCACAAATATTTCACAAATTTCATTTTTGTCTGTCTATTCACTGTCATCACTGTTTTGTCTTTAAAATTTGAAGTAAGTTATTATTGTTCAGTGATCAGCATCATGAATTAAACAGAGATGCTCTACATGGACGTACCTTAATTTAAGACACTTTTATTTTGCTGTATAATATTTCTCCTATTCACATAGAAGCCTGCTGAGTGGACCAGAGACTTTTGTGAGTTCACAGCTTTCTTCAGTTTTTAAGGCCTCTATAAACCTGCAATATTATAAGAGGCAGAAAAAACCCAAAATCACAATTCAAAACAAATCAAATGATTCATTACTCAGAAACATTTTAAATCTACAAAATATCTCACGGGCAATTAAGCTTTATAAACAAGAGAAATGAATTATTTTCAAGACCAGATGGAAAGGACAGGATATGGGATATTTAATTTTTTTTTTTGGCTTTTGCTAAGTACTTTTTTTTCTCCAGAATTTTCTCTAACCTTTCTTTACTCATTTCCACTGTGCTGTGTAACTGAAGGCTGTATTCTTTGAATATTTTTTCTTTAAAGAAGCAGTGCAGAAAAATGCATTTCTCTGTGAGAACTGGACAGCGGTAGCATCTAACCCTCTGAAACCACATTTCCAAACCATTTCAAAATTAAGCATTAATATGATTATCTACTACAGTTCCAAAGCATAGATCCAAGCAAGATGTTCAAATGCAGTATTTACTCAAATCTCTGTATGAACTAGCCTATACAGGAAATCAGTAAATTGCTCCTGAGTCTCAGCCTCAAAGGGGATACGTATTTGTTTAGTCATGTACTATAAATAACATCTGTAGACTTGAGCCCTTGCCAGCATTATTAATGCAGTGTTCACTTAATAGTATCCTTTATTATGCGCCCCATTAGTAACTGATTCAAGCAGTATGAGCCCACAGAAAGCCCATGCAGGCTGGTGCAGCACACAGGGATCGATGATCTATTATCCACATGCCAGTGCAACCTGGTCTGGTGGAGCTGAGCCCTGAGCTGAGCACACACTGCTGGAGGGCAGTCTCCTGGGAGATGCAGTCAGGACAGAGGCTTTGAAGCACCTCTTGCTGCTCCTTTGAGGGGAGATTGCTGTCAGGGATGTGGAGGTGGGGACAAAACACTCCCCTCTTCCCCCACTGTGCCAGCCTGTGCCTGGGAAGGGATGACATAAAGCTGTGGGGCTGTCAAGTTGTCTCAATTTATCCTGATGGACTGACCCGACAGATGATGGCCTCTTCATCACTTTTACAGCTCCTTGCAGATGTGATCTGCTGCTTTATTTGCCTGCTGCTGTTATAATATTTATCCTGTCTGTGTTACAGTATGGCACATGCTGTACACTGTAAAATAACTTGCATGCTTTATCATATGGAACAAACTTTGTATGCAATAGATTCTGCAGAATATGAAATGGGTTGCTGTAGGATATCATTAGTTGACACCAGCAAATTCTTATTGTTTTCTAATAGTAGCTAATTGTCCTATGAAAAAACATGCCAAAAATATTTAATTGTCTTTTAATATTTTTCATCAGAGAAATCCTCACCCCACACATCCAAGAAAGAAGGTGATGGCCATAACCCTCTTTCTTTGATGAGGATCAGGATTCAGAAGTGAGGGAAAGTAAACCTATCTAAGGTCAAACAAGCAAGTTGCCCAACAGAGCTGGAAGGAGATTTCCAGGCTCAATAGAGTGTTCAGTGAAAAATGAGCAGGAGCACATTGCTGCTGTTTATAGGGAGTGCTGTGCATTAGATGTGGTTGGTAAGGTCCAGTTATAAGGAGCTTATGTCTTTGCCCAAGATTAATGCTGAGCCTCAAATGATATTGTCAAAGTCTTAACATTTTTCTGCTACTAATTTTATGCATTTAGGGTCCTTTGTTTTAGCCAGGAATATGGGAAGAGAACCTCAACTTTTAAACTTCTGTTCTTGTATGGAACCTCCAAAGGTCTGGGTATTCTTGAATACTTAATTGAGTCATGTCTTTAAAGATTCACTCCACAAATAGAAGGACAAAAATTTATAATCAGTTTAAAAGGTGTTGAAGAAAAAAGGAATTAACCAGCAAAAGAAAATCCTGGGTTATGTTGGTGGTTGTGTACTTATCTTGGAACACGATTTTGGACAATTACTTGGGACTTCAATTCCAGAGGAGGCTGTTTTTCTTTGAGAAATCCAAACTGAGACAAAGAAAACAGCATTAGTTCTTATGGAGAGATTATTAGATGTTCTCTGGATCAAAACTGAGCATACATAAGCAAAGGATACTGGAAAATTTGACCTCCCTGAGCACGCGTCTGTTCCGGGGTCAGGGCCATTCAGTGGCTGCCCTCAGCATCAAGCCTGATGTAGCAGGCGGCACTGTGTGAGCCTCAGGATGCTGTTTCACACGAGCTTTTTGCACATATTCAGACAGCCTTTCCAGAGGGTCTGTTCACAAGACAGCCCTGTGTCTGGAGGCAGACAATCTGTCCCAGAATCCAGTTGTATAGCTGCTCTCGTCCCCTCCATCAGCTGCAAAATAAATATAGTACCTGTGATATAAATGATACCAATTTCTTATTAATTAAGGTATCCCTTCCACTTCCTAATGCTGCAGAGCTTGTCTACTATGTGGTAGCCCTGAACTAGAGATGCTGTGGTCCTAACAGTTATTTTTCAAATGCTTGAACTGAGGTCATCACAAGAACTGTGCCATAACAGTAATGGTCCAGCTTTTTTGGACAAACACAGAAATAAAGGCAAATGAGGACACAGTGGTGTTTAAAAGAAATGGTAACTAAGCAGTGTAACAATCTGCCTGAGAGTATAGGAAGTTTTCAAGATTGGTGTAGTAATGTCTACATTCAGATTTGGTGCTTATTTTAAAAGATAAGCTTTAGCTGAAGCAGAATTTTTTGCCATCAGGACAGGAATTTCAGGCTAATTTTTTTCTCTTTGACAGGTTAATCATACTAGCTAATTAGAGCAACTCCTTCTGGACTAAAACTGTGATTCTATAGGAAAATCAAAACTCAGGATCAGGAATCCTCAGCTGAGATCTCTCAGCCACTACCTCCAAACTATTTAACATTAGATACTGCTCTGAAGGTGTAAGCTGATTTCAAAACACATAAGAATAGTGATCTCCCAAAGACACTAGGTCCTAGACTGTTTAGGATGCTACAGCTTACCCCAGCAGCATCTGTCACACCTATGACAAAGATATCATCAGATCTCATGAAGCATCACAAGCATTGTGTTCTGTGCCTTACCAAGAACCTATTTATGTGTCAGATTATACTGTTTCCCTCATGGGAAACCTGTAAAATATCCTAGATTCATCTTACTGACAACAATAATGCTAGTGAGGAATATACGTGGTGTGTATTATGACTGAAGTTAGTGTTAAAAGCTCCAGTATTGCCAAGAAGAGAGAGCTACCATTGGAGCTTTATACTGTTATCTGCAACACCACAAACAAAACCCACCTGCTCAGCTTCATTCTGATTGTCACAGCCTTAGAGATAAGGTGCAGCAGCAGAAATGTGAAGGGTCCTCAAGACTTTTTTTAGTGCAGACTTAAGCAGCAGTCTGTGCTAAGTAGCTTTGCCTCTGCCAAGCTCCAGGAATGACAAATACTCAGAAGCAGCTACTACTTAAGCCTTGTGCTTTAAATGACAACTGTACAAATGTGGTAAAGTCATCTTATTCAGACACAGATATCCAAGAGAAGAGATTGAGTAATTCATCACCAATCCCTGATAATGTTAATTGAAAAAAAAACATCAAAAACCAAACAAACGAAAACAAAGCAAAACAAAACAAAAAACCCAAGAAACGAACAACCCAAAACAAACCAAAATACTCCAAACCAAAAAACTGCAATAGCCCCCTCGAAACCCCCTCACAAAACAATAAGCCCAGCAACCCGGACAGGACCATGTATGCTGTATCTGTGAAATGCTAAAGGATATCAAGCCCCTGACTTCAGTGGGCCTGATATCAGGCTGCTGTAGGAAGTGGTGCCTCTACCAGAGTGCAGAGCATGGAGCAAATTCTGCCACTGGTACTCAGGTGAACTAAATATATTCACCTTTTAAGTACTTCCCTTCATTCATGTCTGGCTGTTCAAGGAGTAAAGAAGGCAATAGCAACAATATGACAGAATCCAGCATGGACTCACAATAAAAGGTAAAAAAAGACAGGTTTAAATATACCTTTTAACTGAACTCATGAAAAATACAAAGAAAATATTCATATAATTTTAGTAGGTAGAGTAAATGCAGTTTTCTTTTGACCTTTATATTTTCCTTATAAATCATAGCTTTGGCTATTGATAATTCTCCCTTCATTCAACCTAAAAGGCCCCTTATGTCTGCCTACAGTTTAGGGGACTATAAATCAAAGGAAATGCTAAGTCAGATGAAAAAGGAACATTATGCGACTGAAAATGTGGAAAGACGAGGCAAAGTCATAACTTTTTAAAATATTTGTTTTAAATTAGAATGACACTATACAGGAGAGCTCACAACGTTTTTACTACCATGGTGCTGCAGTAAGCTATAAACTGTGTATTGTTCAATGGTTTAAAACAAAAAAAAAATATCTTTCCTTCAGTACCAGATATTTAGCAACTTCATAGCTGACACAAATATCCTCTAGTGTGTCTCTAAGACCAACATAATCTCTTACACAGTCTACATACCCACTACAAAAATATTAAGGACCAATAGAGCCCACAACATTTAATTAAAGGCATACCATTCTTTCCTGTGACATACACCACACCATAGCTACAGCCAACACACTTTACACTCATAGTGCTAATTTTTCTATCACACACTCTTAACACAATCATTTACAGAAATCACTTGAGGTTACTTTTTCTGCAAACCAAGCTTTGTATGCACACAATATTCTTCATGGAGTTCCACGATATGTTCTCAAGATGAGGTAAAAATACTTTTTGATGGGTGTACACTTAGCATTAGCCCATCTTCCATGGAACTGTATAAGCTATATTTTACAGCTTGTCTCTAGGGCACTGCAACAAGTAAGGTTAGTAACCACGCAGAGTGGGAGTGCACATCATGCAACACAAATGTTTTTGGCACGACAAGGTCTAGGAGCTTTTATTAACTCACAGGAAGGCAATTCACTGGAAAACAGTCTAGGAGGCTGGAGAGCTGGATGCCATCATGAAAGAGTCAGGTAATAAAATTCACAAAAGGAAGTGATCAGAAGAAAAAGGAGGAGTTCCAAACATGAAAGCAGCATGAAGCTGGAAGGAGGGGCAGAAGAAGAAAAGATAAAAGTATGTAGAAGATAGAGGATGACATCAGTACAGAGATCAATAAGAAAAGGATTCTACAGAGAAGTGAAGATCAGGATATTTTTCCTAGTACAAAAACTGAACAAATCTTAGAGGCAGCAAATTTAAAACAATTACAAGGAAGTAAATTTACATGTAACACATGAAACTCATTGCCTCTGGATACTCTTGAAATCAAAATCTTAATGGAAGCCAGAAATGGCTAAATTACAGTTACATTACACAGGATTCATTTCATCTGTAGAAATTAAAAAAAAAAATAAAAATCCTTGTGCTTCCTGGCACAAGTTACTTGTTAGGTACTAAGTAACAAAAAGAAGTAGAAAGAGTTTTACCTAATTTGATATAATGCAATACTTATCCACTATGGGGCAGCTGTGGCTTCTGCTAAAACAAGACTATCCAATCATAATGTAAAAAACTCCAACAATTTCGGAATAGCATACAAAACCTCGGAATGCCAGTCTATTCTTACCAATAAGGTACTCAGAAAAAGTCTACCTGAAAGCAGCAAGCTCTCCCTTGATTCTTCTTTTTTTTTTTTTTTTTTTAACAAGATAATCCCTTTGAAGCAACTGCTATCAGCCATTGCTGGAGAAGGATGCTGGGTTAAATGGGCTTATAGGGTGACTCCACATGCCATGTTGCTATGTGTTGATGGATGGAAGGGCAGAGTGAAAGTCATGAAACCCAAGACAGAGATGACTAATCTAGCCCTGGCTTAGCAGCAATGAGGAGATGGATTGTCCTGTGCAACATAACTGTTGTCTGAAAAATGGCAAAATGTGAAAATTGTGATGGTGCTTAGGGCAACAGCAATTTACCAGTTTGCTGAACAATGTTAGGACAGTACAAAAACTAGAACACTCCGAAGTACTGGCTTTCTTTCCTAGTAACACAAGCAGTATTTGGAGTTGGGTGGAGATCAGGACTGAAGCTAAGTTCCATCATTACTTAGATCTGCTTTGCCCAGTACTAATGTTCTGTTTAAATTTATATGCTTCTTTTTGGAAAAGGTTATCACCAGTAGCAACAGGCAAAATATTTAGGACTGAATAGTCTGCATATTTGTCCTCTAGAATCCAAACCTTTGGATATGGAAAATAATTTGGAGAAAAAAGGGATCATCTCCTGTATCTGCTATGGTTCCAGACACATCCTGATTTCAGTCATGCAAAAGAGAAGAATTGCCATAAGTTCAATGGCTCTTCTATTCTATTTACCCACCTCCAACAGACACTAACTCCAGATGCCAGAAAAGTTACTCCATTTTATGGTAACTAGGACCCTATCCCATGCAGGAGTATCACTCTACTTGTGAATTGTGTTGTTTGACTTGCTCTGAAGCAAGAGTTGATGTCCCTTGTGCATGTTCTTCCCTCTATCTACAGGTATATATTTACACCAACTCACCTCTTGGGGTGAAATCCCTGCCCAACTGTAATCAGTGACAAAACGGCTAATTTCAAAGTGCTCATGATTTCTGCTACCTTCCTGTTCCACACATTAATTATGTTTTGGGTTTTAAGCTTTCCCCTTACTTGTGTGAAAGCTCTTTATTTTACTGCATTCTTGTTTTTCTGTCCTTCACACAGGAAGACACTAGAGAAACCCAGCTGATTTTCCTTATATTTCCTATTATCTCATAAACTTTTATCAATGCAGCTCCTTTCTGCAAAGGAGAGTCCACATAATTTCAATCTTTTAATAAAAAATTCCAGCCTCTGATCAGTGTTCATTGCCCTTTTCCTGGTACAATACCTTTGAGCTAAGTAATGAAGATTGACCATAGTATCCAATATCAAAGCATACCATTAGTGCAACAAGACAGGCACAGTAGAGGTTCTTTCTCTCTCTCTCTCCCTCCCCCTTTTCCTTATGGCTGAAAACCTGCTTTTCTGTTCAGCAGTGGGCACCAAACAATTACTGTACAGAGAAGATGGAAAAAACTGCAAAAGGTTAGAGTGAAACAACATGAAAAAAGAGCCCCTCCTTGTGATATTTATGTTTCTGCTGCTGGCCCTGGCAGGAGTCCAGGCTTGGAATGAACAAAACTCCCAGTGGCTTAGGGACTACGTTATTCAGCCCATAGTCAGGAAATGCAAAAGCATGTGACAATGGGAAGAAATAAAGCAAGCTTTCCAATGCTTTTGAGCTTCCAGCTCAATCAGTTTGGATCAAAACTCAGGGGCTGTTGAGATTTTGTCTGAATGAGTTCTCTATTGCTAAACAAAAACATGTGTGTGTTACAGTGAAAGACAGTTAAGTGGTAAACAGTATGTGGCTTTGCTTCCTTGTTGATATTTTGTTTTTACAGTACTACACTATAAAACCCCATTTTATGTACAAGGCCACTGCCCCTTCTATTCAAATATAGTGGAAAACTCTTTCCCAAAATACCAAGTTAGTTCCTTATTTCTCCTCCTCTCCAGCAAAGCTTCCTGATAACTGTTGATCACTACTCAGTGCCAAATCTTGGTTCTTTTACAAGATTAAAATACAAAAGAATTAAGTAATGTTCCGTGCAGTTTGTTAAAACAGGTTAACACAGTCTTCTTTACAAAAGATTTCCTTTGGAGAAGTGATGTCCCAAAAACTTAGTTAGGAAAATAATGTCAAATTTCAAATTCTCTTCATATACATTTAAAATCTAGACTACCCAAAATTGTATTATCAGGGACTGAGCGTTCCAGGGTTCCCACAGACACTGTACAGAGCAGAGATTTCATCTTCCCTTTCTCTCCCAGTACAGAAATCATCCTCACAGGGCAATGCTTGTCCTCACAGTCCATGTTTTATCAAGAAGTCACAGGACCACTAAATATGGCACTCTACCAGTGCAAGATTTTAAACCTATTTCATAATTCCTCTCTCTCTTTTGCAACATCTAACTGTGCCTAGGATGTGGCAGAAAGGTGGCTGCCTCCTTCCACAACTGATGGTGGATGCAGCTCAAACAGTGTTTTGTGGGGGAATCACCACAATAGCAGAACAGACTGTGAACCATTTACTTTGCAGCAAATGAAAGATGTAATTGAGGCAATTTGGGTTCTATGGCATAATTCTCATTTCCTGGATGCTCTGTGGAAAAAAAACCCAAATAATCTTCTGAGTCCTTGATCAGTTTGGATCACAAAGTTGCAGTCTAGCCCATAAAGGGAAAAGTATTTAAGAACTGGTAAGTTAAAGGGACTGTGTCACTTCATGGTGAACAATGCAAGGGCCTGGCATTCAAAAGTGGTATTTATTACTTTTTGCTCCTGAAGCAGAAGTGGCCTATGAAATTCTCAATAGCTTAAAATATCTGCTAAAAATACGAGAAACCTGTTTGCCATCTCAGCCTCCAGAAAATCCTGCACTTGGTTAGCACAGATTCTGGCTGTCGCCCCAACTCCCCTCAGGTGGTTTTAACATGCCTGAACCCCATCAATCCTAGCACAAGGGAGGGATGGGTAAAAACAAATGACACAAACTCCTTAAATGGTCCTGCCACCTCTGGGTAGCTGGGAGCCTGCTGGAAACAGTTTCCCCAATACTGCATCCCATTGCTTTTGTTTATCTAGCCTTGCTGACATTTTCTTCAATTAGGAAACAATAGCTCCGTTCCAATGTACTGAGCAGAATTACTGAAACTGAGTCACGTGGCTCCAGGAGAGTGTGTTTTCAATTATTCACTCTGTCTTTTTTTGCCAGGCCTATGAAGAGGAACAGCCTTCTGCAGGAGTCAGGTTTGTCTGCCTCGCTGTTGTAAGTTCCTCCTTTTGAATTTTTATTTTACAATTAGATATTTTTAATTTTTTTACCTTTTTTTTTTTTTTTTTTTTAAACAGTAAATTCAACTCTCCAGGAGTTTCTTACTCTTTATTAGAAAGCTTCCAAATCTCCAGCTCTTCCTACTGCCTGGAAATCCTAGACATCTGCAATAGTTCAGTGCTAATAATACTGCTCAGTAATGAATGTGACAAAGATCACAAGATCTAGATTAAAATAGGATGCAAGATCTAGATTAAGAGGATGCTGTTAGCACTTGGTAAAGTAAATCTCATCTTGTTCTTGCTGGTAAAGAAGGGTTCTGTCTTTCCTACTGTCTGGTTAACAGCAGAACATTCGCATTCAATCTGGGAGCTACATCAAATTATTTGCATCTTGTAAATGCTTGATTTAATATCCAACCAAAAATTTGAACCAAATGAGCACAGCTCGAATAATGTATTTTGTTTGCAGAACACAGACTGAGTTCAGTTTTTTCAGACTTAAAGCTGGAAAAATAAAGCTTGGGGAAAAAAAATGAAACAGAGGAGGAACATTTGGTTTGCATTACAAACCACAGACAGCTTCCATCAGGCAAGCTGGAGGTATAAGAATGGCAAAAGAAAATGACAAGCAGTGAGTGCACTAGAGGAAAAGATGAATGGTTTAGAGAATTGACTTTGAAGTAATTGTCCATGCCATCAATACCTTGAATTAAATTCAGTGGAAGATGGCAATGAATCATACAGCTTCTCTAGCACTTGTGATATTGTTTTCTGCATAAAATAACATTTCTTGATATTTTTATTGGAAAACTTATAGACTATGTTTTTGGTACCTCCTATAATTCTGTCACTTATGCAACCCTGAATCAGCAGCTCTGGAAAGGACGTTGTCTTAGTTAGGACTTGTGATCTAATACTTATAGCAAGAGCAAGTATTTAACTGGAAGTCTTCAGGTCTACTGGGTTTGTTTTCACCTCAGCCACTGGCTCGCTTTGAGATTAGGTAAGTCATTCAGGGTTAAACTTGGTCTTTGAGTGGATGGAGCTCTGATGAGGTGGGGGAGGAGGAAAGAGCTGATGAAGCAGGGCAGCAGGGCTCTCTCTGCATAAGGTAAAATTCCTCAGGAGCATTGCAGGCGGATGGGATAGCAGAATGCAATTAGAGCAGTGTTTCCTTCACGGTTTCAACAGGTGCTTCTATGTGTTCCCTGCATCCCAGATGCTCAGCACAGCCAGAGAGGCACCTCTCGGGGCATTTAGTATTGATGGCAGCACTCCCTTCCTAAGGTCAGCAGCTTCAGGCAGAGCAAGAGAGCACTCCTGCATATCTCCATCCTTCATTCTAGCATGCCAGTCTCCAGAGAGCTGCATTTTGACCATTAAGATATCAAGCCTTCAGCTTATCCACATGCTTAATAGCTCCTTTTTAATTCTTCCTTTTTGGGAAAGTAAGAGTACAGCTAATGTTTGTACAACATTGAAATCCTTGAATGAAAAGTGCTGTTTCTTCTTTTCCCCCATAGGCAAGACTGTTTAGATCTGAATGTGCAACTTGGGCTCATTCTGACACTGTTGTTGCTACTGTCTAATAGCACTGTCAGAACCACAGAAGGAGCACAGATCCCTATTGCAGATTCTCAAGTAATGCACATTCCACTCACCTCCAGCAAGTAGCTCTGTTGCTTCCTGCCCAGGTGCTGAGAGTAGAGACTTACAGAAGTTCCCCTCATCCCAGACGTGCTGTTGCTTTTTCAACTCCACATTCTGGTCTAATTGGCCAGATTGCATTTTTACCTTCCTTCAGACATACAGGAAATGCAGAATCATAGGCTTTAACAAGATTAATCTCCTAACACAGTGGACATGCTAACAGGGTTTTCTGAGTTCAAAAATTGCAACTGAGTTCATGTGTATTATGGTAGACTAAAGTGTCTTTTTTGAAAGACACAAAAAAGATCTCCAAACCTCTCTACATATTTGTAGGGATAGAGTCAGTCCGTTTTTAGCTAAAGTAATTAACAAAGAAACATACAAAAAATTGCAAACTTGTGATGCTAAATTATACTAACAGCTATTTATTTCAGTTCTCAAAATTATTTTTCTAAAATAATTCACAGCACTTTCCATCTCTGTACTTCAAAATAAATTACCACATAGAGGCTTTGGCAAGTAGGTTCTTTCCATAGTGCAGGAGGGGAGATGAATCCTAGAGAAATAAGACCCCGCATCAACTACAAAGTCCATGTTTTAAAAATGAGCTCCATCTCTGCCATACCTTTCCCCATCCCCTCTGGTCTCGGTGTCCTTACACACAGGGCTTGGATGTCCTTTTATTCAGTGCGTGCTCTGCATCGCAGGAAGGGAGCGTGGCTGTGCTGTTGGGCAGTCCCCCATCACACCAATCTTGTCATTCATAAAAAGAGAGGTGATTCTGAAAAGAAGGAAAAAGTAAAATTAACTATCAAAAACACCAGAAAGGACTGCATAAATAAACATCCTTCTCCCTGGGACCTCTTTGCTGCTCCTGAAAAAGCCATGTGCAAATTGTTTTATTTTTACAAATTCAAACAAATTCAAACTCTTGCTGAACTGTGGATTTCTCCAGCAATGCCACATAGTTCCTTCAGAAAGGTATTCAACGGCATAGCATTTATCATCTGTTTTTGTTTTTCCTGTTTATTTATAGAAGAAGAAAAAACCCAAGAAAAACAATCCCGTAGATTCATTATAATGCTGACTTGGATTTATTATAAGAATCTGGCTTGGTCTGAGTTTTCAGGCCTGTGTTTATTGTTGTGGCTGTAAGGAGCCTTTAGAAAATCTGCCTTTTTTCATTTCTGTATCACTAGTGGCAAAATGCATATGTACCTTCCTAATTCTGCATAAAAGCAACAAAAAAAACCCCCAAACCCAAACAGAGCAACCTTGTTTAGAGCACAATGTACAAACTTTTTCTCTCAATAGTATACCCGAGAAGTGCTTTTTTCAATTTACATTGACTTTCAGTTATGTTTTTCACACCTACAACATCTTTATTTTGTGCAAATACTTCAGTTTTAAAAAACATTTTCTCTAGAATGGCAGCATTAGGTACCGTTAGGTATTGTGAGGAGAACAGAAAAGTTTGTGAAATAAATATGATAAGAAAAATAAGGTGGGAAAGTCAAAATAATTAATTTAGACTTTGAGTTGTTGAATTTTCAGCACTGACACATATGTACCAAACTATTTCTAGAAAACTTTTTCTGAGAGAAAAACTTTTACAAAGCTTCCCTTTGTTATCTTAACATGCTCATCACTTTACTCATTTTACAAAAGCTCCAACTTCTGCGACATATGGATTATTTAACTTTTTTTTCCATTTTATCTTAATTTTGTATGCTGAATCATGTGCTGAAACAAACCATTTCTGTAACAGGACACTTTTTGATTGATGTACTGGAACCGTATTCCTTTATAGAGTTCAATCCCTAATCAGATATTCACATCTTAAGTGCTTCACTGGATCTCTCTGTTACTCTTAAATGCACGGTCTTAAGTGAGTTCTGGTCTGCATAGGTGGAAGTTTTACAGCAGTCTGACATTCCCTACTCTCTTAAGGCTGAGATCTACTTTTGCTAAACCACTTACAAATCAGATGTGCCAGGCAGAGAACTTAATGTCAACAATTTGATTAATCTTCTTTGAATTATAGTGGTTTCATGAATCAGGCTTCAGGAGGAGCTTCTTCTTTCCAAACAATATTAGGAGGAGAGAATAAATGCTTTTAAAGTATCCTCCTTTTCAATTTGGGATTTCGATATGCAAATTCAGCAGATGCCCAAAGCAAGGAGACAATGGAAGCATCACAAACATTTATTAAAAGCACTCCATTGTGCTTGGGGAACATGGCAAGAAAATGAAAAGGTGAAGGAGAATCTAGCAGAGCACTGCACAGAAACAGAATTAGCAAGTCATGAGATACCACGTGGCTGTTTGCAGACTGAAAGGCTCTGTTGATTCGATTTATTCATTAGGGCTTTTCAGTAGTGTAGGTTATTAAGTGGGAGAAAGTGGGGTATATTACAACTTACTTTTTATATTTCCTTTCCTGGAGGATATTTAGCACCAGAGAAGCGGAGAAAGTTATTGAAATTATCATGCCACACAAATGGGAGAACGATAGGAAAAAGAGCAGCAGCTCTCTGAAGATGGATCAAAAGAGCAACACTGGGAACAGGAAGTCAAGGAAGTTTCGCTCCATTTCAAGATCACTTATACTTTGCAATGCCAAAAACAGCGACGATGGGTCAAGTCCTGATGAGAAATGCCCTGATCCCTTTGAGATCTCTACTAGCTGGGGTCAAGAGGACTTGGACTGCTGTCCTAGAACACAGCTGCCATGCACATCAGAGACAGAAGACAGCCCACCTGATCCTCCACGTGTGATCACCAGCATGGTCCAGTCCAAAGCTGCTGCCAATGAGAACTGCAACAACATGAGAAGAAAGTTCCTCACCAAGGTAGGCAACCTGTGCTGTATATTGTAATGTTTCCCACAGCAGTAGATCCTAAATTAATAAATTCCTAAATTAATTAATATTTGTCAGGAACATAGGGTTCTACTTGGCTTTTTTTAGAGCCTATGAGCCTGCAGTGTTCCTGATCTGCATAAACAGCATGAAAATGTGTTACCTTCCCTGCTGTGCTGTTGCACTCTGCTGATGGACGTGCTGCTGAAATCAGTGACTCCAGGCCAGTCGCAGTGCTCAGATTAGCACAGCTGGTGTGTCCTACCTGCAACACAGTGTTCAGCTCAAAATATAAACCTGTCACTGTAGTAAAGTACATTTGTAGAGTGTGATACTGTAAGATCTCATAAGCTATGCATGCATGAATTATATTAATACACGGGAGATTCAGTAGGCAGATGCTCTTTCCCTCTGATTCAGGAAGAAGGTACTGATGGCTCTGAAACCACCAGAGGTGACACATTTCCCAGAGATATAAAAAGTCTTAACAGCCTTGTATTACAATATTATTCTTTAATCAAGTAACTATATTACCTCTAGCAATCTGAACAATTTTTCAGCCTGAACAATGTATTTTAGATGCCTTTCGAAAGCTCCTTTTCAGTACCATAACCTAATTTTTCCAATTTCTCTCTACCTGATGTAGAAAAGGGAATTCACTGCAAGTATCCTCCTGGCACCTCCTTCATTATATGCCTTTTATCTGTGCAAATAGTTGTTTATGTGAAAGAACTGATTCTTTCACCTAAGATGTTTTTCTTATATACTCTATTTTATTTTACATGCCTTCAATAGAAATTGGCTAAACCTAGAACTCTGTCTAAAACAGTGGCACAGTGCTACCAAAAATCAAACTCTCCCCTTACTCCTTGAGTTTCTTGCTAATGATCTCAGCATGCCCAACATTGCAAAGACTGAGCAGGATGGATGCAAGGTGTTTCAACCCTAGGCAAAGTTCCAGCATGAAGACAAAAACAAATCAACTTGCTATTACATTCTGGCAGAAAACAAGACCCAAGACCCAAAATACACTCAGCCACCTGCAAATCCATACCATCTCCTCCTTTTTGGAAACAGTCCATAGTCACACTGCTGATTTCCTGCTGTAATGAAGGAGCTGGCCCCTGTGGACTTCCCCACCTTCTCTTTTAAAAGTTGAAGCACTTTCTTAGATGTGTGTCAGCTGTCACAGTCTACTTACTTGGAAACCTCCAAAGTGTGCAGGGCTTCAGTAACTCTTGTGATCCATATTCACATGAAACTATTCAGTATCTTATTGCACTGTAAGTTTAGGTAATTTTCTTTTATAGTTGTAAGCAGCTAAAATAGGGATCTGGGGAACAGAGTAAGTCCCATAACTAATGCATTTGCACAGATAAAATATAGCTGCTAAGGGTATAAATCCACTGTTAGGCTGAAGCATCAGTATCACTGAGCAGGATGGGGCAGGAGCCTGGATGGATGATGACATAAATTAATCATCAGCCCAGTTCCTCACAGCAGTATTTGGGTTGCTTTGTGCCACTGTAGACAATAGGTACCATTAAATTCCCACTCCAGACCTCTCATAGCAATATAAACCTCTTCAAATACTACTTGTTACTCTTCCATACTGTTCAGACCTGTGAATCAATGATTCTAAAAAGTCTTATCCTAGCATACTAAATAGGATGAACTTTGGTAACAGCCACACTGGCCTTATCCTGTGCTACTGTTGCTGAGACTTTCCCCTGTATTTTGAAAGCAGTGATCTCTCTCTTCCATATGGCACAAGCCTGTCAGAACAATCTTCCTGTACCACATGTCTTAACAAAGCTTAAGCCTAAGACCTCGCTTGTTAAGGAGTCCACCAGCACTTTTCAAGTCCCAGTGTAACACTCTCTCCGTCTTCATGTGACACTTCAGAAATTCATGATGTGTGACTTGGAGCTGAAAGATCCTTGTCTTTGTTCAAGAAAATTGATTCCATTCTTACTGCAGTGTTGCTGAGGATATTCCACTATTCTTCTGCTTCCCAGCACCTGCCACCCTAAGCATAACTCTGAAGGTGTTAATAACTCCCACAGAACTGAACAACTTAATATTTGCTGTCACAATGGAAGGAGAGAAGAATGCTTAAAAGTGCTGCATGATTTAATGCTCCCTGTGCATTTCTTCTCCAGAGTGAGGGGAAATCACTAACATCAGTATTCAAAATACTAGTTCTTTTCTTCTGTTCAAACTTTAAGTATTTCCCTGGGCCACACTGTGCTGATTGCATGAAATTCACAATAAGCAAATCAAAGAGTGTTTCAAGACTAAATTGCAAAGATTTTTTTTTTTTCCTTCTGTAATGTTCTGTCATCAACTATGAGAGTGGATGAACAGTCTTTTAATTCATTTGGTATCTGTGTTCCACTATTCACTTATAGTGGCTACAGCTCATTGAGTCTAGAGACAGAAATGTAGCTTCCAAGAAGAGGTGTGCTTGGTCTGGTATGGAGGAATGCCAGCTTGTCAATGTAAAAACAAGCAGATCTCCTTTATAGTTCGCTTCTCACAAAATCAGCAATTTTCAGGTGGTCTGAAAGGAAAAGAAACTGAAGAAATTGTAAGCAGTATCTGATACCATGAGCACTGACACAGCAAACACTGTGGAAGATGTTCTTGCCTGCTCATGTCAGAGCCTGAGACTATGCCAGTTGTTGGGAGGACTGGACAGGAATAGACAATACCAACTCCTGTCCTTCAGAGAACAGTAGTCTTTGCTGGATTTGAGAGCTGCTTCAAGAAGCACTTGTACTACTTCCAGAAGAATTCCATTACCTCTTCCCTGCACCACCAGCGCCCTGGGAAGCACAGCGAGTGCTACCAGCACAGTGGGGCTGGTAACAGGACTGAAACAGCATATAGAATAAACTAGAACAGAGAACTGCTGACTCTGTGCAAACATTGGATCAGAGCTGATCTGATTGCATGGCTCTATTTGGTTCTAGAGACTTCTGTGCCCTTCCTTCCTTTGGTCCCTGACCCTCTGCTTGAAGGAGGGAAAAAGCAAAAGGCAATTATTCTCCTTTTGTCACTACCAGAGTATAATTTTATTAACTTGCCTGTATGAAAACACCAGTTAGCTAGCCCTTTGGTACCAGGACAAGTGCTATGGCAACAGACTGTAATGTCTCAAACATGAACCCGTGGGCAGGATGGAAAAACAAAGCCAAGAGAGGAGGCTGTATTTATTTAGATATTTATGTGTTCTCCTCACTTTTCCTACTAATTCTCTCTTTCTGTCTTCCCAGCCTTCTTGCCTTTGCTACACAAGAGCCATGCCATCCTCAGAGCAAGTTGGGAAAGAGGCATTAACACAGTGTGTGCTGGAAAAGGCAGGCCAGGGTAAAGGTTCCCAGAAAAACATACCATAGGTCAGATTTTGGGTGGAAAGGTCCTTCTGTAACATCTGATGTGCTGAATTGTCTGTCTAGGGCAGAACCTTAAACCCATGCCCTGCTCCTTGCATCATCCTTGCTTTCTG
Source organism: Margarornis squamiger (assembly GCA_035222235.1). Classification (NCBI taxonomy): domain Eukaryota; kingdom Metazoa; phylum Chordata; class Aves; order Passeriformes; family Furnariidae; genus Margarornis; species Margarornis squamiger. Next base: position 9,136,958 of record JAWWTY010000016.1, read on the forward strand.
GCTTCTGCCATTTTGTTGATTGCACAGGGAATATGATGCTGGGAAAATGAATTACATCTACTGTAAATATTTTGAAAAGACCAAGGCATCGGGCACGTCAGAATCAGTGGAGTGAATTTATGCCAGAGAGACTGTGGCCCTTTCTTTGTTAGAACTGATGCAGAAAAAAATGTTCCTTGAAGAAAATCCCCAAAGATCTTATTCTCTTGGAAATCCCAGCCATTTCACAGTTGGAAGGCCATAAAAGCTAAATATTTAAATTCATGATTGTACTGTTGTTAGATTTTTTGTTTGTTTTTGTTTTTCTTTTTTCTTTTTTTCTTTTTTTTTTTTTTTTTTAACTAGCAGTCAAACAGCTCATTGTCATACACTTGGTTAACTGAGTCCAAGACCTTAGTTGAACCAGCCTTGTATAACACTTCATTTCAGACAATCTAACTACTGTGTCTTACTTTAAGAGTGCACAAAAGTTTTTCAGTTTTCCACAGATGCCATGGTTACCCTTATTTCTAAACAACATCTGGAATTAGATGTTTTGAGATGGGACTCTGGGCTAGAAATGTCTAATGAAAGCAAGAAAGAAAAAGATCTTTTAAATGGCAGATAAAAAACATCCTCAGAAACGTTGCATTTTGCATGACAAAGAAAGGGGAACAGGAAGAGAGAGTTGGCCTGAATGTGCAAATTACTTTTCCAGAACTAAACACAAGAAAAATTAATCTGCTCTCACCTATGAAGAAAATACATTAAAGAAGACTCTTGAACTCCACTTTTGATTTTTATCTTTCAGCCAAGCAGACTCACTTTAAATACAAATTTTGTCTTTGAGTGGATATTATAACACAGATAAAAGAATCCCCAGAGTCTTGAAGTGCTCGGAGGCAAAACCCCTTCTAAGCAGAGATTTTATTCACTGGCACCAAATACATGTTTAAACATATGTTCTAATAATGAATTAGACAAGGTTGACCTAGAACTCACCTGCACCCACACCAAACCTGCCAACCTTCTTTTAGCAAATTTTTAGTAGTCACTACATTCCGATCTATAAATTACCTTTCAAAACAAGCAGCACACTTGAAAAATGGAGAAGGATGTAAAAATAAATACTGTCTTTACTCTTGGAGCCATCAGCAGTATTTCTATGCATAAAATCATCAGAGAGACAGGAAAAAAGATATTAAAGAACAAAACCCAAAGCAAATTGACTGCTGGCACATGAATTAGTCAAATGTTTATTTTTCTAAAGAACAGCTTTTATTAATTTTCTGTCATGTTGCAATAACTTGGATATGAATACAGTGATCTATATCCAGGACCCAAAAAATACAGATGCTGACAACATACAGATATTTGCCACATGTCCACAGCCCAATAAGAACTCTTTTTTAAAATAATTCACCTAAATGAATTGCAGCAATGACTGAGACACAGAACTGATTTGAAATGTAGCCCAACTTGGTAACATGACTACATATGTAAACAAAAATTGTTCCCAAGATTTTTCTGCAGTGTACAGTGGATTTAACCTCTACTTTCCTAGTGACTGAGTGCATGCAAGTTACCACTCTTAGAAAAATATTCATATCAGTTTTGATTTGGTGTCATTTCATGTGTCTGTCCCAATACAACTCAGAATTTCCAGCCTGTCATGTGTCCCACTGTCCAAAATACAGTGTCTTCCCCAAGGGCCGTACATGGTGCTGCAATGAAAGACCTCAGAGCCAAACCCACTGCACTCTGGTGAGAGCCAGAAAGCTTTTGGACAAGAAATTAGAAACACCACTAACACAGCAGCTGTACACTGTGAACAGGTTATATGAAAGGCATAAGCATGACTCTGCTTTTAACAGAGGCAAGTTGGGGACAGTCTGAAAAGGCCTATCAGTTGGAAAATCAAGAGACTGGAGCGTGGAGAACAGCTACGCAAAGTTGTGTGTGCATGGCTGACCAGTATCTGTGAGGGGACACACATATATTTCAAGGGAGCATTATACAACAGTAAGGACTTCTAAGAAGAAAAGCTGGCAAGTCCAAATTTGAATTCTGACTACAGAAAAAAAGAAAGGAAATAAATTTTTTAAACACTGAGTTTAAAATACCATTATCCTTTCACAACAGCCCCAATCCACAATCAGCTGACATCTCAAAATATTTAGCCAATTGGCAGAGTAATTTCCTACTCTAATATCTATCTTACATTTCTCATGTTTTAGTGCAAGCACAGTACCCTATTGAAAACCCTGTGAGCTTTAATGGATGCTTCACATCCAATCCAATGCAGAATTTTGCCTGTAATTTCATAATCATACCTGAAATAAAGGACCAATGCAAACAAACAGAAAAGGGAGCTCACATTTTTGCTACTCAAGATCTCACATTTTAAGGCATTGGAATTTTAATCTTTTTTTGTTACCATGCCGAAGACTTCAAAGCACTGCATAAGATTAAAAAAAAAGAGAGAACTTAACGTAATCCTGATTGCAAGTATTTCCCAAGATATTTATCTTGGGTGAAAAGTAAATACAGAATCTCCAGAACTAATATTAGAGTTCAAACAAACTGGTGTAAGAGAGAATTCTGCCCGTGCTTATACACTTACCAATATATTACTCACTAGAAGCCCTCTTCATGAACAAAAGAGGCTTCGTAAAATTCAGACACTCCTCATTAAAGGCAGACAATCTGGAATGCAAGCAAACCCACAGAGTTAACAAGTCAGTCAATACAAATATAGCCCTTATCCCTTACCTACTGAACTTAGCCTGCAGTGAGCCTAGGCCTCCAAGTTAAATACTTCATTCATTCACAGCCTTAGATTTACTCTGGCAGGTTTCAGAATGGCAGCCAGGCTTCAGCAGTCAGCCTAAAAGATAATGACCTTTATTGATGCCGCTTTAAATTTGAAGTTTGTGTTTGCTGCCAGTCAGGTATGATGTGCTCCCTATTGATTTGTGGTGAAAGAGTATAATGATTCCCACCCTCAGGGCTGTATGAACTCTGCTTAAAGCAGAAATGAAGCCCTGCTGATGGTGAAAGTGGGTACACAGCTTTCCTTGTGCTCTCAGAGGACTACAGATTACTGGAAATAGTTTATGTCACTCTGAGCAGGGGCCCTGGGAGCAATACAGACAGCTGACCACTGCTGTATTTTGTGGCCTGTCCTAACATGTGAAATTTGCCTCCCCTTCAGAAATCTATACCTCAGTCATACAAATCTCTTGGGAACAAGCCTGGATCCAGGATACACTGAGAGGCCTCTTCACTTTGTGGAGTATGGAGAGGCTGGCAAGGGCAGAGGAGGTGGGTTCAGCTGGGAGCAGAACAACTGAATACTTGAATCAGGATATATACTGAGCAAATGGAAAAGAAATTGTGTGCTAACTTTCAAGCTTTTCTTGTCTCTTTATAATTTTAAGTGTTCACACAGTTGTGCCTCAGGAGCATTTTTCCTAGTCAAATTTGTTGTGGTTCATGTGCTTAGTCGCTCCATTCTTTGCTTCCCTCATATGTCTTAAGGCACGAGTTCTCCTTCTGCATAGCCGTGTGTTAATGATTCATAACTGCATTAAAGATATGCTTACAATTAGTCCTCCAGATGCAACACAGACTACAACTTCAACCAGTCTGGAGCGGACCAAGAATTTTCCACTGTTGTAGACCTCTCTATTCCCCTGCCCCCACTTAACAAGTCAGCAGCAGGGGTGGAGCTTCTAGTGTTTTGTACACACTTATTTTCCATTCAGACCTCTTCTGTTTTCCAGAGCATTTAATTTTCTGGCATATGTTTATTTTCCTCCCTGTCTTTTCTTATAATAGTTAGCATAGGCGAAGTTTGCCCAGTTACTATGAAAAGTCTATTATCTGTTCTCTTCCCCTCTATGCAAAGGGACCCTGTATTCCAATTCTCCCCTCTTGTAGCCAGAAACAACTTAAGTTCTAAGGAAAACAACTTTTTTTGAAACACCAACTCTATAATATCATTGTTCTTTCTCAATTGCAGAGTGTTAAAGGCCTGCTCCTGTTCTCCTTGGAGGCAATCTGGTTCTAAGAACACGAACAATTTCTATATTTCTTAAAAAGGCTCAAGTTATGTGTAAGCAACTTTTAACACCCTTGGTACATTTTCTTTCATGCAACCTTTCATCTTCTGAATCAGGACAGCTGTATCTGCAGGCTGTGTGCAACATCAGGGAACAGCAGCTCAGGAATCAAGCTCTCCAGGAGCCCGAAATGTGCATCTTTCTGGAAAGGGTTCACAAGCAGCCACGTGCCTGCTGAAGGCCCAGCAAACAGGTACAGTACACAGAGCCATTTTTTTGCACAGATTTTGCATGACCAGCTTGCTGTGAAAAGCTATGCCTTGAAGTTCAGTTCCAGAGAAAAGCAACGATGCCCAGGAATAATTTCTTACAATGCTTACAGCTGGAGACACGGCTCAAGATTCTAGAAAAACAAAACTAGGAACATTCAGGAATCTAATGATTCTCAATTACACTAAAAAATAAAAACTGGAAGAATGAGAGAGTGCCTATTCAAGGCAAAGGGAGAACTGCAGCCAAGTCCTCAGTTAGTGAGGAGACACGGAGCACAGTAGTGCCATAGTGCCATATTGTACTTTGTAAAGTAATATGCAAATGTGTTTCTGTTGGGGTTTTTTTGTTTGTTTGTTTGTTTTCTTTTTCTTTAAGGGATGGTTGTCTGAGCCCAAGGGATGAACTGTTAAAACTAAATGGACAATCACTTAAAGATCTGTCCAGCAAGGAGGCTGAATCTCTCCTTCACCCAACGACACGGCTGGTGAACATCATGATGGCTAACAAAGTAAGCATGAAAGCTGTGGTCCCCTCCCACAGCTGTGGGCTGATTTGACATTTACTTTAGGGAGGAGGGGTATTTGTTCATCAGAAGTTTTAAGAACATGGTTTTGCCTTTCCTGACAAAACCCGAAACCTCTTGTGGTCAGACTCTGGTGACTTTCAGCATAGCTTTTTCCCAGATAAACAGAGGCTGTGGGGAGGCCAAGGCCCTGGGAAACTCTAGCAAAGGCTGTGCAACCCCTCCTTTTAGAAACACATAGCTTGCCAATGTTAATTTTCCATTTAGAATTTGAACAAATGCGGATTGAGAGGCGGATTTAAGGGAAGATCCATGACTCCAGAAGCCAGAGAGCAGGCCTCGTAATTAAGTAGTTCTGTGGATCTAGGATCCATAGCTAATAGCAGAGGCTTCCCAAGCTAAGTAGCTCGGTAAGAGAAACACTGCAAAGTATTTTCAAAATTCCTTTTTTAAGGATTTTCTCTGCATTTCTTACTCTGAAGAGTTCCCTAAGGGAGGGGGACTGGAAAGCCCCAGTAGGATTTTGCTTCTTGGCAATACCTCCACCTGCTGTCCAAGAGGAAAATTGTCACTCATTCGATCTTGAGGTATCTCCTAACAGAACTACTGCAGTCAGGATTCTGTAACAAAGTGTTTGCCCTTGTTGGTTCTGGATAGACTGGAACATACAGGTCGTGCTCTGGTGCTGCTCGGGGCCTTCTTAGCCCCTGAGGAATATTGCTGAGCAAAACCTTTTTGTATTTGGATGTTTACTGTATTTACATCACTTTCCCTATGCTGTCTGTATTTAGTAATGTTCTTCCTTCAGCTGTGATTCCTCAGGATCAATGGCATTTGGCACAACAAAAGCAGGACTTGCAGGAACTATGCACATACAGAAATTACTTCTAACATCAGCTGTCATTCAGATCTGTTCATTTATTTATTTTCAAACTGTTCTAAAAACCTGCATTTAGAAACCTGGATGTTTTATCTACAAGTTTTTAAGTGCAAGAATTAGTGGCCTTATTTTCAACAGCATCAGGACTGTCAAAGTACAAGATACTGATTTTTTGGAAAACACTAAATCTTAGTCCTCAGAGGTTTTTAAACACCCGGATTGTATTTTGACTAAAAAACATCCCTCTGAAATAGGAAGTTGGACACCTGGCCACCCTTGTAAAGCTGGGCCTGAGAATTTCCCCCTTGAATATAACACCCCTCTAAGGTGCTTGAGTACCCAAAAGCACTGGTTTAACTCCAGAAATTAGACAGGCATTTGCTACAACTTACCCACACATCAAACTACTAGTCTGTGTGAACAAAGTGGGAGTATTCAATTAATTTTCTGTCCATTTTGACAGAAACCCATGAAGACAAGAATCTATTTCTATCTCATAACTTTGATATAGTAACATTTATAACAAAGTTTTAAGCTGCATTCTCCTTTATCATCCCAGCTATTTTAAATAACTAATTTTGCTCCATGGTTTTTGATTCAGGCTGAAATTCATGCCAGCCAAATTAGAATAACATTTATTCTTAAGGTTAGATCAGTTTTCAAATTTCTTGTATAGCAATAGAGTTGGGGTTTTTATGTTTTTTTGTTTGGTTGGGGTTTATTTGTTATTGTTTTGGTTTTGCTGATGTTTTTGTTTGTTTTTGTTTTAGGAAACACCAAGGTGTAAGGAAAGGCCTTTGGAAATACAAAATGGTTTTCTGCATGGCAAAGCTGCATGTCAACGTACTCGCAGTAACTCAACCAGTAAGTTGCAGAGAAGTAATTTGTTTTCTTCTAATACTCAGGGAGTGCACAGCACAGCACCTCATTGTGTGATGGTACCAGGGTGTTAAAAGAAATGGCACCTGTTGTCCAGATTTATTCCAGGATCCTTAACTAAGAATTGCTGATGCATAAAAGCATCAGCTTGTGTATTCATAACAACCTACAGTCGGGTTTTGTTCATAAGATTTACATTTTGTGGGGGCATTTTTAAGTTGTGTTCTAAGTGGGCCAGCACCTTTTTTTGTAGGCAATGTTTGCTTTTTACTATATTTAACATTATTTGCTATCCCCCCAGTGAGGATTGAAAAGATAGATCCCTTCACAAAGAGATTCACAAGAGCAAAAGCATTTCTAAGTAACGTTTAGCTGATAGAATGCCTGTGCAGAAGGGTCCAAGTCCTGAGCAGTAACACAGCCTCTCTCCCTGCCCCTGGCAGGTGTGAGCCCACCGTGGATGGGCGAGGTGGAGAGCTCAGCCCCACGGAGAGCTGTGCCCCTCCGGGACAGGCAGCCCCACGCCCTCCACACCAGCCGCAAATCCCTGTCCCAGCAGCTAGACTGCCCTGCAGGGAGAGCCCCGGTAAGTGCTGCAGGAACTCACCCAAAAAACACGTCTCCTAAGGATTTTAAAGTGCATTTTATAGATTTTCATGGTTATATAAGTTGAGTAAGTTTTCCTAAGTCTCTCACACTTTAAGTAGCATTTGGAAGTTAGTGAACGTTTTCTCCCACATTCCTGAAATTCTGTTAGACACACATTACCAAGGACACGCTGCTTTGAAGGACACCTGCAAGAATGCCAACTGAGACAATAAGATAGCTTGTAGTCAAAACAGGAGAGTAAACTCAGAGCCCTTGGAGGGGCTCCAAGGGCCAGTTCTGAGAGTGGGCACCAGGGGAAAGTGGAATCACGGGCTGGGTATAGACATCAAATATGTTAATTACTGAAAATTATAAAAACTGTAATATTTGGCTGGTGCACACGCACGTACTTTTGTTGTGCAGCTAGAAGCTTCTAATAGAGGGCTACTTAATATCTATCTCCACTAATATTGTTTCGAAAGCTTTTGCAAGAATAGGCATCACAATTAAGGCTCTCTCAAGGACTGTGGCAGCACTTTCCTTTCAGAATCCAACCCCACCGCAAGCCGTGTTGGAGATGAGGGTTACTCTGCCTCTTCTGCTTTCTACCCCAACACCTGCTCTGTGAGGGGCAGGAGAGCAGGAAAGGCTCATGTCACAAAACCCCCATTTCTCCAGCAGCTTCTCCCCCCTGTTGCCCCAGCAGGTTTTATGGTGTGTGTAAATCCCCCTAGGTAGTTCACACCATCCCACTATGTGCCCCACTGCCACCAGCCTTCCCAGCCACCTCCACTGACCCAGCTACGGCCACAAGCAGGGATGGCCTCACCTCTGGCTGGCAGTGGAGGTGAAGCTTTTCAAGTACATCATGCCTGAAGCATTGCTGGGGGGACTGACTGCTGCTCCCTGCCTCTCCCTGGCCAGTCCCTCACCCTTCGGGCACCTCACCCAGGGCTTTAACAGGAGCAAAGAGGGGCAAACTGGAGCACAAAGACCAACCAAACCACACCTACACACACAGACAGACCCTCAGGGGTTCTCTGGGTTCCCTACTCCTCCAAGACCTTGTGTGGCACGTGCTGCCTGCTGACAGAGGCTCTTTGGCAGCATCCTGCTTTTGGGTATGGCTACCCACTCCAAACAGAAATAAAAAATATACCCACTCACACAGAAGTAAAAGAAATTTGAAAATTTCCCATTTCAGAATCAGAAAAGAGCAAAATAAACAGTCACCCTCACCTGGCAGAGGAATACATGTTGGAGAGTGTGGTTTTGGTGTTGCAGAGACATTTCCCTCTCAGTCACGTTCCCAATCCCACGTTAAATAACTAATATTGTTTTCATGTCAAAATTGAGACTTATTTTCTCGCATATGCAGAAGACAAAATTTTGGCTGATTTTCCACATGCCTCAACACCTGTTAGTTTCACTTTGCTTCATTAAAAAAAAAAAGTGTTAGACTCTCTCGGATGGGTAATGAGTGCAATTAACTCTGGCCCTGCTGCACTTCATGCATAGCTAGTTTTAGGTAATGACTTTTGTCAGTGCTTAAATTAGCTTCCAATACCCCATTCCATGTTGAAATAGGAGATTTCCATTAAATGTTCATTAAAATGGGTTAAATCTCAGGGGCTGGAGTTATGAAATCCAATGTCTGTGGAATGGAGGGAGGAAAAACACTGAGTAATTGCTTACCTTGGTTATCAAGCAAAAAGGATGTGCTTCACCTCTTTCAGCAGTAGAAAGACACTTATGTAGTGGTTTAACAGTAGAAGCACAGGGTAGTTGATGGTCTGAAGCACTTTTGTGAGCAAAACAGGTTCTATCTGTCCCAAGATAAAGTTATTTAGTTACAAGATGAAGGAAAGGGTTTGACTGTCTTGACTCAGTTCAGTGCTTAGAGGCAAATATGTTCTTTGTGCTCCCTAATGACCACAAATGGGATTTGGCATGGGGAATCAAGTGAGAGCACAAATATATCTTTCTACACCATTGCACCACTTCAAGGGACAACATTATAATTTTTCTCCAATTTAACCTCTGCAGGACAAATTCAGTGATCAGCAATTGTCTGAATAACAAATAGCTTATGAAAATTAGAGAGATTTAAAAAAAAAATAAATGAGGAAATATCAAAAAAGGAAATATTAAATAAACAAGTTGTTGTAATGTTTTGGGTGTTTTTTGTGTTTGGTTTTTTGTTTTTTTTTTTTTTAATGTTCACAGGCAATTTCGCGGCCATCTAGATCCCTAAGTACAGCACAGCTAGTGCACACACCCTGTGGCTCACAGGCTTCAGTAATTTCAAACATTGTACTGATGAAAGGACAAGGGAAGGTAAGACTGGCTCTGTTGGTTTGCCATAGAGTTTTACTTCATTTCACAAATGTAATCTGCAAAGCGCAGGGGAGTGACTACAGTTATTAATGTTGCTACATCAGAGTTGCCAGTTCGTATCCAGGCTTTGCCAAGAGTGATTAGTTTTCACGCACTTGCTTCTTAACCCTCTGAAATATCTCTGCTGAGGCAGAGCCTTCAGGTTCAATAGCACACCCACATCAAGCCAGCAACACCAGCACTGACATTCACTGCAGCTGGAGGTAGGATTGAAAATACAGACTCTGTGTCATCCATACATTGCACCAGCACAGCAACCTCAGAGCTTCTTTCAAGTCAGAGTTGAGCCATAAAGACAGTTCTGTTGAGAAAGAAGAGCTATGAGGAACAAACAAGGCCTTCCTATGTGCTCATAATAGTGAATTATTGATTGCAACAAACAAAATGCAAATAATGAGGATATTCTGCTGAAATTATCATTTGCTTTTACTGTTGGAATGTGGTTGACTATTTTTTCATGGATTTTATTACTCCATTGACAATACTGCCCAAACAGGTAATGCAGAGAAACTGCAAATGAATTATTAGGACAACTGAACATGGGCTCTCATATGCTGTTTTTGTTCCATAAATTAGGGTTTGGGCTTCAGTATTGTTGGAGGGAAAGACAGCATTTATGGACCAATAGGCATCTATGTCAAAACCATCTTTCCTGGGGGAGCTGCTGCTGCTGATGGAAGGCTACAAGAAGGTGGGAAATCCCTCTTCTCTTCCTTTTCCCACTTCCCAGAGAATGGTACCTAAAGACAGATTGAAGAGACACTGAAATGAGCAATAAGTGACTTTTACACTTGTATCCATTATTGCATTTACAAGGCTCCTTTTTACTGCATATATGTATCATGTACCTTATTGCACAATATAGTAACATAATTTTTTCTCTTTCAAAACAGGTGATGAAATCCTGGAACTGAATGGAGAATCCATGCACGGATTAACACATTATGATGCTTTACAAAAATTCAAGGTTACATACTCTTCTTCCAGAACAATCTCTGTCTTTACACACAACATACATGTGAACTCAACCCATTCATTCACTCTCTGTTCTTTCTAACAGGCCAAAAAAGGTCTTCTGACACTCACAGTCAGGACCAGCTTCAGCACACCTCATTCTGCTTCCAATTGTCAATCACCCCCCTTGTGGCAGTCACTGAGCTCCAGTACATGCATAACCAAAGCAAACAGCTCTTTCAGTTCAGAAAGTGCATCATTCTCATTAAATCCTACAAAGCCCAATGACAGGGTCATAATGGAAGTTACCCTACACAAAGGTAAGTGTTGAAATTAACTGACCACTGCCAACAAAGCACTGATTGATGAACCACTGTTCATTTGCTCTCTGAATAGTCAGTCTTTCCTCACTAACCTGATTCTTTTCCTGAACTCAGTTTTTTTAATACACTAAATTGGATCTTGGTGCCTGTCAGTGCTAACAACTATCTATCAACAGCAGGATTTTGAACACCATCTGTCCTCAAGAGCCAATCATTCGTTTTCTTTTCACTCAAGCAGAGTCACATTCATATCCTTCACATGAAAAAATAAAGCTCTTGTCAACAACTGCCACTTATTAAGCAGATTATACAACTCCTACTCATATTATGCAAGCAGATAATTTCATTCTTGAAAAGGCTCAAAACCAAATTAAATAAGTATCTGTATCTTCTTGTAGTTCTTTCACCTCCTCTCCAACTGTCATCATCTTTTATTTATAAACAACTATGGGCAGAAAGAAATAAACTTTTAAATATGAGAGCATCAAAGCAACAAACAAAGCAAATCCTCTAATGTAACAGTGACTCACCAAGGACAAGAGTAACTGTCCAGAGCAAAGAGGATAAACAGAAAAACAGAAAGAGTATTGAGATGATACAACTAACAATAGCCACATATCCATAATTTTTCCTTGTTTTTTCCCTTTAGTTCCTTTTTTTTTTTTTAAATATTCTGTCTCCTTGTAAAGTCATTTGAATTGTTCTGTAATAACAGATATTTTGAAAAATAAACCTGCATTGCATTGTGTCTGTGACATATGAGCAATGAGTTGCAAACCAGATCTTGGAACCCCATGAGCAATATTGGTGTGCTTTCAATTTAATCATGAGGAGGACAAAACTCCTTAAAACAACCTCACAATAAAACAATAGAGAGGAAAGGATAAAAACCAAACCAGTGAAAGCAGCAGACAATATTGAATGTGCAACGTTCATGAATGCAAGACTTTGGTTGGGATTCATGCAGAAAAAAAAAATTAAGATAGTTTTTAAAGAGGTCTCTCCAATGGTTTGCTTTGACTGTTTCTTACATAATTATTTTATTATTAATTCTTTTCAGAGCCAGGCGTTGGCCTTGGAATTGGGTTATGTAGCATCCCTTACTTCCAGTGTATTTCTGGGATTTTTATTCACACCCTCTCGCCAGGCTCGGTGGCACATATGGATGGGAGACTCAGGTAGGATGAGAAAGACTGTCATGCCACAAGCTTTTCATTGCTCTGTTATGGGTTTATTTTTTACCTCTTTGGGAGGAAGGCGTAGTGCTTTCTGTGAATTTTGGGTTTAAAGCATTTGTGCTCTTCTCAGGGTTTGAGCACGTGTATTCAGGATGTGTGAGATTTCCAGAAATGTAGAAACCCTGTGAAATTGCTGTCTCTTGCCCAAGCTGGGCTAGCTTTGAAGGTCTTAGACAAGCATATAGCATTGTTACTGGAAGAGATTTCCAAACGAAAAAGTATTTGGAAAAACACAAATAAATTACATATTTTGGCTTTTTTGGGCACTTGGTTTTTCTGATACAAGTCCTTAAATTCTATCCCTTCCTGCCCAATAGAACAACAGATTTGCTGAAATGAGCTCTAGTGGGAATTTAGAAATTCACTTTCAAAAATTTATGACAAGTTAGTAGTGTTGAACATCCTGAGAATTGTACAGAACACAGTGGTTTCAGTGGAGGCTTTTTGATTTAATTTTCGGTGCTCTGTAACCCTCCTCTCACACATGTCCAAGACTTTAACTGTAAGAGCTGTGGTCTTAAACTATGTGAATATTTGTATGATACAAATCAGTGCCTTCAGTCAGCCTCTTAGTGTATGTTGATATTTGCTGTAGAGTAGACAAAGGCAGTCTCAGTTTCCATGTGGGCCTAATTTGGATTTCATCTAGAAAGTTTCAGTCTAGCAGTCAGCAGGGTTACAATAGTTCGTAATTTGAATTTTTCTGTTAACAAGCTCTGCTATGTGTGTAGCAGAAACATCACATCCTTTCTGACCTTAAATACCATCAGGCATGAAAAGTGAAGGGTTAACTCGAAAGGAAGGAAGATGTAGGTGGAAGCAGCAGCTGAGCTGCAGACAGCAGAACAATCCCAGACACAGAGTGTGCATAGCTGAGCATGAAGAAAGCTCAAGGGCTGCATGCAATGAGACAAATCAAAACCCCGTGACATCCAACTCATTTCCATTCCATTTTCTGTAACAGGAACAGAAAGACAGATTTAATCTGTGATCAAATTAGAGGTCAACCATATGTATTTGCTTGTTATATACTTTCACATGGGTGAGACAAGGTTGGGAGTGAATCTGTTTTGTTTACATCATTTGTCTTTTCTTTAATATCTCTGTAGGTGTGGAGATGAAATTATTGAAATTAATGAAACTTCAGTCCAAAATACAACTCTTAACGAAGTTTATGCTGTACTAAGCCATTGTGATCCTGGTGCAGTACAAATTATTATCAGCAGACACCCTGAACCACAGGTAACATACTCTGTATTCTTTCTGACTTTCAATATAGCACATACTGAGAACTGAGGGAGGGAGGGAGCAAGAGCTAATCTAAACTGGGTGGAAAAATAAGAACTCCCAATGATAAGTAAATAATTTGAAAGAGGGAACATACCTCCCCAAAAAGAAATGTTTATACACTTGTCTTTCAATAATTAAAACTTAGATCTTACCCAGCCAATATTCATAATGAAATGAATATTGAATGAAAATATTTTTTTCTTGCAAGATTTTTCTACAAAATGCTTCCTAACATCAAATGCTGTACAAATTATTATCAAATTTAAATTGTTGCATAAATTATGCTGTACTAAGTTATCTTATAGTGGTGAATCTTTGAAAGATCCCATTTTACTAAACAACCACTATAAACCGCACATCCAGAGATATATGTCACCTATACTGGAATATATACAAATATGATGGTGTGCATTGAGCTTTAAAATTAACTGATGTGTGATATAACTTGGTCTATGCATTTCTGTTAAAGGACTTGCAGAACTTGGAAATCTTTGTGAAAGAAATAAATGTTTAAATGTTACTCGTCACCCCACAGCAATCTGATGAGAGTAAAATAGCATGATATTTCCTAGGTGTCTGAGCAACAGCTAAAGGAAGCTGTTGCACAAGCTGTGGAAAGCAACAGATTTGGAAAGGACAGACACCAGTGGAGTACTGAAGGTAAGGGAATAAGTTCATTCACTGAGACAAGGTAATTTTGACTTCAAAGATGTCTAGGATGAGTATATGTTGTATTAGAATCCTTGGTTACAGTTAAGTAACCCAAAGCAGAAAAAAAAGAGGAGGAACCTCACAGGACACCCTCCTGACACATCTCCTATAATATGTTACCAGAGTGAAGAGAACAGACCAAATCTGTCTGATTACCAACAAAAGTTTTTGTGCAAACTTCCTCTCACAGTTGCTCATCCTTCCTAATTCACAACCTCTGCTAAGAGCTTTTCAAACAACCATCTGTAGGTGACAGGACTATGACAGCAACAGACTGCACAATGAAGGGGATGTGCTAGGAACAAACAGCTTATTAGTCCCGTATTCATGAGGAAAGGCATATGCAGTCATGGTTGGAGCTATTTGCCTAGTTCAGGTATGACATCCTCTCACAGTAACATACTCCTTTTAGTGCCCTCATGGCTTCTAAGGGACCAAAGGTAACAGAATCATCTGTCTAACTACATTGCTGACATACACACATATATGTATATATGGAGAATGCTAATTTGGTGTCTGGGAATGTAGCTGTTGACTCTACAAGCCTTCAATGCATAAATCACACCTTTGCATCCACTGATGATGGTATTTAGCTGCAAATTTAATCAGCTGAATCTTTAGAAGCGATCACATTGCATGTATTGAATATCCGTTTTGAACATGTCCCTGACACAGGTGTTAAGAGACTGGAAACGAGCTGGCATGGAAGACACCCGTGTGAAAAACACATAGAAAGGAGCGCTGCCTATTGCAGCCGCAGGGCACAGAGGCTGATGACCCGCTCCAGCAGTGACAGCAGCTACAACCCCCGGTCCTCCTGTGGAAATGGTGCTGTTCACCAGCTGACTGACCTGAAAGCAAATAGTGTTGATGTACCAATTACCAGACAGCCTGGCCTGCTGTGCTCATTCTCTGGTAATAATTCAGAGAGGAACTCCCCTCCTACCTGCAGTGAAGGAGGTCGGCCCTTGCAAAATGCTAAGAAATCATCAGAGATCCTTGTTAGAAAACCTAAATCATCAAAGCCCAAACCTCCACCAAGGAAATACTTTAAGCAGGACTGCACATGTGATGACCAGTGTAATGCAGACAGAAAAGAAAAGCTGGGATCAGAAGCAGCTGCATCACCTTCTGCAAGTGTTCAGGTAAAGCAAGATCTTTCTTGTGGCTGCATATTTGTGAGGCAGAGGAAGGAGGAAGGCAAAGTGACTTTGTATAACAGCAGGAAGAAAGGCAGGGAAGAAAGAGAAAAGTGTATACATATGTGAGAATTGGGGGAAGAGGATGAGGCTCTTCTGTTTTGTAAATCATATGTGTATCTTACTGAAGCCAGTTGGGTGCAAAACGTGTTGTTCAAACTAAGGTCAGAAGGCAGAGCAGCGTCTAAAGAAAATTTTCTTCCCTATCAAGGAATTTGACTTAAAATCCCAGTGAGGGCAGCAGCAAGAATGAATCTGAGACCCTGCCATTCCTCATGAGCATGTGCCACTGGTGGCATTGAATACTCTCTGATTCCAGTGCAACTGGGGCAGTGAGGAATTCCAGGCTGGGACTGGAGTTTACACAGCCTCTGCTGCCAGCTTGGCATGGTTGATCCTAACAATTTGTGACAGAGTCAAATCTCTCATGAAGTAGAAAAGTCATTAAGCAATTGCTTTGTTTCAGGAGTGGATTTTTATTGGAAGAAGGCAGCAACATTATGTGCAGCAGGCAATCTTGGGCTCAGACATTTCTTGAGAACAGGTGGTATTAAATAAACTCATTTAAATTGTGATGCACCTACATATTTGTTGATGAGCTACAGTATTTGGAATAAGTGTATATTTGAACGTGACTAAATTTCAGTTCCCTCTCATCTAAGAGAACAGAAAGAGAGTGTTTCACATTTGCATGAGAGTGGAGGATTGTGAGATCTGCATGTTGAAAGGAAGTTGTGGTTTCTTTAAAACGGAAACCTCTTTTCCCCAGGTTTAGTCAGGTGGCAGTAGAAATGAACAGTTCTCAATGCAATAATGCAATGAAGAAAAAAAAACAAAAAGAAAAACCCCACCAAAAACCCCCAAAACAGTTCCCAAGCTGCAGAATCAAAAGAAAATTATATAGATCAGGCTGAAGTCCATGTACAATGTTAATACCTGAGAAAGTTTCAGTTAAGCACCTTATGCAAGGTCCCTCTTTTAACATCCGCTAAGAAGAGCAGTAGAAATATATTCATCAATAGTTACTAAAAAATCACCTTTGAGAAGTAAAATTAAGGGAAATAAGCACTTATTGAACTTACCACTGCCTGCAACTTCTTATCCTTCAGAAAGTCATTCTAAATGATAATGAGAAAAAACTAAATCTTAAGATCGATAAAGTCAAACTCTGTTCAGGAAGACAACTTCCTCTATTAAGACAGTCTGTATATCTGTACATACCAAGACAGAGGGTTTTTTGTCAGAAGGTATTTCAGATCATTAAAAGAAGGTTGTATTACTGCTTCTTCAATTTTTTTTTAACCTTCACTCCCCAGTTACTCTGTATTCGTCAGTCTGAGGCCTGCATACCACACTTTTGTATGTGGTTTCTTTTTTTTCCAGATTCATGTGTGTTTTTTCTGATTTTTTTTCAGATTCATATATAATGTGGTTTGCATAATTACATTCTGACACAATTCTCTTTCCTGTTTGTTCAGCAGGAAGTTGGAGAACCAATGGTAGAGGGACACCAAACTGCTGTAACACACAGTGTCTTTACCGCTTCTCCTACAGCTTATGATACAGAACACTCAACTGCTGCTCCAGCCGGCAGAGACCAAGAAAGAAAAGAAAACTTAGGTATGTTCAATTCCATGAACTTTTTTTTTCAGCTAAGCCTAGTATTTGGTTTGAGTTCCAAGTGAATATTGAGCTGACTTCACCTTTCTCTTTAAATGTGTCTGTAAACATGGTGTGAACAGATGAAACTTTAAATTATTGATTAATCTTTGGGAAAAAAAAAAGAGAAACTAGATCAAAAGCAGCATAAGAGATACTTTACTATAAAAAATGATAACGGACAGGTAAAATATTGCTGTATTCTTCAGATGAAACTGCTTAGTAATATTGAATATTTATAATAAAGGTCAATTTTGTAGCTTCTAAAGCACATTTTTGTGCATAGTTTCAAGGCTCTAGTGTTGCAATGGTACAAAGCACTGATAAGTTAGTTTTCTGTTGTGCTACTTAGAATTAAGGAAACAGTGTTGAGGAAACAAGACAATCTCAAGAGGTCTCTTACAACATAAAGGGTTATGTAATTTTGTAACTTCTGGCTCAGATAATTTTAAAAAAGTAAAAAATATGCCTTAAAAAAATTACACTGAAGCAGATAACAGTACCTGTGCAACTGCACAAACAAAAGTTTGCTGCCATTCAGCTCTACTATGTCTAACCTTAAAACGCTTAATTGGTTTGGGATCTAAAAATATTCCTACATTAGAATCAAGTTTTTATTTATCAGAAAAATCAACTGGAAATGCCTGCAAAAATTTAAGGAAGCAAAATTATTAATCAAAGATGTTCTTAGGAGAGTCTTTTTAGAACAGGATATACTTATAAAACTAGAAAAGGAAAAAGAATTAAAAGAATTTACTCTAACATCACCTTTTTCACTAGACTGCAAAAACCATCACAATTTTAACCTTCTATTTGAACTCTTACAGCCTGTATCATGACCAGCACCCCAGAATTTCAGGTCACATTTAGAACTTGCAAACCTGTTAAAAAAGTGTCTTATATAGAAGCCTTGTTTTTCAGTTAATTTCAGTGTCTGGAGTCAGAACTTGTAGATCAAGAATTATTAATTTTTAAAAAGTTTAAGCTTTTCAGAAAGTTTATCAGAGGCTTGAATGAAATTCAAATTTAATGAATTAATAACGATGCAGAGATAAGGGATGGAGAAGTAGAAGGAGGCTTGTTTATAATTAATGTTTCTTTCACACAGGGACTCCACTTTCATCAATACAAAGGCCTGTACTTAAAAGACAAGCACGGGTAGATTATAGTCTTGATACAACAACAGAAGACCCTTGGGTTAAAATTTCTGACTGCATAAAAAGCTTATTTAATCCTACCATGAGTGAAAACAACGTCCACTTAGATTTGCAACCTGGCATTGACACAAAGAAAGAGAATCAAAATCGAAGCAGCTCAGAGGCAGCTCAGAAGAAATCAGAATCAGAATTAGTCGGTTCAAAAGGGCTAAAATCAGATGAAAATGACAGTGTGAAAAAGGGTCCTCCTGTTGCACCTAAGCCCACCTGGTTTCGCCAAAGTCTGAAAGGACTTAGGAAAGCAAATTCAGATCTAAAACCACAGGCAGATCAAAGTCCTCCCAACCCTGACAGTATTTCCAGCAAAAAACTGCAATCCAGCTTATCGCGTGTGTCTCCTGGAGGATCATCAATAAAACAAAGAATAAGCTCATTTGAATCCTTGAGCGCTCCACAGTCACCTGAAAAGACACATCGAAGGTTTAGCCTGAAACCATCAGTCCAGAAAGAACCTTCTCCCACTGCACCAAAATCAGAAGTGGCTCCAGCCCATTCAAACCAACCCTTCCTCCAACATTGTGAAATGAGCCAACGACAGCCACGTGTGTCCACGGGTACAAAGAGCCTGGACAGATCTTCCTCTCGCAGGGAGGATGTTGCAGCCAGCTCAGAGAAAAGCAGCAGTGCCAGCACTGAAATTTTATCCACTCTCTTAACTACAGGAGCCATTGCAAATTCCCATCTTGTATCAGTAGCAAAGGCACACAGCCTGAGGTCACGGAGCTTCCCACTCTCTGCTAGCCAGGCTTGTGAGATGATGAAGCCATATGATGAGAAGTGTAGCAAAATCTATTCCATCAGTAGCCAGGTGTCATCTGCTTTAATGAAATCATTGCTTTGCCTTCCTCAGTCTCCAGCCTCTTCTGGAAACAGTGCATGGGAAACTCCAGACACAGAGTCTCAGTCCTCTGTGGAGGATGGGACTTCTATCTCAGCTGCAAGTGACAATCATCACCAGGACACTGGGTTTTCACTAAAGTAAGATACCATATTTAAAATTCAGGTTTACAGATCAGTATTGGTGAGCATCTGTGCTGATCCACTGACAGATTAATGTTCAAAGGTAGTAGCACACAATAGTACAGTACAGGCTAAGTTAAGAACATTTTAGAACAAAGAAGTTAAATGACTCACATGACTGTTATGCTTGTTTTTAATTTGTACTATATACACACATATATATTGCAAACGTCCTCCTATTTAAGGAGCAATGTTTCTATTATCTCCATGATAAAGGAGATTTAAGTATTTTTTTGCCTGGGGCCAAGAGATTATTCTTTTCTGTGATAGATTCTACTTCTGTTACACTCATGATTGATTTACATTTGCCTGTATTTATAATACTTATAGGAGTTACCACCTCAAGTACATCAATAGATGACTGCTCCAAAATTGTATTTTGCATTTATGGGTATGTTCTTTCATAACTCGGCATTTCTTTTTTGTTCTTGCCGCAATGGAACAGCCTCTCTGAGTTGAGAGAATACACTGTGAGCTTGGCAGACAATGAGAAGGAGGAAGAGAGCCAGGACCACAGCTCACCTCAAGCATCCGGCGTGTCAGGGCAGTCAGTCATCTCTCTGCTTTCCCCTGAAGAGTTAGCAAAGCTTATAGAGGAAGTCAAAGCGTTAGATGAAGCAACATTAAAGGTAAACCTGCTTTTTCTTTTTTGTGCATGATTTTCATGAAGCTGTGGAGTGAAAGTGTCTGGTTAATCTTTACAACTTAATATTATGCATATACCACTAAGTCTTATTATAAAATGCGCAATAAAGAAAAAGAAAACATGTTAATTTTCCAATCATCGTGACATTTCTTTTGGGAAGTTCTTGACTTTATTGCTTTCTCTGCCTAGGAATTTGATGATATTCACGTTACAATTTTGCACAAAGAAGAAGATATTGGGCTTGGATTCAGCCTGGCAGGGGGCATTGATTTAGAAAACAAAATAGTAACAGTAAGTAACATCATTCGTTAACAATACTCCCAAATCAACTTCTCTATCTAAAAACATTCATCTTACTGGTTTTCTACTACGGTGTTTGGCTTTTGGCATAATCAAAGTAGGCAGCTCTACTGATAGGGTTTGAAGAACCATGGTATTGGTAGGTGAAAACAGAATCCTTCTGCACAGAGCTGCCTGCCCATGTGACTGGCAGCACTGTCCTGCTTCCTTGGGCACCAAATCCCCCACCAGCTCTGAAAGCCAAGGCAGAACACAAAGCCCCCAGCAGCAAATACCCAACATCTTACTTGTGCTTACAGGAGACCAAGCAGGAGGAAAGAGGTGGGTGCATAAACTTGTGAGGGGTCTGGAAGTCAGAGATAAACTTTACACCTTCCTCCTCCCATGAGCAGAGCAGCGAGAGGGTCAGGAAGCAGCACACACAAGGTACAGACCAAAGGCAGCACAGCTTAGGCCATCAGCTTGCCTGGCTGCTTGAGGAGGGATGTGCACAGGAGAACTGCTCTAGAAATTTATTCAGTCCTTAGTCCTGAAATGTGATAGAAGCAACTTTTTCCTGGCAAGGAATGAAAAATTCACATGGTACAAAGTATTAACTGAGTGATTTAATGATTTGACTTTTTCCCCCCTCCTCTTTCCTTGTGTGCATGTGTGGTGACTGGGCTCTTCAATAGGTTCACAAAGTGTTTCCCAATGGATTGGCATCTCAGGAAGGAACTATTCAGAAAGGAGATGAAGTACTATCCATTAATGGGAAGTCTCTTAAAGGTGTGACTCACAACGATGCCTCAGCAATCATGCGACAGGCTCGACAACCCAGACAGGCTGTTGTTGTCACTAGAAAACCCAAAGATGGAGAAACAAATCTCAATGTTTCAATCAGCTCTAGTACATCTTCAGTAGCAAGTGATGCTTCACAAGAGTCTGGTAAGTCTTGGAGCCCTCCACCTGATAAGCGTTTACTCATTGCCTGGAATCCAAGTGTTCATAAAGCAGCTCTGGCTGCATGAATCTGAGAACTGTGATTAGAGACAGCAAAGTTACTAAAACATTCCTGAAACAGACATTGGGAATAACCTTGGTGAAAAGAGAAATAATTAATGGTCTTCAAAAATAAAAGAATTGCCTTAAAATAACTGTGATTCTCTGTACGAATTTCTGCAGATGTACAAAGGTGGTTATTATACACATCTAATGGAAGGTATAATGACAACTCAGTGAACAGTGATTCTTTATTCTACCATTATTACAGGACTTGTTCTCTGTGAAAGAGAACTTCAGTTTGAACAAACAATGTGCTATTGTTCAATATAGCAGATAGCTACATCTGAAAACACAGCAAAGTCACAGTTTTGGTGAATATTTCATGTTCAAGATATTTTTGTGCTGTTTTTTTTTCCTAAAGCACAATCTGAAGATCTGTAGCTTTATTTCCATCTGCAAATAAACATGAGCAGCTTTGTAGTTTATAGCAATTTCATAACTAATACCAAGTCAAATGTTTACCTTAAATTCAAACACAACTTTCTTTCCCCAGCTTCCCAGAGGGCCTTAAAATGACAAAAAGGGAAATAAAAAGTTTTAGTTTTCTCTTTCATTTTGCAGTTTATGGTTCCTTTGCAAACAAACCAGAAGTTCATTTTTTGTAGCAGATGTTTTAGCTTTTCAGAGAATGTGCTGCCCATCTGGTAATTCTCCATTTGTTTCCAGCAACTGGAGATACAATCTGCACTGTAACTCTAGAAAAAACACCTGCCGGTTTGGGATTCAGTCTGGAAGGAGGGAAGGGCTCTGTTCAGGGAGATAAACCCATCGTCATCAACAGGATATTTAAAGGTAAACACACCTAAATGTATTCACGTTCCCAGCTGATGCAGACCTGTGCAGTTCACAACTGACTGCTGATTTACACTTACGGAAGTGGTATTTTTTGCAAATGCAGCATTATCTTGTTCAGTGCCAGTAACTTGTTGCCTGCTGGGACCAGGTGGTTTACACTAAACATGCAATTTCACTAATAAGTGAAAGATGCATTAAAGTCCCCTCCACATCAAGAAGTAAAGGGAATTCATTTTCTTTCCCCAGGGACTGCATTGGAACAGAGCAGCCGTGTCCAGCCTGGTGATGAGCTGCTGCAAGTGCACACAACCGCCATGCAAGGGCTCACTCGTTTTGAAGCATGGAATATAATCAAGGCATTACCTGATGGGCCCATCACAGCCATCATCAAGAGGAAGAATCGGAGCTCTGTTACCACCAAGTCATCCGAAACTTTGTAAGGGGAGGAATTAAACTACTGCCAATAATCAAAGGATTTTATTACTTGCAGGCACTTGGCTACCACAGCAAAAAGAAATGTACTCAGAAAGCACATATGAAGAGCATACAGGATCACACTGCCAGTACAGAGAAAGCTGTCTGGGATGTGTCTAAGATGTGCAGAAAATGGGCATGATTCTTATTCCAACATTCAGAAACAGATCTTAAAAAGTGTGGAATTATAAAATAATGACTTTATTAATAATATACTGGTTGTAATAAAATATGTGACAGCTGTAGTACTCTGCTGTTTTAAGCCATTATCTTAACAGATATCAGAAGCACATTCTGTGCTAAGTTTTCAGTGCTACTCTCCAAGTCCTGTTCCATGCCTTACCTTCCCGGGAAGAACTGTGTCTACAAGCCTACAACTAAACACTGCCTTAGGGAACTTGTAAAGGGCAGAGAAATGGGAATGCAGCTTTGTGTGTCAAAACAACAATCCCTAGGAAAATCCAGCTTTTCTGTTCAGAACATCCAGGACAGCCAAAACCTGTCAAGGTGACTTTCTACTAGCAGTTGACAGAGCCATCTCAACTTCAGCAAATATGGGGCAGGAAGGAGTTCTCACAGTATTCCAAGGGTGAGGCAGGAAGCTGAGGGTAATATAGTGGAGGTTTAACAGCAGGAGAATAACAAGGTCATTTAGAACCAAGTCTTACCCTCTAACCACGCCTTTTTTTTTTTTGTTGTTAAATGTCTCTTTAAATCTGGAAGGGAAAGTACCAGTGAGAGTACGTGGGAATCCAAGTACTTCTGAATTGAAATGTTTATTCTGGAAACACTAAACTTGGAGACAAATCCATGCTTCAAATGCTATCAGCATTCTGGCAGGGCTTTCTATATGCACTGTATGGAATTCTACCACCAGCAGCACATGTAGGTATGGCAAGATAGTCTGTTGTACCCAGCTGGTCTTCTCTGACCTGCTTCGCTAAAGGAAGCGATGCAGTGGCAGGATGGAAGTAGTGACTGGCCAGCTGAAAGCCAGATAGCTGCACTGGTTATTGTCCTTATAGGTTATTGCTCAGTTCACCTTCCCAGAGCTGGGATTTTTCTGTACCCTTCTTGAGTTACTTGATTTCAGCAGGAAGAAATTAAGGAGCTCATAAGTTACTTTCCATGCACTTAACACAAAGCCAGAGAAACAGCAGTGGAGAGAGAGAAGTAGGATAGGCAGCAGAAGGTATTAATTGAATCCAGGCATCTAATTTGCTTTGGCCTTTCCTCACAAGACAACTGTATGTTCATCCTTGAAAGAACATTCTTGACAAGCCATCTGCCCCCCTACTTCCAAACCCTTAACCGAATTGTCTTTTCCAAAAACCAACCTCTTATCTCAAAACAAAAATTCATTGGGTAGCAATGAAAATGAGAAAAATATGAATCTTTTGGTACATTTTTCAACTGATACCTACATGAAACTTTGCCAAAACATTTCCAACTCTAGTTAGGCAGGACAGAAGGCCAAATGTTAAGGGCTCTTAATTCCTTCTGGATAGAAGTTGTCATGCACTCAGAAAAGGGATCCTTAAATTATTCCAATCACCTACCACCTTTTTTGCTCAGAGCAGTAAAAAAGTAAAATAAAATTACAAATAGCTAATAAGGAGCTGCACTGTCTGCAAAAGGTTTACTTGCAGAAATGAGTGGTGACCTCAGCTCTGCTCGTTGAACTTTTTGCTAAATGAATTGATTATAACTCTGGAAAGACTTGCCAAGATATTGCAATTCATGCAAAACAACTTCAGTACATTTAGAAAAATACATATAAGCAGCCTCTATAATATCAAGGCCCAAATCTCTCCTCAGTAAACCTGATACTCTTCCTAAGTATAGAAAGCAGCAATTGGAAATAAGGACCGATCAAGGGCAAAGAACCTGTGAAAGGAGACTGCACTCACCAGAACACCTCTTCCCCAGGTAGTGGACATTTTAAGTGGCAGGGAAGACTTTTCCCTCTCTTATTGACTTAAATGCAGAGACATGCTGGAGGTCTAAGCAGATCTTACATTTCCTTGATGGCAAAGCAGGTGCATGAAGAACCATTTTAAAGGATGATTCAGGAAAAACAGTAAGATATAGCAGAAAGCGTATTTATTTCACCACACTCACACAAGATTTTACATCCTTGTATACAAAGGAGACTAGACTAAAAACTGTTTCCTTGGAAAACTACTCCATAGGGTAAGATTTACAAAGGGAAGCTTTGTGTGCAAGTCCATGCCCTATAATATAAAAAAATACAGGGACAGAAAGCAGAGCATATTAACCTTGTTAAATAACTGAGTTACAGCATTAAAATCACAACCTGCATTTAAATTCCTAATTCAGAAATTATTTTTTTTTTTGAATTATATGTAATCCACTGTAATGTCTGACATTCCTGCAGCAACCAGTGCCACAGACATTTCCTAAAGATGGACACATCACTGCACACAGAATCAGGTGCTTATTTCCCAGGATAATGCTGTGAGGCAAACCAATCTTAGAGAACAACAATGTCCTTATGGCCTGTCAAGACAAAGCTACAGAAAAGATTATTTAGCTGTTAAAGTCTTTCACCACAGGAGACTAAAAAACATTCAAGTACAGTTCAAAAGAGTCATTCCAAGTGCAGTTTAAAAAAGAGCAAGTAAAGTGCTTAATCCTCTTTATTTATTGCCACTATGTCAGTTCAGTTTGTCTCATGACACTGTGGAAATCGCTGGTTTTGGCACAGAGAGGGGAAAGGAAAAGTGTCTATTTGCCAGCCCACAGACCTGTAAATTGATTTGCACTGCTGGACCCTGACTTAGAAAAGAGCACTTAAGGCATATTTACAATTAGTATTGAAATCTGCTGGAACAAACAGGTGGAATCCTCCACACACTCCAATTTGTTCTGGCTTTTACCATTTCCTACCTTAGACCCACTGAAGCATCTTAGCAGCTCTACAAGTTCTTCTGGGGAAGAAACACTGTTCCACAGAAGTCTACAGAGAGTTTCAGAGACCAAACAGAGGTGACCTGCACCTGGCTAGTGCTGCAGGACTAAGTGGGTTTTAGCAACACTCCCCTTTATGGACATTGACAAAGTGTATCCAAGAATAGATCCAGCATGTGCATCTTCCCCCTGCAGACAGCCACCACTGCTGCCTCCAGGATTCTTCCAGCCTCTGGTGGGATATTTTTCTAAGTATCAAAAGGAAGAATTTCATATTAGAAAAGAATTCATCATTCTGCATGAAGACAGGCAAAAAATGTTGTTTTAAAAATTTATTTTACTCAGTTGTTTGATGTCACCTTTCTTAAGTATCTCTGCTGACTGAAAAGTCCTGAGGTCAACTTCCTATTTTTACCCTCAAGCTGCCATGTTTTTTTCCTCAGCTGGTGATGTCAGCAACTTGTCTTATGCTTTTAATGCTTTAACAGCTTTGGTCAGGTTACTGTAAAATCCAGATATGCTAGATGGAAAAAAGGAATCCACCACTGTCTGGGGAAGGTAGCCACCAA
The DNA here is from genome assembly GCA_035222235.1 of Margarornis squamiger. Classification (NCBI taxonomy): domain Eukaryota; kingdom Metazoa; phylum Chordata; class Aves; order Passeriformes; family Furnariidae; genus Margarornis; species Margarornis squamiger. The sequence continues at coordinate 9,162,911 of JAWWTY010000016.1, forward strand.
GATCCGTCTGAAAGAAAGTGAGGAGCTGAGTCTTGTCTGGCTCCCTGCAAAGACAATGCGAGTGATTTTATAGACAGAGGTTTAAGAGCATTAAGAACTTTTCAATGACTCTTACACACATTAGAATAAATATTTCTAAGAACCTTTTTTTAAAGAAACAGACAAATTTTAGTGAATGTAGCTATCAAATTACAGTTTAACTAGGCCTTAATTAGTTACATGACTGTTTATAAATTATGGCAACGTAATAAACAACCAGATACTCATTTACCAAAAATTAAGGCCATGCTCATATGTTTTGCTGAATCTCTGCTAAAGAGGTCAGTGAGAGTACTACCACGATGACAGTTCCCGTAACATTAAAGACTTCCCTCTAGGAAAGGAAGAGGGACTAATTCATTGCACAAAAATGAGAACAAAAAGGGCACTCAGACATAATGATTACCAAGAAGACAGAAACATGCCATTGCCAAGAGGCTACAGGTCACATGTGGCCACATAAACATATGCAAATACACATAATCACACCACACAATGGATAAGAAGAGCTTTAGAATTCAAAACAGTCAAATAGGTTGCTTCTTACCCTGGAACAGGTATACAGAGACAGCCACAGGGGTAGTTAAAACCTCTCACAAAATCTGATCGTGGAGGACATAGTGGGTGTTCTACATTGGTGGCTGTAGGAAAAACCATTGAAGAAAAGTGTCATTCTTACAGAAGATGGGAGAATGCTCAGTACTCAAAGCACCAGCTGGCAAACCAACTCATTATATGAAAATATATTTTAAAAGAACAGCAATATAATTTTGAGTGTGAGACTCTGCCACAGAACTGGTCAGGAAAAGAACCACTCTGGCCTTAGAATGGGGAAATCAAAGAAGGCTTGAACTTAGAAGCAATTTTTACTGAGCTCGGAAGGAAGCATCAAGACACTTGCAGGGAGTTTCATTCAACCCATGCTGTGTGAGGCCATTCAGGTTACTTCCAATAAAACCACATCACATGGATACACCCCTTGGATGCTGAGAAGCTACATGCTAGCAAGTATATAAATTCCTGGCAAGGCATTCCTGAACAGGATGGGAAAATGGGACACCTGAACAGTGAGGCAATAAAAGCACTGACTTGGAACAGTTAAACAAAAGGGTAAAAGTGAAAAAACACAAAGGAACATCCTTCCATACAGTGGCTGCCCCTTAAAAATCGGGACTATTTTTTTCATAAAAACAATCATTTCCACATACAGGAGTGGTACATTTATTCAGTGGCTTCATCAAAACCTAGGAGCAATGCAAAAAATGTTAAAATAGGATTTAGCCTAAGTAGGACTTCTTCTAGAAAGTTCTGTAAACTCTTAGAACAACAAAAACATACATAAAATACCCCAGAACTTAACAGCAAATTAAATACCTATTCAATCTCAAAAACATAGCAAGGGAAGAAACCAGCCAACAGTATCATCATTATCTCAGATTTATACTGAGATGATTTATATACTCTCAGAACAAGAACATAGAGAGACAACTACTAATTTGATCTTCTGACCAACATCAGGTCAGCAACTACTGAGCAGCATGTTACTCAGTTGTTCTTTTATATTTATTTCTGGTATCTCCTAACATGACATGAGCCCATTGAGAACACAAGTGCCTTACCAGCAGATAGCATTGTCCCATCTTCATCCTGCTTCATTACTACCACATCCACAAATTCTCTTGGTGAAATAATCCTCATGAAAGCTGAAGGGGTTGTGGTTCTGCATACAGAGACTGTCTGGAAGTCACAAAACAGAGTTATGTCAGTTGACGTTTTCAGATGTCAGAAAAACACCAATACTTTTTGGAACTCTTTCAGTTACACTTTCTAAGCTCCATCTATTCTTTGTTGAAGAAAATATAAATCAGCACAGTCAAAAGGCACTATCCTGTATTAATGAAGGGCAGTTTAATGGAGAGAAGCAGTGATAATGTGTTGCTTCCAGGTTGACTAAGGATAGATATCAGAAGGGATGCTGAAATGCAAATCTGGCACATCTGTGCTCATAGGACAGGTAAAATGCTTCTCATCCCCAGGAAGCTAGTAAAGATAACTTCTTTGTGTCATATACATGGGATACAACTTGATAACCCCACTTGTTACACTGCAGAACTACTAACACTACCAACCCCTTCTGTGGAGGTTCCGTGGTGACCCGCTCCCCAAAGCAGATGTTTCTACCACACTATTAAGTGCTGGCAAGCCTACGAATTTCAAGTGGCAGGTTGCTGCATTCCTCAAGTTGAAGTTGATAATGAATACTAAATGCCTCTAAGGTTCCCCCATGAAAAACAGACTTCACAGGACTTTCACAAGTATTTCTGGGACCGGTTGTGTTTGCACCTGGCTGCCTCCAAGCACCTACACACACTTCACGCTTGGGAATCTAAATCCAATGCCTTTTAAGTAAGTTTCTGACAAGCTCAAAAAAACCCAAACAAACAAAAGAACTAGACTGTGTAAATGTGGTAGCAGCAGCTGATGCCCTGATCATCTGTCATGCTCCAAGTGCAGCATCTCTATTTTAATGACAGAGACAAAGCCAGCCAAAGGCAGAGGGTGACATGCAGTGCAGAGGGTGACATGCAGTGCAGAGTTTTGTGTGCTGCCACGGTGAAAGATGGGGCCTGAATTAAAGGCTGTGGACATGAACGCTTCACTGCTTAGCTAAGTCTGCGCATTCTCGAAACCCCCTCTTCCCTGAGAGCTTGTTAAAAATTGCCTTGCTTAGCTTGATTTGCAGCATTAGCAACAACATAGTTATATATTTGCATATTTTAAGTATGCAGTATTTAGCCAAGAATGTATCAGTAGTTCCTTTCAGAAAGGTAAGCCATTCTTTCACATACATATGTTTATATACATATATGCCATTGTTTATATATATGCTGGCAGAGCATATAAAATTTATGGAAAAGGAAAAAGAAACAAAATGAAAGGAAAACAAGGGTTTCTTATCCCAGTGCTGGGAGGCCGATGCAGCCCAGAGACACCGTGCGGGTTCCCCCGAGCTCCTCCTGCCTGCCCGACCCCCCCGGGAGGGCCCGTGCAGAGCCCCGCGCTGCCGAGCACAGCCTCACCGGGGCAGGTTTCAGGGAACTCACATCGCTCAGGACTTCGATGACCTCGAAGTCCTTCACGTTTTGGTCCCACTTGGTCCTGAGCCCGCCGGCCACGGGCTTGATGCACTCCCAGACATCCCGCGGGCTGCCGGGCAGGATCCCCTCTCCGCGGTACCTGCGGCGGGACGACACCAAGCCAGACCTCGCTGCCGGGCCCCGGCCCCACACCCCGGGGGAACCGGCCGTACTCACAGGTTACCGGCGAACTCCGCCGAGGGTCTCCAGGACACCGCGACCTCGCCCTGCGGCACGGGGAGCGCTCAGGGCTCAGCCCCTCAGCCCACACACCCCCCCGGCCATCCCCGCTCACCCACCGTGCTCCGGCAGCCGCTCCAGCCGCCCGGGTCCCGCCGGTACCGCCGCAGCTGCTCGGCCGCCTCCTCGGCGCGCCGCTCGCCCTCCATGGCGGGGCCGCCCCGAGCCCGAGCGGGGCCGGCCGGAGCCCCCACGGCACCCCGAGCGGGACCCTCCGGAGCCCCCACGGCACCCCGAGCGGGGCCGGCCGGAGCCCCCACGGCACCCCGAGCGGGGCCGGCCGCCTCCTCACGGGACCCTCCGGAGCCCTCTCGGGGAGCGGAAGCCCCGGGAAGCCCCGGGAAGGGCGGAGCGGCCTCCGCGGCCTGCGCAGAGCCAGCCCCGGGCCTGCGGCTGGGCCGGGCCCGGGCGGTGCCTGCGCTTCCCCAGGGATCGATCCCAGCCCGGTGACGTGGGGACAGCGGGGTGTGGGTGGTGTCAAACACCTTCGGCACCCACAGAGAGCGGGACGTGGCGGTGCTGTGGGGAAAGCTGCGCAGAATTCGGTCAGGGGTAATTGAAGCGACTGTTTTTTAAAGGCCACGGGTCAAAAGTTTTGCAGTGAGGAGCTCACCGGTCTGGGCTGAGTCTCACCAGGAAATGAGCAGGGGATCTAGGATTTAATCTAGAAGGCTGGCACGTGTTGCAATGATCAACTAACTCTATTTATTACCCACGCAGGACCTTCTGAAGAAACTCACTATTCTCTCTAATTAGCTGCTTTCCTGATTTGTCTGAGTCATAGTATATTCAAATAAGGCATGTCAAGACATCCTACTCTAGGTACCAACTCCCTTTGTAGGAAGCTGATTGCTGAATTTATTCAGTGAAAGCATCTTTAGCTGCAGCTGTGTGAGATAAAGAGCACCTCACCTGGCATGTTTTTGTACTGGTTTAATTGAAGTGCCCCAGGTACATGGCTTTTGATTTTCCAGTAGGTGAATATTTTGGTTTTCAACAGCATAACAGTAAGGAAAAAATTGGAATAATTTTCCAAAACTTGCAACATATCAGTTGTGATATTAAAGCAAGATACAGTAAAACACAAGGCTAACTATGCTTTTCCCACCTCCAGTGGCTGCATACACGGTTGTTACAAAGACTACATCACAATTACTCTGATAGACCTCAAACAGCAAGTTCAATAAATGCACATACAGCTGTTCAAAACACAAAAAGGTTGGGGTGCTTTCTCAGACATTTGAGCATATCAGTTCATTAGGCTCAGACATACTTAGATCAACACTGTTTTTTGATTTCTTTTTGGTGAGTTTTGTTCCAGATTTTGGATACTTGTCCTTGCTGTGAATGACTTGGATGTACTGGTCATTGCTGCTGTTCTGTGGATCACTGCTGGATTCAATGGAGATGGAATCAGATTCTGTTAGAGACTGCTCCAGCTTTTGCTTTGATTTTGGTTTCACACGTGGCTCAGGATAGTTCAGGTGCACTTTCTTGTAAGCATATGGAGGCCTGTCGAGGTCTAGCTCAAACCCATCATCCCAGGACTTGCAATGTACTCTGGCTAGATCTTTGCTCATAAGAATGTGGCCATCAGCATGCTCCCCAATGTAAAACCGTGGTGCTGGGCAAAGATCAGACAGTGAGCGAGGGCGGTGGGATCTGCTCATGAATTCTCTCCCAAGTTCTTCCTCATCCTCCTCATCTTCACTGGGATGAGACGAATACATCTCGTGTGGTGTTCGAACCACGTATCTTCTGACGTGACGTGGATACAACTCAATAATGTCTCTTGCTTCCTCCTTTCTGAAACGCCTTTGGAGTTGGGAGGTAGAACGGAGTGATTTTTTGTGGGACTCGTTTTCATTAACCAGAAAATACCTGGCAGCATATGGTCTACATCCCACACAAACAGGAGCCCCTGCCTCGAGGGCATCTGGATTTACCTGCCGAATGCCTTTTCTGAAGAGAGGCTCAGAATGAACATCTTCAGTGTGCTTTTTGAAAGTCACTGGTGTGTAGGGCTTTGTTTTGCAGAGCTCACTTGCGCTCCTGTGCACAATGCTTGGGTATCTTTAGGAAGGGGAAAAAAAAAAGAAAGGAAATACTGAGACACACACTTCTCAATTAATGCAATTAAAATATATACGTAAAATAATCATTGCTTTGGAAGTCAAACACTAATTGAAAGAGTGGAGATCATCGTATTTCCACTGAATTTTTAGAACCATTTTGAGAAACACATCCTAGAAATTAGGAGATATATTGGTTCTTCACTGGGAAAAGGCAGCAGAAAATTGACCTCTCAAGTTACATTCCCTTTATGTTTTCTTATTATTCTGAGAACTGTTCTTTATGTGATCACTTGAAAAAGAAGGCCAACAGGTAGCTTAAAGCATCTGTCAGCTGCTGTGCCAAACTGGTTGCCCTACAACTAGACCTGCAATAAGAGTTCCTTCACTCTTATTGTGTTTGTCTTGTTCATTGAAACTGTATCCCACACAAACTATTCCAGTTATGTGCCTGAGGGGAAGTTTAGTATTTGCCTGTGCTCAAGGTGTGTGTAAACTCCATCAACTGCATAATATCAAAAGGTTTATAATCCCATCTCAATTAAGGGAGAGTTAAGGAGGTGGTGTCACTAGTACCCCTGAATGAACCTGCTTTTAAAAATTTTTTTGGCTATCTTACTGCTCCAGACAGACAGAATGCTATTTTTTAAATAAACACAGGTATGTCATGTAGCTGCTGGAACAAATGCCATTTCAAAACCAAAGCAGAGTTACCTGTTTGTGATACGATCATTTCTTGGTTTCTGCACACTTGTTATGGAGGGAGCTGGCGTTAAAGAGGTTGAAGTTGTGGGAGTTGCGTTGACAGATCTTGCAACATCAGTTGTTGGCACAGTTTGGGGCACGGACTGGGAAATGGTTTGGATTCTGGTGCCTTTGCTCACTGGAGATTCAAAGTTCAAGACACTGCCATTCTTTCGGGGAGTTGAGGATCGAGCAGAAGACTCCTGGCTGATAATATCCTTTTCTTGGTCTGGTCCCTTGTCATTACCATCCAGATTTTGAATTCTGGCTAGAGAATAGAAATTATTACTGGAACTATCCAGGTCTCTAAATTTAGAAGCTGCTGTGTAAATGCAATGGCTCTAATTCTCCCTTCCATCAGGGATCCAATGCCAACAGAACCCACCATGTTCAGAAAAGAGAAACTGGTGTCACACTGGGAGACATGGTGACAATGGGATGGATGCTCATACTATGGTACATGGCAGATGGACTATTGGAGACATAGAAAAAACACTGGATGTTGCCCTGTAGGGTTCTAAAATGGGCAACAAACCCATGACTATTTTCGAGACCCACTTCGGTTCACAACATACACCCTTTCCCATATGAAGGTGGCTGAATTCAGCAAACAAGTGCTAATGACTGTACTGGTCATAGCAAAAAGCTGAATTTGGTTTCTATAACAAAGGAAATCCCAGTTAGGACACATACCTCATTGCCCTCCTGATCACTACATTGCTAAACATCAGGTATTTCACCATTTATGTGTCCTCATATGAAGGGGGTCACAGTAGCATTAACATCCAGCCGTAAGGCTACTGAATCCTGTGTACTCTTCAGCTTGGTAAATTTTCACTTATTCCTTTCACTAGAAGGTATCAGAAGGATGGATCCTTGCTAAAATCTGAGAAGTGGAATGTGCAGGTTCAAATTCCCTCAGACACAGTTCACAATTACGTCTGAAAACTTCTCATTGCTGATGAAATATTGAGCCATCTCAGGTCAAAGAATAGGGACCATTTCTTATCTCCTCTTCTACCTGTCAGCCTCTGAATTGTACGTAAGGTCTGACATGATTTGAATTATCAAAGATGCTTCCCAGGTTCTGCCCTGTTGGTGATGAAAGTGGGAAAATAGCCAGTCCAGAGATTCCAAAATACTTTAGGTTTAAATTATACACCTTGTCTTTCAGTGCTGCCAAGAGCAAGACAAGCTAAGATTGGAAACCATCTAAGAGGAAGATTCTGCCAGAAATACAGTTTTATAAAAGGTAGTTGTACCTCCCTACATGTATGAGAAATAAAAATGGTTTTGCATCCAAATTCTTTATTAATAGTGGCATTTCTAAAGCTCACCTACTTACCCACTGCCATCTGAACCACCTTTTTCTTATCTTCAGTTCTTTCCTAAAATACAGTCAGAAGAGTTAGAAGCAGTAAATTATTATGGATTTGAGAGTAAATCCACTTCTCAGTAAAGATGAAACATATGGGATCAGTTTCACATTGTGAAGTACTGAAAGTGACTTTAGAGATTTAATTAGACTCATACTTTACAGAAGACCCATCAAATTACATATAAAAGTGCTTTGCGCTGTACTTACTGTTTGGATCTTCATTCTCAGTTGATTGTTAGTGAATTTTAATGATCTTGCAATACTTTGTAGGTAGTAGATTAGCATGCTAGAAGTGAAAGAGGTTATATGAGTCACTTCAAACATTCTTGACAGTTTCCCTTTAAGGGTTTATAGGTCATCAAAATGATGTACATGTTCAGTTGTTGCTCTGTAGCATTTCCTTGTACCACAGTAATTGATCCCACCCTTCTTTCAAGCAAACACATAAAATAAATTACACTGGAAACAGATTTAAGGGCAGTTCTAATTTTACCTGTGGGTTTTTTTGCAGGTCTTTTCATTGTGCTTGTAACCTTTTGTGCATTTCTAGATATTTTATTTTTTTTAATTTTTTTATTTAATTCTGGACACACAGCTTTGATAAATGTTGTCTTGTATTTTTGCCCCAGTTCAAGGTTACAGAACAGAGACACCAGAATTACAGCTGAGCTTGCACACTCATACCAACGTAATTTGTTGGCTGGCTGAAATAACACCTTATTTACCCTGGCACAGTCAAGATCAGATCCTGGCAGATTATGACCTGACATAATGGATTACACTGGTTTTCAGATGAAATCTTATAGCTAGGCTTCATATCACAAACATTCATATATGTGTTTTGCCATCAGTTTGAAGCAGTCAATAGATCTACTTAAATTTCCAAAAATGTTCATATTTACATGACTGGGACCTTAGAGGAAAATGTTACAAATAGGAAGTGTTGCTTGATCTTTCTGACTTGTTTGAAAAGCCCACTGGTGGAACAAACTCTGCCTTGGTCTTTAGTTTACAGGAAGACAAATGGTACAAAGGTGCATGTAAGACAAAAGATACTTCATAGAAGCAAAGTGAATTTCAAGCATCTCAAAGTCAACATTAATTCCCAGCTGTGAACAATTATTTAGAATCAAAGTAAGAAAAGACTTCCACTGGAGAGTCTGCAGCAAGTTATATTAAATTAACACTTAAGAGCAGACAGTCATAATTGATTTATCTTGCTAGAAATCAGGATGACTGAGTAGCTTCTTTAAATGACACCCTGATCCCTGTTCACTGTCATAAACTGAGCTAGAGACCATGAGGAAATGGAAAAATTATTTCTGAGGAACTCTTGAGAGGAAAGAACATTCTTAAACTTCCTGGAACCAACAGCACTGCAAGCCTTGACACAATGTAGTCAACTTGCTCTACTACAGTATCCCAGAATGAGAAATTCCTTTTGATAATGTAATAAAAGTCTATTGAACATACTCCCATTCCCGTCTGATCCATATACCATATATTCAGTGAGGTGTTGGATTTATTTATTTTTTTTTCACATATGCATAACAGATTTGCAAAAATGCAGTGTTTGTCCCTCAGTATCAACATTTGACTCTCCAGAGATAAGGCCAGTGTTAATAGAATCAATTTAATCTGCCTGTGAAAACCAAAGTACTTACAATAAAAGTAGTAGTGCAGGGAGAACAACCACGGGACTGCTGATGTAGGTAATCACCTTGTTGAACCATTCAGGAAAATCCTTTTGAATCGTTTCAGAAACAATATCATATATTTTTTCTTGACCACTGTAAGAGGTGGGGGGTTGGGGAAGGTAAAATTAAATTGTAAGGAATCCTAAATATATTTGTTAAACAGTGTTGCATTGAATAAACAAGAAGTTTCATCCAAAATTACCTTAGAACAGCAGAGTAAAAAGGAGTTTCGAGTGTGCTTGAATTGAGACACAAAACTATGTATATAAAGCAAATTGACTCAGAATGTTGACATATTCACCTTAAAACTTAAACTGTAAAACACTGGCAGCAGAAAAGCGTCCTTTATTTTATTTATTTTTTTAGGTTTTTTTTTTTACATCTGTAATTTGTGTATTATCAAACCTGTTTGGTTTATTGTAAGAGTTGTAACTTACCTGAAGGGACCGCAGCTTAAAGATGGCTTATATCTCGCAATAGCAAAAATTGTTGGTAACATGCATAAGAACAACATAAACAGCAACATGGCCAAGTAGAAATTATTGGATCTGCGAAAAGGTGCAATAAGTTTCAGTTTATACTAATCAGAGAGAAAAACAGCAGCAACATAAAAGATGCCAGCCTGTATCTACCTATCAGGTTCAAGACCTACGTTTCTGAAAGATCAAAATCATCTGCTATAATTAGAAAGTCTGGACGGAGCTGGTTTAAACAGGCTCTTAGTGATCAAAATCCTATTTCACTACTTTCCAGATACTGCTGTGGCAGCCAGAGAACTGTTTACTGCACCCTTTGATAAAAGCTGACCTTACTGCCCAGTTGTGTTGGGGGAGAAAAAGAACTGTTAGAGAAATCAATTCATCTGCAAAACATGTTAGAAGTAATGGATTCTTAAGAATTAAAAATGCCTTAAATTATTTTAATTTTGAATAAACAGTTAAAATATTCATCGTGATAGAATAGAAATGGGAAAAACTGCTGTGCAGCACAACAGCCAAAAGCAGAGACACTTCACAGCTTTCAAAGAGGGAAACATTAAAAAATGGGACATGCAAAAGTTAACACATCTAGGTTGTTGTGTTCCACCATAGTTGTATGGAAATAAACCATTTCTGTTAGGCCATATATAGCCATCTAGGAATATTCCCTGAACTATTTTTCAGTTCTTGCATATCTTCAACCATCCTGCTTTACAAGCCCTCCAGTTTCTCAGTAACTGTGTTGTTTTCCACAGACCTTTGTTATCAGTATTACTGTGAAATTTGAATGTCGACTTTCAGAGCTAAAATCTCCTCTAATTTTACTCATATGCACAAAAGACATTTCTGTTGTCTGCATTTGATTTATTCCCTATCTTTCATTCTCATTCTGACTCACCGAGATGCTCTAAAGACCTGCTGATGTGGTACATTGCATGTCAGCACAGCCCAGCTCCTGAGGTACATGAGTCCAATCAGCTTGAGAACATTGAATGCTGGTAAGCAAGGTGAAAAGAAAGCTCCCATCCTGGAAAAATAATGTCATGTCAGTGCTCAGCGTTGCCAGAAACCATTTGAATACCAACAGGAAATACTAAGAAAAAAGAAACCCCAACAAGAAAACAACAGCTCACTATTAATAGATGATCTGTTCATATAAGACTACATTACCAGTATCCTGCTTGAATAGGTTTCATCAGATTGGCTTAGCAATCAGCCAGCAAAGGACAAGAAAAATCACTTAAGGACCACATACCAGATCATTCCTTGGTTGTAGACCAAATGTAATACATTCTCTGCAATTTTGAATTCTCCATATTCTGGCTACAAGAAACACAATGTAGGATGAATACCTTTGTCTTAATCTTGTTTTCAGATCACTTATTAGAAGCATTTGACTGAATTTGTTTGCAGACAGCATATAGCCTGAAACATCCAGATCAAATACCAACTTTTGGCAGGTGGTGGGAACACAGCAAAACCTACTCTGCAGCCAGGGATTAAATGAACTAATTCCTCTCTAGTTTACTTCACTTCTTTAGTTAAGGACAAAGAACACTCCTCAGCCTTTCATGACAACAGCTTCTTGGTAACCGAGTATTACCCACTGTAATTTTCTTAAAGGACTCTTTGCTGTTATCGTTTGTTGGACCACTATCTATGTTATGGATAGAAGTTACATTTGCAGAAAAGAGGATGTGGGGAGCAACTCCATGCCCTCTCTCTCACCTTTGACTCTGGGACTACTCCATGATCTCATTTTGGGAAAATGCTCCAGAGACATGGGAGTAGGCTAGAGAAAAACATTCAGTTTCAACATTCACCCTGTGCCCTCCAATTTAAACTCAGTGTGAGCTGTGCCTTTATAGATGTGTGCTACCAAGAAATTACTCATCTGTGGGAAGACTTTAAGGACATTCAGTACCAAGGGAAGGAGCCTACCCATCTTCAGCATCTTACTTACATAAAATAAGGACTGTACTTACAAACTTGCTTTCTAGATCCCAGCACCAGCAGTCACTTAAGTATCGGACACATAGTCCACGGAAAAAATCAATAAGCAGGATGCTTGCGACTGTGAAAATCATGTCGATAATTGAAAGCTTTAGCATCTCCTGAAATACACATTGTTCACACATACTGAGTCATTCTGAAAGCAAATTGACTGCATATGGCTCTTTTGCATTTGTAACTTGTATTTTTGGCTCAGCTTAGTCTTCTGATACAATATGAATTGAATGTATAAATCGCTTCCTTTTGAGCTTTTCCTGTTTGACTTCTCCCTTACTTGTCTTTGTTCTGGCAGAGAGAATAAATATAATCAAGCTTCCAGGGTGCTTTCTAGTGCTTTCAGCAAAAAAACTCTGTCATGATGGCATCAAACTTTCTTTTTAATGACTGTTCTGAAAATTTATCTAGCAAAACTGAAAAGGGTTGGTTTTTCTATTGCACCCAAATGTTTATTAAACTGATTCTTGTAATACATACTTGCTAAGTGCTTCACAATGAGAAAAATCCTATTATTCACACAAACCCAAACCCCAATGGCATAGGATCATCAAGACATAAAAGAGAACTGTTTGGTGCTTACAAAGGAATGAGGTTATCGTATATTTAACTGAGCTTTTAAAATGTAAAATTAAATGAAAGGGTTCAGAACCAAACATCTCCAGCCCATTCTGGAGAAAAAGGAAACAAATATTCAACCTCCTCTGTTTTCTACAAGACTGTATAAAGGAAGAGGGGCATACAAGAATAGAAGTCAGGCTAATAAACCTAGGAGGGGTCTTTTGCTCTCAACAACCAAACAAAAGACCTTTAATATGCTCACTCTCGAAGAAGGAGCTCAGCAAGTCAGAAACACACCAGCACCATTCTTAAATGCACCCTTTCCTACAAACTGCTGGCATTTTGAAACCTTTTTTTTGTTGTTGTCTTCTCTCCCTCTGAAGAAGTGAAGAGCACTTGATTCTCTAGTGATTTACTGAGGCAGAATGAATAGAGACTTCAGAGATATTGTACAAATGACCAGTAGCACAATCTTGTGCTTCTTCTGGCTCTGCATCTCCATCTATTGAGGCAGCAACCTGAATCCGCATAGGGTGCGTGTTGCTGCTTTTATATTTTTATAGCCATGTTTCTCTGTATGAGTCAGTAGGATGTATCCTATTAAAATAGGATCCATAGCATTCATCTGTACAGTTCTGCCTGTGCAAAACTGAAGACAGAGACCAAACCCTGGCAAAAGAACATTTGTACAACACTAAACATGTTGTAGACATGGAACAAAATCCAAGCTTGTATCTGTTGGCCTATGACTTTGCATAATCTTTACTCATTTTACACAATCCTTAGCTAAATTAGCTGAATTCTGGAATTTATACAAAGAAGAGCTCTAAAACTGAACACAGCACAACATGATTTTAATTTCTTTTCAGATGTGAATTAGGAAAATGTTGATGACAGAATAAAACAATTACATACTTGACCAACATATGTCTCCCAGCACTGATCCTGTGGGTTCTGGGTGTTAAAGGTTTGGTTAACCAGTGAGCTGGAGACTGTCAAGCCTTCAGTGCGATGCTCTTCTGGTGTGACAATGCCACTTCTCTTAGTTTGTACATCAGGAATAGTCAAATTGTCACCCTTAGAAAGAGTTTTGGTTGTTAAGAAGGTGGTAGAATTACTTGCGTTGTTGTTAACATCAGAGGCCTGAAATAATAAACATCCCCAAAGCTACTTTTTAAGTGCATATAGGTGCTGATGTCTGTACCTTCTACAGCAGGCACACATAGAGGCATTTCTTCATATATTTTCCAGCTGCAGTTGGGTGACTGTTAAGTAGCTGTCAACGCACAGAGTCAGATGGAACTTGTAAGGATTGCAAAACTGATTTTAGGTAGCTGGAAATACTTGGCCTAAAATGATGCTTGGGGATTTTTTTAATAGTTCAGCAATGCACAGAAATCTACTTATCTTGTTCCATCAGCAGTCAAATGTATCCAGTTATCCTAGACAACTAATTTAAAAAAATGGAAGTAGTTGTAAATGAACATTACTAACTAAACTTTACAATCCTATTCAACTATCATATGTTTTAGTCAATTTCAAATAAATTTTTATCTATCTTCATGTAAATCACAATAAATGGAATTCTATCTATGAAGTCTGCTAGCTTCACACAGCAGAAAACATAAAGTTAAACTTACAGTGACACTCATACTGTTCACTTTATCCAGGAGTGCAATGATTAAACTGTAGAGGTTTCCCAGGTATAGAACAAGAACCCTGAAAATGGAATAAAATACAGGTTATCAGCATTGTTATTCCACTGAATTCTCATACATTTTCTGGTTTGGCTGGACTAAAATGTGTGACCAGAACAAACCTCGTCTCTTTCTCCCTTTCTCCCCAAATATTTCTGCACTTCATAATGCCCATACCTGGCAAGCTGGAAGCGAAGAGTGGTCCTTGGATGATACATCTCCAGAGCTGCCACAAGCTCGAAAGCAGAGGGTGCAATCATTGTGATCAGTGACACAACTACACTTACCTACAGAACAGAAACATGCAGCATTTTTGTAGCTTTTTCTGTAGGTCTTCTGTGGAACCTTGAGTGCTGATTAAAATACTGCTGAGGCACATGCCTTGGTGATTGCTCTTCTTGGAGAAGATGATTTAAAAATTTGTTATTGACATTAGTAATGACAGTAGTTATGATCCAGAATTATAGATCTGGAATACCACTCAGGAGTCTTTACTCCACATATTGTAGCTTTATAGTTCTACTTTATTAATTGAAAGAAAAACTTCATATGTGGGAAATACGAAGCCAGCATCTTCCTCTGAAATGAATGAGTGGCTTCTGATGACTTCCTACTCTGTCATTCCTGTGAATGGAAACATTCACAGAACATTCAGTATCCCCCAGCTGGAATCCACTGCTGTTGTCAAAGTTGATTCCTTTGCAGTCCATCAGCCCAGTGTTTGCTCAGCTCAATTATGGTTACAAAAGCAGAATTGTAAGTGACAGGAGAGTTTAAGCTTTGTCCTCACAAAATAGGGACCTGCTAGAACTGCAGTCTCTGTGAAATGAGGACCCGCAGCCTCCCCTTGCCCACTTCAGCTCCACTAACACTCGGCTGCAGAGCAAAGGGAGCAAGAGTGCAAAGACAGATCCGGGTAAGTACCACTCTGCCCACTCATTTCTCATTTCTCCTGGCTCATCTCTTGTGATTTACACCTACTTGCACACTTGTTACACACAGCCCTGAGACAGTAATCCTGTGGCATAAAGACAGTGTACCTCATTTTTTTCCCAAAGAGTCAATTCCTTTTTGATGCGCTCTAACTTTTGGGATCGATCCACGACAAAGTAGATGATGTAAATGCTTCCAGCAAGTGAGAGAAGCACAAGGATATTTGCAATAATTCTTAAGCTTATAGTCACTGCCCTAGAAAGAAAGAAAGAAAGATACAACCAATACAGCAGGTTGTCCTATGACACCAGAGGTCATTTCTAACATGGTTTAGAAGTATGATACAAGTAGATTAGCACTGATATCTGCATTGAAACAGTGCTTTGAAAAGTACCTCTGATCTTATATACGTACAAGTTTTTGCTTTTCTTCTTTTCCTGCTCTTCCAGTATAGCTTCCTTGAAAGAAACACAGCATTACCATTTTAATAATGTACAGCAAAAACAATGCACATATCTTTCACAGAAATTATACTAATAAAAAAAAAAAAATCACATCCTGAAAGTGCAAGCAGAGAAATACCTCTCTGTCCTCATTGCTTTGTAGCAGTGACACGTGAGCTTAAATAATAAAGGGGATTTCTGAGAAACAAATACAAAGTAAGCAAATACTTGTGCACTTTCAGTCATGGATGTTCAAGGAGGTATAGCCAGGGGTTTACACTACCAATTTTTTGCAGGACGCACCTATAGAATCTGGGTGTCGCTATATAATACAGAAATGCCAGAAGTTATCCTCATTCATTGAAATAAATAAATATCATAGCTTATTAATTTATCCTTGACACAATTTGAAGTAATTTTGTTCAATGACAACGAGAATACACCAAAATTATGAAATTAATTGCTTTTGGTAAGACCACATATGCTCTTAAATTCTAAATGGAAAACATCTGTATTTATAGAATCAAAGAATATCTCAAGTTGGAAGATGTCCATAGGGATCATTGTGTCCAACTCCCTGCTGTTCCCTGGGCTACTTAAAACGAAACCATTTGATGAAGAGCATTGTACAGATGGACTCCAACAGGCTTGGTGCTATGACCACTTCCTCAGGGAGCGTGAATAATAGCTGATAAAGAAGAACAATAAATTGTGTCCAGGAAGTTATAAACCATAAGGGAGAGATATAAAACTTATTACTATTTTAAAAAGCATCTAGAAAAATATGAGATGTGGCTCTGCTTCTCCACGTATTATGAAGGAATCCCTAGGGTATAAAACATTTTCTTTGCATAAAAACAATTACACATCTTATAAAGTTCTATATTTTCTTGTCAAAGCAATTGTTCACATGAATTTGATTCTAACACTCAGTGACATTTCATCACAAGCAAATTTGTTTCTAGTTATCTAATGTCTTGTCACACATACAGTGGTGTTAAATAAAACTCTCTCAAAGGAAGACACAATAGCCTTGCTGAGACAGAACGTCAGCAAGTACCTGCAATACCACATGGGTGTGATGCCAGGCCTCCCTAGGCAAACAGATCTGTAAATGAATACCAAAAACCAACAGAAAGTGCAGGGGAATGAGAGGAAAGACTTACATGGCTTACAGATTAACAGGCAAATCAACTTGAAATAACTCGAAGGTCAGTTGCTCACCCGAATGCTGTTGACTATGGCAGCAGCTTTGCTCTCTGCAGCCTCAGGGTTTCCTATCAAATAGTCCCAAGCACAGAACAGTCTCCAACAGAAAGTGTAATTTTCATCAGAGGCACTTGCTAAACTCATTCTGGAGTTCTTTGCCATTCTGTAAAAATGTAACAAATATCTAACTGCTGTTGGTGTGTGAAGATGAACATGAAAAAAATCGCTGGTTTGGTTCAGAGTTTTCAGCTGTCTACATTTGGTAGCTTAGAGCTACCAAAGGTTTGCAGCACTTAACATCATTGTTGGCAGCTTTCCGAAGAACAGAAAACAGGGTGAGGTTCAGCACATGAACTTCACTTTGCATCTAGTATTGAAGTCACTCACTGTGGAAGAGCATTTGGATATTTACAATCTTTATAGCTGGAAATGAAGCAAATAAATGTCACTACAACTATGGGCATACATATATTTAAGTTTTACAATCTCCAGGTAGGATGCAGCTGGAAGACACCATCACCAAGTTCACTGTTACTGTAACTACAAGCTATCTTGGCATAACTAGTGACCGTGCATAAGCTCAGTTTGTTTTCCATATTGTTTTCACCTTCAAAATATCTGTTATTGTCAAATAGAAACCCGGTGCTGTTTTACAGACCTTGGGAAAAAGAAAGAAAACCTCTCCTATACATCTCAGGTAGGCGAGGTGGCAGAATACTGCTAAGCATAAGAAATGAAATGAAGATTAATAGCTTATGAAAGAGAGGGCATCTGAAAGGACACCATTAAAGGGGAATTGTACTCAACTATGGACTCACTGAACTAAGTGAGAAGAGCTAATCATATCCAGAAACTCCAGATGAGTAGATCAGTGTCAAACATACCAGTGACCTTTGGCACAAACCAGCAGGTAGAATAAAAATAAATGAAAAGGGAAGGTTTGATTTCAAAACTGAGTTATTACAAGCAGTGTGAAAAATGCCCCTAGACTGCACTATGCCAAATAAGTAGGTATCCAGAAGGGAAGGGAAAGCAAATCAGGAGAGGATAGAGTGACCTTGCCCCTTCTCCAAGCATTGCACATCCATGGATTTAAGGTCAGCACTGGCAGTTTTGCTCTCTCTGCTAGGTAACTCCTACTCCTGGCCCTTCAACAGCAAAGAAATCAAACTAACATTCCAACAGGATGCCGTGTACCTGCTGAAGCAATGTAAATAATACTGCAGCTAAGAACGAATTCTTGTATTTGTATTTCTGTAGAGGGGAATAATAATGCTGATAGCATTACACTTCAAATATAAATTTCTGTCATAGAAATATTTACAAGAGAAAAGAGGAGAACAGAAGGGATTTCCATGAGTGTTGGGCCTTACACTACACAAACACAAATGATCATTTACACTGCCCTCCTGTTATAGACTGGGAAATGGAACAGAGAGTGAAGTCAATGTTAGCAAGATAAAGAGCAATCTAGAATTAAACTTGTTCTGCCTCTCTGATATTAACAGGCTTGAACATTTTAATAAAACTATGCAGAATAAATATAGCACAAGTGGAATAAATATCATTATTGATTGCCTGAACACACAAGCTTATGAAGAGCAATAAATGGGAGGTCTTACTTTTTTAGAAGAATGATGAAGCTGTAAGCAAACACTGCCATTCCAACAAGGAAGTAGGCAAGAGGCAGCCGGTATCCAGCCTTCCCAATCTTCCTGTCACGGCCATAGTAGCCATAAAACAAAACAGAGTACTGCAGATAGCCCTGCAAAGACCAGAGACTGTCAGTAAGAGCAATAACCAAATATTACAACAGAACAGCGATAGAGAAACAATAAAAAGTGGTTTGAGTCTTGCCCCCAGTGACCAGATGGTGTCCAGGTCTTGAGCAGATGCAATATGCTCCTTGGGAATGGTCTTGCTGACCGTGCTGCCGAATGAGTCTCCGGCCAGGAGCTGGGGAAGAGAGAGGATGTCTCAGATCTGAGCCAGGGCTGCACACTGGAACCATCCAGAGCTGCCCACACAGATGGTACTATCAGGGTGGTGAGTAATGTGTCAAAACTGTGTCAGCTTTAAAAGTTATGCTTGATTTAATGTAAGCATTTGAAAATTAAATATGACAGTGTTCAATCTCAAAATGGTATTTCAGAATTAAATTACTTTTCCTTAAAAAGAAGTGAAAAATGAAAGTGAATATATTTTTTTTTTTCCAGTTTACTTTCTGTTTGTTTTGGGGGTATTTGCTTTTGCTTTTACATTTGGCAACAAGAAGAAAAATCAGATATTGCCATGTTTTCCGATAACATTATTAAAGCACAGGGTAGGTGAAGCAAAATAAAGTTTATGAATAATTTAACAAAGTTAAATGATAGCAAAAACCTTACTTTCATTAAAGAACTAAACAAAGTTGTAGCTGTCCAGAATGTCTAGGAAATGCTTTCTAATGGACAATAATTCAGAGTCTGGAGAGGGATGTCATGTTTTTCTGCCTGTACATGACACTAAGAGGGCTTGAACATACTCAAAACTAACTGCAGCTTTTAGGTCCTCTATTTTAATAACCAGATACAAACATATTCTCTAAAAGAATTAGGACCATGTGGACAAAATATTGTCTCTAATACTAATAGCAAAAATCTGTTATCCTTTGGCAGAGAAAAACCTCTTAATAGGGGAATTTATTTTAAATAATTTATTTAAAGTTGTACATTACAAACTGATGCATGACTTTAAGTGTGGTGTTTGTTTCCTTCAGCAATGCAAGTGCAGCAGTAAGCATTTCTCTGGAAATATTAACAACATATTCTTACCTCTGGTAAGACTACAAATGCTCCTGTCATTATGGTAAGTACAATATTGATTCCAAACAGCCATCTCAAGAAAATGAAGTAAGAGGCAACTCCAGACCCAAAATGACCTTAAACCACAGAAAACAGCTACCTGAGCTACACAGTCTATAAAAATTCATATCATTTATCCTTTAAGTATTATTTGAATAGCAGATCAAAAGAAAAATCTCTCTTATTCACACAAGGCGTACAGCAAAGCAGAGAAAATATTAACATGTAATTAATATTAACATGTAATTTGGGAAAATATAATTGCAAACAAATTCTGTTGGGGATGTATCATAATTCCGAGCAGCATTTATGCAAGAAGCTGCCAAGCTGGGACACATCGTGGATCCATTTTCCTTTACCACTGGAGCACAGAGGTATGACTTGACTCCTGATGGAATGTTAAGGGCTGGTGATGCAGGTTACAACCACATTTAACCCTGGGCAGATCTCGAGGCATTGGCCCAAGGATGTTGGCACAGGGACTGTGATAAACTAAAATGAAATCTTGCTGTGTTTTCAGAACCACAATGAAACAAATATGACTATTTCAAAAGTTACCCCTCCCACTAAGAGGATTGTGCAGTTTCCAAGGCACCCAAAAAGAAGAAAAAGCAAAGTTTAAACAAAACGTTCACTGCTGAAAATGTGCATTTAATTCTCTCCGAAATATCATTTAATTCAGTACATTAAAAAAATAAGCCATAAGACTTAGCATTTTAGCAAGTGTTTTACTGTTCCATGCCATTAAATCCTTATACTTACTCTCAATTTTCTTTATTCTCATTTCCCAAGGAATAAATATAACCACAAAATTATATGCAAGTCGAATAAACTTCCTCCAAAGCTGAGAAAAAAAAGGAGAGAAATGAGAAATATGACACTTCTCTATGTAAAAAAGTGCTGAATATTTTACTCATGTCTTATTTTGTGTCACAAGAATTGTTACAAAAATTCATGACTAAGGTCTTAGAGCAAATCTGTGGGTGAGGAGAGGGGGTAAAGCAAACCATGATTGCTTTCAGAAACAGACACAACACGTGGGAGGCAGGATGCTTTGACTCTGCTTATCAGCCAAATGCCAGAAAAGATGGGTCAGTACACCCTTTTTTCACATCTGAGGGCACAGGCAGGAGCCAGCAATCTACATCTTTTGGATGTAAAGTCTGTAAGGAACCAACAGAACAAAGACAGTGGGTGCCATTCCCTGTTGCCTTCCCCCCCTGGCTGGGGACTGGGGAGGGGGAGACCACAGAGCAGGGCTGGGCAGTGGCTCCAGACAGAAGCTGTTCCAGTTGGATATTGCTGGGACACCTACCCTGGGTAATTTATGAGCTAATCCTCCTTCACTAGACATAATAAATTAGATTTTTAGGTCAAACCAACGAACAGGCCATGAACTTCAAGTTTAAGATGAGCATAGTGCCTTAGAGAAAATTTTCTTAGAGGAAAAATATTCAGTAGCAGCAAGTTCAAGTCTGCGTATTACAGCTGACACCTGCAGAAAATCTGTGCTTATATTTTATCGAGTTTTTATTCAACCTTCATTTTTTGCAGGGTCACAGGATCTTCCTGCACTCAATGGGATGTGCACACACATAGGGGAGAAGAAGCAAAATCCAACTGTGCAAAATGGAATGCAGTTTTTGACTTGTTGAGTTGTAGCTATAATTTACAGTGTCAAGAGAAAAACTAATATTTGTATTTCAGGCATTATAAAGTGCTTTTAGTACATCTAGATATTAAAAGTCTCATCTCTGCTTTAGGCAGAAGCAGTGTCAATATTATATCATGTTATCTAATCTACTAAACCCAAAGAGGAGTAAATAACATTTTAATTAGTGAAAATATAATAAATCTCTTTGGCCAAAGTTAATTAATTTTATGGTGATATGGATATTTAATTGCATGAATGGAAAGTATTTTAACTAAACAAAGAAAGTGTAGATTCTGCAAATTGCATGTGAATTGCCGGAATTGCTACTTTCAGTTGAAAACAGGGTTCACAGGGCTGAGAAAGAACTAAACCAGCTTGTGCCAGCTGTACTGCAGAGTTATAAAGAATACAAAGGTGTCCCTGTGGAAGGAGTATTTGTTAAAATTATAATTTGATAGCTATCTCCTCTTTTCCTCCCTACGGCATGCCTGAACAGATAATTTATACTCATAGAATCCAGAGTATGGGCAATGAAATTTAAAAAAAACCTACAAAGCAAGTGTAAAACAATTGAACTGAAAAAAGAAAGTTGCTTTCAATGTAAAAAGTACTTTAACTTCAATTTTCATGAATAATATTGTGAGTGGATTGTCCAGTTGTGAACAGTATAGATTTTGACAATTTAAAAAATGATTTAAATACATATACACTTAACAGCTGCATTTTGTTCTTAGCACATGTTCAGCCCCTGAGTTCCTAATTTTGATAGTGTAGTGCTTGTTTTGCTGTGCTACAATTTTTGTCTCCTTGGTCACCATGTTATTTTTAAGGAAGTATGTGAAAACAAAGCTCTTCCAATTTAAAAAACAAACAAACAAAAAACACCAAACCAAAACAAAAAAACACAAACCCACCCTGCAGTTCATTCTATTGCATTTGCTGATTTTAGCCCTGATGTAAAGGGTGTTTTCCCTAATTTGTGCTAGGAAAAAGAATGCAGATCCCCTACACATAATGAGCAGTACTAATTAACTGCTGAATTATATCCCTGCGCTGAATGTCTTCAAGTAAATACAACAGAGACAATTAGATGAGACACAAATTTGTATTACCTCTGTACTCTCAGATGTAAACTTGTGGGTTTGTATAGGAAGAGTAATTACAACAGGTACATATGCAGCCTTTCACTTGTTCACACGAATAAAATGTGTGCTATTCTATTTATTGGTACAATCCTGCCTTTTTGAATAAAGATAAATTAGCTATTTATTATGATGGCAAAAATACTGTTGACTGCTTAGATGACTAAAGAACTCTTCTCTGCTAGTTGCATATTAGGTACAATTTCTTGCATGTTATAAATTTCCAGAAATTCAGGCCAGAGTCTATTTTCCATAGTGTAGAGGTTTACTAATTATTTGATTAAAATTCTCTGAGTATTATTCAAGCAAAAACCTTCTTTAACAATGTATGTGCCATAAGCTATTGTAGGATTGTCTTCCAAACTCAAAGCCAGACACATTTTTCATACTAAACTATTGAACTGTGGCCCCAGAGTCTGTTGATGTAGCTTTTCAGAGAATACTGCATTGTGCTGTTGATATGCCACTCCCATCACCCCCTCCAGCAGGCATCAATATTTGCAGACTGTCTGAAAAGAAAGCTTATACTGTGTTAATAGAAGGACATTCATTCCTCAACACATGCAATTAGTCCACATAAACAAGCACACACTTCTGTGAATGAGAACTGCAAATGGCTGTTGGTATAGACAAGAGCTGAGATTTAAGGAAAACCAGTCATACCTCTGCACCAGCAGCTTGGTAACCTCTGGTTCTGGTGAGCCTCCCTTCGTACTTCAGCACGACCTCCTTTGCCTGCCTGCACAAGAAGGTGGAGGTTCATTGTACATTGATCCTGTTATTCAGACTCCAAGTTTTGCACAAGCAGTAAATAGTGAAGTTGTCAAATGCTCTGAAATACAGTCATGGACTGTCCCACCATCAATCCTTTATCCAGAAACACTTCTTTCTTTGGCCGTTGAAGGTTTGACTGTTACTTTAAAACCACTCAATTCTGACTGAGAGAACTGCCAATATGTTACCTGAAGATATGACCATCTTCTGGTCTCATACTCTGCAATGACCTTAAAAATGGCAGGCTGGTTCTGCTTTTTGGGACACAGAGAAACAATTTAGCTTAAAAATGTACTACAGAACATTATCAAAAGCCTTTCTTTAGACCACTGAATAGCTGATATGCTGTTTTAGTCGTTAATAGACCAAGTATGATTTCTTGCTCTCCCTTTTGTGCTGTGACTCTCTAAAGGAAGCCACAGGCATGCACAGGAGACAACTTCAGCTAGAGACTGTCCACCCCCAGGCTGCTGCCTTCAGCCAGCTCTCAGATCTTCTCAGAGCATCCTCAGGACACTCTTTCCTAGCAGCTCTTAATAATTTCTGTGTACAAACCCTTGCAGCTTACAGTGAAACACTCCTGAGGCTGGAAGCACTGTCACAGTCAGTGAGCCTGAAAACCTTTGTGCAGACACCTTTACCTGAGCACCCTCAGCTTCTGCCTCATCGGCCACGGCCGGCAGCGGATATTGGACATAATCTCCTTCTGGTACTGGATGTTCTGAAAGATCTGCTCTGGGTCATGGCTCTCAGCCTTTTCTTCACCAAGATCATCATCCGAGTTGCTGGCAGCCCAGCACACATCCCACAAGAGGAAAAACAAAACAAATTATTCCCATTCAGATTCCCAGCAAGCTGCTGATTTGCACAGGATCCAACCTATTAGAGCAATACAAGAGTAGAGAGCTAGGAAACTTTTGTGATCTAAATTTTTTTAAGTTGGTTAATAATTTGGATGAATTCTCTATCTCCAGGATATGCCTCTTTCCCTCCCCACCACTTTCTGCTCAGTCATAAATTATTCCCTCTCCCCACCATGAATCCCAGTCTTTCCTCTCTGAGTATTTCCAGCCAGACAGCTTGTACATCATGCTAGCAAGGATCTCTATATATTTTTCTGGAACAAAGTGCTGTATAAACATTGTGAGCAAGAGCACATAACATTCATTTATTCATTGCACCTTTTATTTTGATTGTAATAATGATAAAATATTTTCTTGTTAGAATGGGGGGAGCGGATGATTCAATTATGGTCACCCTTTGATCCTGTTCCCTGCAGAGGGGGATGGGAATGTGGGACCCCACACACCAAGAATTACTTCTCCCTGTAAAAAGATTCATATTCTTTTCTGCAGATTTCTGTGGATGATTATTAAATCACATTTTCTGATGCTGTCACCACATTTGCTAAGCTACAGCTCTTGCAATTCCCTGTTAATCTATGAAACAGCAGCAATATTCGTTCCTGCAGAGGCTTAGGTCTAAAAGCCTGTGGTGACTGTTGCTCCCTGAATGGCATGCAGGGATCTGAAGGACTGCAACAGCCATCAGCCAGGAAGTTTCCCATTTGTATTGCTATGTACTTGTTGGGAAAGTTCCCTGCAATTTTGTTGAAAAAGTGACACCTTTTAATCACTTAAAAATAAATCATAACCTAATCCATGCCACATAAGAACACTGACATACTTCATCAGTCCACTGATTAATCAATCCGCAGTCATGCCTCTTCAGTCACAGGGGCATTAATGGGAAATTTATAATTACACATGAAAAGAATAAAGAGATTTCTTACCCTGCTATACCCTGAACTCATAAGAGTTGCACTGCTTTATGTACAGTGTTTATGTTTCAGTATGAAGCATGACTTTTGGAAAAATAAAATAAAACCAAAGAGGTTTGAAATACATCTAAAAACAGAGAGAAGAGGGATTTTTCTCACACTTATTTCCAAGCTACCACACTCAGTCTAAACGAAAGTGAAAAAACAATACCCCACTCCTGTGCTAAGACAGAGCAGACTTCAGGTGAGGGGAGAGTCCCTTACCTGTGGGGTGGCTCCTGGTAGGTGTAGATGCCGGCGTGGCGCTTCGCCGTGCGGTACTTTTTGCCGGATTTGGCAGATTTGGCGGCAGGGGAGCCCGTGGCTGCTGCCATGGTGGCAGCTGCCGCCTGCCCCAGGTGGAACTCAGCGGCGCTGGAAGGCAGCTCCGAGCTCGCCGGTCAGATGTCTCATAAGCAGCCAAATGTTATTAAGCAGAGAGCAGCGAGTGCTGCGAGCCCTGCGGAGCAGAGGATCACTGCCTGGTGCTCCAGCCTGGAGAGGACCTGCTGCCTGGCACTGCCTTAAAGCCACAGCATGCAGCAGCCCCAGCACAGTGCCTCAAAGCCAGGTGCCCAGATCAAGGCAGGGAACAGAGTCCAAAGGTGGTCCAGCTGCAGCCCTTAATTCACAGCCAATTTTCCCTTTCTGTGGATGAGTTATTCCCTGAAAGCACCATCCCACCTCACCACACTGGCCTGCTCTGGGTGACGTTCCCAGTGATCGCACTGGATGTACTGTTGACATCTTATCTTCACCTGCTTGAGAGAAGGTTCTTGCTTAGGGAAAGCAAGATGGTTTACCTTTAGGCCTTTGCTACCAGAGTAAAATGCAATATCGTTCTCCCGCAGAACCTCTTGATCCTCTCCTGAACAGCCATGACAGAACGTGATGCTGTTGCTTTCCTGGGCCCCTGCCCTGACCTCTCACTGTTGCCTCCATTCCTTATATCTCAATTTATTGGCTTGTCTCTTGGAGGTATCAAAATACCTTCTATTCAGACCAGTACAGATTACCAAGCAATTCACTTTTTCTTGATAGTCGCAGTACCTTAATCATGCTTAATCCCATTAATTATTGCATCACTTTAACATTTACTATAAGCTTAAGATTACCAATATGTTATAATAATGGTTATTCCTAGAGATAAACCACTGGAAAATGTCACCACCTAATGCTCTTTTCCCATTTCTTCACCTCTACTAGTTAACAAATTTTATTACAAAACTAATTTGATGCTTAGAAGGCGGGAAAGAAAGGAAGAGTTTACAGCGAGTTTTCTCTTGTTCCTAACTTGGTATTTTCTCTCCTTAATAGCTCTGTGCACAGTGCAGCAAGGGTTTTGATTGCATAAATCAGTGGTCTGCTGTAGTTTACTTTTATTTGCAGCCTCTGACAAGAAAGAACATGAAGTTCCTGTAGAGAATTGCACAGGCTGCTTTTCCCCTTTGTCCTGAATTAATCTTAAATATTGCCAACTTGCTGAGAAATTTTACTTTTCCATTGTCATGGTTCTGTCCATTGTTTTATACTTATTGAGTTAAATAATTAAAGGGCTAAGTAATCACAAGCCTTATTACTTTTTACTTGTATGGTTTTACAGTATTGAAAGAGCAAGTTCGTTTCATGTAATTCACTCCATACTTTTTAGATGACAAGTATGGACCAGATAAAGGCAATTCTGCATTTCCAAAATGTAGCTCACAGTAAAGCCCAGAGTTCACTTGCTGTTATCTTGTTTGAAGCCTTCCCAGAAATCTGGGAGTTTCATTAACACAAAGGAGAAGAGTCCCAGAATTGTAAAGAAATGCCTCTATTCAGAGTTCAGTAAAATTAGTCAGCTGTGTTCTGCACCACAGAATGTCATATGATGCATGACATTTAAGCTTGCTGAAACCCAC
Organism: Margarornis squamiger; assembly: GCA_035222235.1. Taxonomy (NCBI): domain Eukaryota; kingdom Metazoa; phylum Chordata; class Aves; order Passeriformes; family Furnariidae; genus Margarornis; species Margarornis squamiger. The sequence continues at coordinate 9,189,680 of JAWWTY010000016.1, forward strand.
TTACTGCATGGGGTTTTTTCTGCAAACAAAACTCCTAGTCCCAACATCACTCTGAGCATCTCTTGTACCCACCTCCTTCAGCCACAGTAGAGACTAAAACTGTGGACTCCAGTTTCCAGCTTCCCAAGGATGGAGCACAAAAATTTTTAGTCTTTCTGTGCTGTGTTTTATTATTTTTCATTTGAAATCTGTAAAATAGAGTCTGTTACATCTTTGACGTCTCAATCTTTCTGTGCCACTCTTAAATCCACAAACCTTTGAAAGGCTTTCCTATTTGGCTTCCAGTTCACAGGACAAAAGAAACATCCTACTATCTTCTCTGTGTCAGACCATTCATCAAGTGAAAGCAAACAGCCAAAAAGGAATGGGTATCAGCCCAGAAACACATCTCCATTAAAAGTCTTATCGCTTCTTTCCAGCTGGAAAAACATAAGAACTACCCTGAGTGCAAGGAACGCCCTTGAAAGCTTTGATGCTTAGGGTACTGCAAACACACCCACATCACCATTTTTTTGAGCTGTCACAAGATATGCTTTCAATTCTATAATTTAAAAGCAAGAATATGTTAGTTCAGATGTATTTCCTTGGCTGTAGTTATTTTTCTTTGCATCTTAGCCAGTGGCTCAGCACTGGGGGCCAGATTCTGCTGCCTTAGCTCATGAGAATAAGTGCCTCTCTATTCAGGCCAGTCTACTACAGTGCATTAGCTGCTTGCTTATTCCAGTCATGTGAAGAAATATTAATCTCATGTTGCAGATAGACATCTCGCTAAGGAAAATTCCCCAGAAAGCAGATTTTGACACAATAACATTCTGAATTCCCCAGGGAACATAAGCTAAATCTCCAAAAACTGCAGGTGAGAAACACAGGTATTTACCCCTCTGTATTACCATTCCTGCTTCATACTTTCCCTTGAGATTTTGGATGCCCTACGTTTCATTTGAAGGAACCACAGTGAAGGGATTAAGACTTAACATCATCAGTGGTTCCTAGGGACTACTGCATTTCACAAACAAAGCAGTGCCCTTTCATATGATGGTGGTATAGCACTACCAAAACCATTAAAACACTAACATTACTGATTTACATAGATTTAATTGGCCAGTGTATATTAAAGTGTCAACAAGGCAGATAAATTTTGTTTCCCTTTGTTAGAAAAAAGCTGAAAGTCTAAAAAAACAAAGGGACAATTTAAGCCTGACATTTATACAGCTCTAATACTACCAGTGCTCAAGACACATACATCATACAAAGTTACTACCAAACACTAAAAGCACAATGAGCAGCAAGAGACTTATGAATTCAGAGCCCATCTGACAGAAGTGTGCAGAGTGCTTTGTAAGAGAAAACAGAAAGCAGCCTTCAAGACCTTAGCCCGAAAATTGGTGACATCTTCCATTGCCTGTGATCTCTGCAACAGCCTCTTTAAAGAACTCAAGTGTTAACTCAGACCACAAAGAGGGTTTTGGTTTTGCTTTTCAACTCAGCAAGCAGTTTAGCAGCCAGAACACCCAGCTGCCCATTTCAATATGCTCTATTGAATCCAGAAACCAACTGGGGTTTGTTTTAGTCTGAGTGAATACTACAGGAGTTATAGATTTGATTTCAATTGCCATTAACTGGATGTAAAACAGGACATTAACCTTTTACTGCAAAACTTGCAGCAATCTGTGCGTAATAGGAAGCCTCTCATGTGATCCATAGGATCATTTTGCAGTTTCAAAGACTTATCCAGGAAAAAGCTGGGCTGGTGAACCCTTACTGAAAATTCAGGGAAAGAGTAGGCTATATTCCTTCCCATGTGCTCTATTCCTATAGAGTTACAAATTTTACCCATTGTTCCAGCACTGCAGTCAATGCTGGGACCTTTTCAAAATCTCCCTCCTTGGGATGTTGACAACATTTCTGATCCCAGTTTCAAGATAAAAACTTGAGAAAGGGTAAGTTTTCCAGTCATCTCTGTAATAAAGGGAATATTGTCTCTCTGGATTCTTGAGTACATAAAACAAGCGGGGAAAAAGAGTATTTGGAAACACTGAAAAAGATGACTTGTGTATCTTTAAGTGAACTAATTATCACTAAAACTTCCAACACCACAGAAACCAGTGATGGTACAGCATCCAAGTTTGTGTGAAAACACTGAAATTCCTCTTAGCTTCAAGACATTTATTTTTAGAGCTGAAAGAACTAAGATCAAAAGGAATCCCAGCTGCACTTCAAAGACAGACATTCCCTGCTCAGATTGCAATCTCAGCTCACCTGTTTAGTCCCCAGAGATATAGATGTGCAGCTGGACATAAGAGCAGTTATGGGATTTCCAGGGCAATGATGCCACAGTCATCATCTTCACTTACTGATAGTAAAATTGATCTACTGAGCTTGCTTAAATCATTGTCACCCCATAAGATTGTTTGGACAGTTTCATTTCATACAGTAGGTCTCGCTCTTCAATTTCAGCACATTCGTAACTCTTGCTGACATTTATCACACTTGAATCAAGGAGAATACTCCCATTGTGGTTCAATTTTCTTTGTGAATTCACATCCCACATAAAAAAGATTCCATTTAAAAAGCTCTTTCTGTGCAGCTAAGTGATCTTACAGCATCATAAGATGACTATTTTTATTCTTGGATGGGTATTGTGACTATTAAAATATACATTTCTGTGGCAGTACAATCCACAAGAGAGTATACTGAAATCAGAAAATTATCAAGTCTTTTAAACATCAGTGCTAAGACAGTGATTCGGGAGAAAAGGAAGGGAAACAAAGAGGGGCTAAAGATAAACAGGAACAGCCCCATGCTGAGCCAAGCACCCACGCTGGGACAGAGCAGGCCCCAGCTTTTACAGTTCAGCTGATTGCATGCCTTGCAGCACTGCCCTGGCTTGCATAACACACTGTCCCTGGGACTTGCAACTCTCTACTTTCAGGTGGCAAAAAAATAATTAGACACCATCAGAAAACTTATTTTTCCAGGAGCATACACAGGCTGTAACTTCTTCTGCCATGAGGCAACCTGTGTTTGTGCAGCTTTGTCTATCCAGCAGTACGACGTGCATCCCGCAGACATAGGCATTTCACCAGAGACCTTTTTGAAAGCACTGTAACCAAATTATTTTCCAGACTTATGTGAGTTGTTGCAAGCCAGACCTAGGAATCAGTGAAAATGAAGAAGATAATTTGAGAACATTTAAAAAATAAATTTAAAAAAAAAGAAAAAAGAAATTTCTCATTTTAGAAGAGAGGAAGAGTTTCAGGAATTTACAATGGCAGAAAATAGCTAAATAGTCAGGGCTTTCTAGTGATGATACTAGGAACAACCTGATAACTCAAGAGCTTGGAAGAGGTGGGGTGTGTCTGGAGCAGACATCCATAAAAAAATCTATTTCTAGTTTCCTTGCTTTTTGTAACATCTACTCTATTTCCCAGCCTGAAGTTGCACTCTAATTTTAGAGAGCCTTTGGCATTGAAATTATCAAGATTAGTTCACCTCCATTTATTGCCTAACATCTTCACAAATGAGATATTAATAAAATATGGGAGAGGAAATCCAGATCAGCTTAATTCATTGCATAAGGAAGGTTGATAATTCTATTACTGCATCACCTAGGAGCTTGTTTAGGTACAGAATAGCTAGCTCATTAGCAAACAATAATTATCATTTGTCTGAGGAAAAACCACAAATATAGCTACTCAGATTACTGTCTGCAAAGAGATGGGCTGCTCCTCTTGCTCTCCAGGATATTGTATCCACACAGTACTTGGAAAAGTTGGGTGTACCAGGCTGTGGTTATATGATCACCTGAATTCAGCACCTCTGCATAATCCTTCTGCAAATCCTCTGCCTCCCCCCAATTCCCAGATTAGTTTTCAGCAGAGCAGTTCTTTGATTCAGCTACCACTCAGGAGCACAACACTTACTGGGAGCACAAGAGATGTGGTGGGAATGACCCAGGAGGATGCAGGGGGTCGGGTGGGCTCATCCCTCTCAACAGTAGCATCGATTTATGTCAAAGGTACCATGGAACAACCACGTGAGACTCAGGAACAGAGGATTCCCTGCAGCAGTGCCTTGGGAAGGATGTTTCCTTCAAGCTCTGGCTGGTCCCTTCCTTGGTACCTGTTTCCTATGTTAAACTTGTCTCCTCGTTTCCTTACTCAGTCACCAAACTCCTTTCGTGTTTCCAAGATCCAGCTTTAAAGAGTTCACCAAAATCCACTGTTCTCAGGGAAAGCTGCTCATTGTCATTTTCCCACAGGGAATTTGGAGCAAACTTTCTCTCTGTTCAGGTCAAGGAGGCAAAGCAAATCCAGTGTCGTTTTCAGTGGCCAACATACTCATCTGCTGTTTTCTTGTGGCCCATTTCTGTTCCTCAGCACATACATAAAATGCAACAAAAGACACTCAAGCATATCTGGAGTTTGCAGTATTAAAAAAAGATTCAGTCCATAAACCCTGAGTCAACAGTGCATAATGAAGATACACAATATCCTTAGGCTGGAAAACAAATACAGCTGATAATCTCTAGGTACAATGTACCCCAGGCTGGTAGTGGGAGGAACAGGCAACACAATGGTTTATCTGCAAAAATTTCCTAAAAGGAAAAAAAATTCAATTAAGAAACACATTAGTTAAAAAAAAAGGCCTCGTACCATCAAGAAACTGCCAAGAGGCAATTTTGAAAGTGTAACAAAACAGAAAAGCAAAGCTGTGGAGGCTTCAAAACATTACACCCTTGCAGAAAACTATTCAAAACTATTCCTAATGTTCTTCACAGAGACAGTGCGCTGGTGGCTAAATGCTGCAGTAACTCAATACAATAAAATTTGACATTTCTGCTTACTCTACCCAAAAGTCCCACCTCCGTAGCTAAGAATTATGATGTTAAGATTGATGTTCATTAAGAGTAGTAAAATGTTTTTAATTTCATACAGTCTCAGAAGCCCTGTGATGCCTGAGCTCACTATATATTGGATGACCTTGAAAGTGCCTGAGTCATGGGCAGTTCAAGCTGCAATCTAAACAACCATCTTAAATCTTACACATTGCCATGTACTTACTATCTGGATTTTGTACTTTCCTACGGTGGAAGGCTTTTCACATAAATTATACAGGAAATGAAGCAAAATGTAATTACAGTGTCCAACAGCTCCAAGGCAGATAGATGGCACAGGGCATGGAACACAGTTCAAGAGTCAGCTTTCAATAAATGTCACCTATTAGGAAAAATCTAAATGAAACATATATCACTAAGCCACCTGCCTCTAAATTATGTCATTATCTCATCCCTGGAATAAGCCATTATAAGGTTACAGCTATTTCAAATCATCAGCTTTCAAGCAGATTTCTCAAAGGGACTTTTCATTTTTGCTTTTACACATCACCATTTGGACTTTAACATATACTAGAAAATTCTATCATATTGTATTAAATTGAGTTATCCCAATGAAAACATCTCCAGTAAGGTTAACCCAGACACTTAATAATCCATTAGCACCCTCACTTTTTCAACATAACAAATTTTCTCATAATAGCTTCAATATAGCTTCTCATAATAGTCTCAAAAGGAAAAGACACAGCTTCCGAGTGTTCTGAATTGACAGGATTCAGCTGAACAGTAGGAGCACTGCAATGATGAATAAAATCACATTTTTGCACCTCACTTCAGTGGATGGTAAGTCAGCCCTACAGACTTTGAATTCACTGCTCATAGCCCGGTTCATGGAAGACAACATGGAACACTCACATCTTCAGAGGGAGATCCTTTTTTGACCCATTTTTGTGAGGACAGGATCTAGGAATTTTTTGTTGCTTGCATTTGGAGGGGCTTTTCTGTATGCTCTCCTCAGTGCAAAAGGATTATAGAAACAATACAAAATATCATTTACAAACATTAAGTAATCAGTAACAAAATCCTAATACATGTATTTCAAATAGTTTGTTCTTCCCAGGATCTCCCAATTCAAATATGAAAGCCTTTATCTGCTGCTGAATTAAATAATACCATTGAGGTTATGGAGATCAAGCAAGTAAGCCCAAAAGTTAGAAGAAAAGCATCAAATTATGTAAGCAGTGAAGAGACTTTCTCAGATACTGTGGTAATGAACTTCCTGTGAGCACACATTAAACACATGCTGGTTTTGGTAAGTTCATCTGTTGTGCTCACTGGTCTCATGGTACGTTTTATATCCTTCGTAGGCGGAATGTTTTGAGAAAGCCCTGTAATAGCCAGCATGGGCTTCACTAAATTAACACATCTAAGAATTGAAATGTGCTATGAAAATGCATATGGGCAGCCTCTGAGACTCAGCTTGTACAAAGCAGTTTAAATCTTGATAATAAAATTGTGAGTCACAACTTATAATTATTATTTAATTTTTCATTAATATTACACAACAAACTTAGTCCAATTGCCTTTGTTTTGCTCCCCTTTCTTGTATTTTCTTGCTTATGGTTTAATCACTCAGCTGTCGTCACAGTATTTAATTTTCACACATTTTAAAAAAAAGGTTCTTCTCAAGCTTTTAAGGTATGCACTTCTTTTCACAATTTAAAAATGTTTCTAAGGTGAAACCTAAATGCAGAAATTATATCAATGGAACTAAATCCACTTTTCAGTATGTTTAATAAATGAGTGCAATCCCTTTGCATCTTGTAAATCATCTTAGCTGGAACTAATACTGATATGTTTAATTGGGTAATTGGTTTACATGCTTAAAGAATTAAGGTGAACCAGCTCTTAGGAAGTTATTTAATTCAGCCTGTGCAGACCTTTAGATTTCTTTTCTATTTCAAAGCACAACAAAATGAACAAGAAAACAAAACTACTGAAAGTACTACTATATGATTTACGTAGTTCTTTCAAGACATGCACTCACTCTTAAAGTGATAACATGTGTATCAATAGGAAAAAAAATGATGAAAATAATGACATCTGAAAGAAAAAAAATAAAGAACTTTAGTGAAAGCTCTTATAAGAAGTCTTACTTTTTATCAGCAAAATGATTTTCCTTTAAGGCTCCATTTCTATTATCACACAATGAGTCTTCTGCCATCACAAACACAGATGTTCCCTTAAGTCAGCACAAATGCCAAAAGCTCTTTGTCTTAATATCCACTCTGGAAGGGCTTCTTTGTTAATGAGGATGTATTAGCAATTTATTAAGTAATGTTCCTGCATCTGCTGCTGGTCCTTAGCCTTTCTCTTCCATGTGATTCAAGTCAAATACAACACAAGATGAGCCTGGAGGAAAGCAAAGCATATAATCTTGTAGGCAGCAGTCCAGTGGGGAAACAGGGTGAGGACTGCATACTGCTTTTATTTGTAATATGAATGTATATGTGTGATGAATTTGCTGCATCTGGAGGTGATGAATGGGCTGAGGACCCCTTCACCTGCATGTGACAGTGCAGCTGAGTGCTATAGGTAAACTGGATTTGCTGGCCTGAATTAAATGCCTTGTTAACTAATTTCACCATTAGATGCAGTTTCCAGATTAGGGCTGGGGCAAGAGCCATTCCCACCTCTCATTACACATAAAAGCATAAATCGCCATAAAGAACAGCGTGTCTCAGAAAACTTGCGGAACTCAGTATCTCCCTCTCTGGTGGAGGATTCTGGCAGTCAGAGAGCCTTTTGGGCCATTTTTTTCCTGCAGAGAGAGCTGAATGCTCCATCGTGTGGCCAAGCTGCTCCCTTGTACACTGCTCACTATCAGGTTCTTTTGGGAAATGTGTTTTACCTTAATAAAATTTAGATGAACTCTTGGGAAAGCAAATAAAACATTGAAAAGATGTTTTCAGCTGAAAAAGCCCCCACTCCAGATACGGTCTCATATATCTGGTTGATTGCAAAGCAGAGGATGGGGCTGGGAAGCTGAAAAGCCCAAGAACTAAAGTCATAGGAAACTGATGTAAAAGTCTAGAAACAAATTCCCACTCAAAGTCCGGATCAGCACTTAAAACTCAAAGACCATTCTTTTGATTTGTTAATAGGGAGTGAGCAATTAATTAGGGAAAGAAAAAAAAAACCCCACTAAACAAAAACTAAACTATGTAACATGCAAGATACTTTTGTTACCCTTCTTTCTTCTTCTCTGAAATACATGAACTGCATCAATTTTTCATTTAGGGTTGGGTTTTCTCCTTTTCATTTAATATCAGAACCATTAAGATTGGAATGGTGTTTAAACTTTTTGCTTAATTCTTCAGTGCACTTTTTAAGTACTACTTCTTCAGTATAGCAAAAATATCTGCAGATGACTAGAGAAATTAGTAATATTGTTATTCACATTTATAAACAGGAAATCTAAAGGAAGGGATATTTAAGGTCCCTTTATTAGCCTACTAAAGGTTTTCAGTCGTTTTTCCAGTGCTTGCAAAGGGCTTTGAAAATGCTCTAGTGCAATCAAGGATTCCAGTCATGCAGACCTTGGAAATATCGTTTATAGGATGAGGACTCCAATTCACTGGCTATCATGGAGCAGCTGAAAATGTGGGAATGCAATCCAGCTTTCTTCAAAGTGTGGTCCCACACTCTCTGACCTAGAACAAACTAATACATTTAGAGAAATAATATATTCTGCTGAAAGGTGAAGTTCTCACAAGTAATTAGATGTTTTTGATACAACGGAGTGATCTGATTCCAATGAGTAATGTGTTTCTTAGAAATGTGACTCCACTGTCTATTTGTTATAGAACTGACTTATTTCTTCTCATAATGATGAGTAATAAAATCAATATATTGCAAGTGCCAGAACATAAAACAAGCTTAGAGCGCAGCCCAAGTAATCTGTCATGTTCATAGGAACTTTGGAAGATCTTAAATGAAACAGCAGCAACATTTCAAATACCAGAGCATTCTTCTGAAAACTACTTTCTCAGATTATATGTATAATCCACTGTTTACTTATTGTAGGAAGTCCCCTCGAAATAAAATTAAGGGGGTGATGCATTCAATACTGAGTGGCCTGCTCTTCCTGCACACCCAAAGTAGACAAATTCTGTAAAACATAAATTTTTAAGTACCAGGTCCAGACATTTAAGCTATTCTGTTTAAGCACAAGAAACTAATCTGATTTTCTTGTAACCTGATTAGGAATTTGTAACATGACCTAAGATGAAGAAACCAGATCAATGAGATTAGGAACCTGCAGTTCTCTGAGGAAAAAAAGGCAGCCAGAATAAATCCACAGACCTACACGGAGACAGAACAACTGGAATCTGAGATGAACGCAGCTAAATGAGATTCTATCATTTGAGATGACATGCACTGATTTCCTGGAACATTTAACTTTAGTGTGAATTGCTGTAGATCAATTAGAAATCAAGAATACCTGAAAGGGAAAGGCTGAAGCCACTGGATCACAAATCTCCATTTCAGAAGGTGAAAATTCTCACACACCCATTCCTGATGGACATATTCTTGCTGTGGCCAGAGCAGCATCTCACAGGAAATTCCATAATGGAAAGAAGAGACAAGGCATAAAAGCAGTGCCTAAAGTGTTTGTCTCCTGACTGAGGGAAGTGTCTGCAAGATACAACTTTATAGAAGTGGGCAGTGTAGCAATATAGCTGCCAGACAGCAACAGGAACAACTGGAGGGGAACAGGTTGCATCAGACTTGTTATTTCAGCAAATAACATGAATGACACATAAAGACAAATTATCAGCTTAGGACAAATTCTTGAGAGACTCTCAGGAACAGAAGTTACAGGGGAGATTTTGAAAAGTCTGAAGATTTTCTTTTAGTAACAAACATCTTTGAAAACTTGGATAGTCACATCCATAATTATTATACTCTTGGTAATAGCACTTCAATTTAGCTCTCATATCTCATCCCACATCTCCGGTCCTGTTGACAATTGCTTAATCCATTTATGTCGCTTTTTTACACAGACATAGGGGGTTTGGCTGTTTAATCCTTTTTATTGCAAGATCATCTGTTGGGAATAATAGCCTCTGAGCATTTAAGTGCTAGAACAAACTGCAATTCCCTGATCAAACAGCAAGAATAGCTCTATTTTGAAAAACCTTTTCTGTGTATGCATTTCTGAAGCACAGTTGACTGGTCAGGGGTGGACCAAAGCTAGAGAAACCTGAGGAGGGAACAGAGGCTGCAGCTTCTCCAGATACTCAGCCCTTCACAAAGCTTTTAACATGAGCTCATGGGAGCCTTTTGCCATGACCTCCTAGAACAGTGCAGAGATAATCCTGGCTTCCAGTTCAGGCATTTGCTCATGATAAACCACGTGTATATTTAGAACAAAGATACAGATCATCATCAAGAGAACATTTCCACTCTGATCACCATACCACGGAAACAAGGTCACTAGGAAACAAACCTGGGAACTGGAATCCTTCCATTGTCAAGTTAAACATGGCCAGATGACCTGGGGATGGTGGTGATGGGCCAGCTTGCCAGGGATCTGCAGGAACTTGCCCCAAGGAATTAAAAGAAAAATTATATTCAGTGTGATGTACATATTTCTACCTGGCTGGGTTAACAACCTGTGATACCTTTCTGTCTCAAACTGCCAACAAATCAGTAGAAGCAAAGAATCAGAAGAAAGGGAACTTGGGACAGGAACACATAATATTGTCCCACAATGCTGGCAGTGGGACACAGAGATAAGTATAGTCAAAAGGCATTAAGAATCCATAGAGAAGAATTCATGAAGTGAATGGCCTATACCTCTGTCTCTTGATCCTGTCAGGACAAAGAAGTTTCTGAGGAAATCTTGCTTGGTGTCTGCCTTCCTGTAAACTGAATACACAAAACCCTCAGGAAAATGACTGCTATTTCCAGTGAAGTGAGCATCCTTTCTTTCACTGATTTGCAGAGAAAAAATCTGCCAAGAAGACATACAGAGGAAGACAGTAAAACAGTTATGAAAAAGGAAATACCATCCCCAAGCTGAATTTGGCTGGTTAAGTTGGCAGGATAGAAACAGAAAGGGTATAATCAGAGAGAATAGGAGAACAGAAGGCATCTTAGTTGAGGGGAGGAAGAAACAGAAATAGACTGTCCAGCCTCACAGCCTGTTGGCACTGCTGTCAAACATGGACAAGCCTTACAAGGCTCCTTTGGGAAGTCATATGCTCTGCCGTAACATTATAGAAGTTGCTTCAGCATGAAAGGGACCTTCAGCTGCTTTGCAGCCACAGCCCCAGGTTCTTCCTACTTAGTCCTATCGTGAGTCTATGGTGATGGAGGGGGCGTGTGGGGTGGAAGCCCAGGATTTGAATGTAAATGAGAAATTTCCTATCACTATTTACAGTCACGACTCACTGACATGCTGTAGGGCTCTGCTTACTCTGTCCCAGCAAAAGTGCACTGTGACAAGGAGGTAAAGCCTGGAAATGACACTTGACCAGCAAGGCTGTGCTGCTGCTTGCCTGAGTGTCCCTCCCCGGCTCAGCCTCAGTGGCCGCGCAGAGTCCCCGCCAGGTGGCTGCAGAGACTGCGGCATCGCCGCCCATCGTGTGCACTCTCAGGCAAAGGGCTCGCAGTATCTCTGATGCACAGGGCTGCCCCAAAGAGCTACTGCTATCAAAAATGCAAATCCTCCTGATGTTTGTCAAAATCTCATTTAAAAGGATTTTAAAAAATTAAATGACACAATTCTCCCTTTTCTTATTATTTTAAATTTTTTGGGGCTTCCTGTTCCCTCTTTTGCATTCAGTTTTTGGTTATATGCTGCACAGGATTCAAATCATCAGCATCAGATTATTTTTTCTTTCTGCTTTTTTGAAATAGATATATATTTATTTTTTTAAAAAAAAATCTTAGGAAGTCACTATGTTTCTGTCTTCGGTAATTAAGCTTTTTGTGTTGATTACACTGATAGTCAAACCTCTCATCTTTCCCATGTTTGGCTGTCATGGACTGTTCACAGTGCCTGGTCACTACACCACCCATTCTTTTAAATTTTGCACTTTTTGGTAATTGCCTATTCCATATCCTAGCTTGACACCAGCTGTGGGTCTTAAGCTCTAATTCAGCCAAGGAACGTGTGCATAATTCTGAACAAAAGCTTGAGTATGAAAAGCTCAGCCAGTCACCTAGTCCTGGAAAGCTTGGCCTGACAAGGAAGACCAACACCACCTAAACAACACTCTGAGCCAAGGACTCCTGCTCGCTCTGCCTGAACGTGAACAGCTGAAATCCAAGTTCTACTTCATCTGTCTGAAACAGTTTTAGGACGGGTTTCACAAAAACTTCAGTCCAGGGAGATCTATGTGCCCCTTTCATAACTGTAATTTTCTGAGGTTTGAAGGACATAACATTGATTTTAGCCTGAGAACATCTACTGTAACAGATATTAAATGTCACACAGCCCAGAATCCCTTTTTTGTCTCTATCTAAATAACAGCCTTCATTTGGAAAGTCCCACAGAGAAAACCTACATAAGACTTTTCCAAAATCCATCTCTATCCCACTCTGGGTTGAAACCTGGCTCTTTATCAGATTTCTCTGCTATTCAGAATTGTTACACTTGTTTAAATCTGTTAAGTATGCCTATATTAGAGCAAACTTTTGGCTAAACAGTAAACCAAAGCCTACCTGTTTCTACCCAGTCAGGCTTCAGGTGTGATTACTTACAGATTTACATCCTCTCCTTCCCATGCACCCATTTTTCAAATTGATTGTTCTAAAGTTTAGTCAAAGTATTGATGCCAGCGTCAGCCACAACTTCAGCATGGAAGCCAACTACTGTTGCCATTGCCAACTTTGATTTTCAGCTAGGGCTAACAAAAAATCCAAATTTATCTTTTGAATGTGCCCAGCCATCAATCAAAAAAATAAATAAATATAAAAAGAATACATCTACCATTACACATATATTTAGTACCTTTGGGGTTTTTATATCCTTTTTTCTGCCCCACGAGGGAACAAAATGATTCAGTATCAGATTTTCATGGACCTTTTTCCTCAGGAAAAAAAAAAAAGACCTGGTCTAAATTTCGAATATGAATCAAACTTCATGGCCTCATCTAAACCCAGTCCCTTAATTTGAATTATTACAGTGTATGCAAAGTAATGTAAGTCACACAGATACTGCATTTGGATAAGGCCACAAAGGCTTTGTTCTAAGCCCTGAATGTGCACATTTAACCTTCTGAAATCAATTTATATTGCCATTAACTAGCTGGTTTTTTCATGCTTGTGGATTTGAGGCTTGGCTCTTATTGAAGAGTTGATTGATTAATTTCAACATTGCAAAAGCCTCATTTAGCCAGGGGGACATTTCTGGAGTTCAGTTTTCTAACCAGAAAACAACCATAAGAGTACATTAAAATTATCTAATTTTGAAATTCTGAACCTTTTCATGAGAACTTGCATATGGACATTTTCATATTTGTTTTTTTTTTAAAAATCCTTTCAGTCATTGCATCACTGAAATTAGACATGTATGATTTTCCCCTATTTCTTATTATAGAATAATAAGGAGATTCTCTTGTAGCCTGCTGGCAATTTACAACCTCTAACAAGTGAGAGAATGAAATGAGAGTTGAGACCCCAAAACAAGGTCCAGAAGGTACCATGTATAGGTTGAGGTTCTAGACCTGTGCATAAATACATAAGAGACAAATGCAAAACCAGGCAAACTAATTATTTTAGAAAGTTCTCATTATTGAAGCAGAAATGACAGTTAGTCACTTTGCTTCTTTTTCCCTGGGAAACTGTTCCATTAATGGAACTTCTCTCCAAGAAAAGTTAATATTTTATTAATATTTTATTAGAAATTAAATCAAATTATGATCACTGGAAGAAAGTAACATAATTGCAATTTAATTTCTCTTCCATTTTCCCTTCTAATTTAATTCAATATGTGATAAAGAGTGTGAAAATGGGAGGGGGTGTCTTTTTTATATCTGTACCTCTTAGTCGTGAGAAAAGAGTGGATAGTAGTAAATATTTGGGGAAACTTTAAATCTTAAAAAAACACCAAACATGAAAACATGTAATGCTTTCACGTACAGTTCACAAATCAGCCTTTGAGGTGAAACAAATTGCACTGCAACATTCTAAGATTTCAAAAAGTAGGGATAATTTTTTGTCTAGGCTTGGGAATAAAGGAAGCTGTAAAAGAAAGATTCCTCAATGAACAAAGATGAAGAAATTGTATCATTAGATGACGTATGAGAAAAGAGTTACCTCCCCTGCTCAATAAATGACTATTTTTCCGTTTCACAGAAATGTTGTAATAGTTCACTGTAAAGATTAAAAAATCCTGCAACAAAACACTTTATATATATATATATATGATGACACATGAATTTTAAATATTAATATTAAATTATTATTAAACTCTATTCTTAAACATTACTTATATCCATTTGTTTTAATATCACAACCTATGCTGCATGAATTTAATTTTTCTGCAAGTGATACATAAGTATTAATATATGTATATATTATGAAATTATGGAAATTAACAGAATATTAAAATGACTATGATATTTTGTCCTTTCAGACCCCTTATATCTGCTGTCTGAAAAGGCCATATCAGTTGTGCTCAGCAGACTAATCAAGTGCTGTAGGCTTTCTAATCACATAGCAAAACAAGTGACATAAAGAACAAGTACACTATAAATATCAGTGATGTTGTTGATCCCACCTACTCCTCTCCAGAATCTGCTTTTGTACCCTGAAGATTCTACAGCTGATCAGTATCACAGAGTTTTTTCTCAGTTGAGAAGTTCACCTTTATTTCAATTCAATTGCTTTCTGTATGGTCTCATGATTTCATACTCTTAAATAACCTCAATGCATGTTTGACTAATTCTCACCTTCCAGGAGGCACGAAAATGCTGAAGAACACTTAGAGATGCCCATGAAAAACATCCCTTTTGGAAAGGTTACTTGATGTCCAAAAGGGATAGACTTATTTGTTCATCCATACCCCTGAGGTTATAGACAAAACACTAAGATCTCTTGGGAAAAGCCTAGCTGATTAAAAGAAAACTAAGCAGTGAACAAAAGACAACACTTTGATTGAAAATAAATCCTGACTAGTTGGGAAAATGTACACATTGAGATTAATTCCCTCCCAGGATAGAAACATAAACCAACTTCCAGACAACAATCTGTCTCAGGAATCCCAATCTTGGGGCAATTCTGGTAGACTGGCTGTGTCGTGGGTGAGGAGTATGGGAGGACGTATGAGGGACGTGCTCTACAGCAGTTATCTTCTCTTAATGTTGTTTAAGAAACCAACATCTCTTCCTCTGACATGCACAGCAGTGCCCTAGAGGTGGTTAACTTGTTCTTACACGTTCCAAGAAGTATCTGTACATGAAAGAGAAGCATAGTCCATCCCTTATTTGGGTAATTAAGCAAAAAACCAGTATTAGCAGCTTTGAGAAAATCCAAGACAAATTCAAGCATCTGGTATTTTCCACTCATCTCTTCATTTGGGCTTTCTTGGCATATGAGCTGTGTTTTTGGCTGATTTCCACTACAAGCAGAGAGCTTGCATTACAAGAGAAGTCAAGAAGTGTCCTCACTTTCCCACCATTCATCCTCACTCTTTTCCAAAAAACCAGTGATAAGGCCAGAGTAATCTCTTTGGGCATCCCAGGCACAGCAGGACATCTGAGTCTCTTCTGAAAAATGTATAGTATATACAGTTGCAATATTTTCGACATATTTTCCCTACACATCAAATTACTTGGGGAGTCTTGACGGCTCTTTTGGCAACCTCTTCTCTTGCTGCCTCCTCAGCTACAAAAGGCTGTTTTTCTTGTCAATCCTAGTTGCATTTGTGGGGGGAAAAAAAAAAAAAGCCAAGAAGAGATTGCCAACAAATCAGCAAAAGAATAAAAACCTTCTCTCTTCCTCCTCAAATATTTTTGTGTGTCTACATTCTGTAAAAAACTGTATGTTCCCACATTTACCAGGGGTTGCAATCGTTACTGAAAAAGGAAAATTTCATATTACTCATCTTCAAAATGATGGTGTGTGAGAAACATTCAGTCTCTTAACTGGCTAATTTGACTTCACTTGATCAGGAACCCAAGTTTACAATAGCTGATGATTGAAATACATAAAACCTACTTCTTGCACATGAGGAATACAGGTCTTGCACACTTTCAGCAGTTCCAGCTTCAGTCAAGCAAGACTATAGTGAAATGTAGTTTGGGGTCTCAAGCATAACACCAGAAGCAAAAATCACAGCAATATAAATTAGAGTTTGATCTCCAACATAGACAGTTTAATAGGCCATGATTTAGCAAAGCATTTAAGCAAATGTTTAAATCCCATTGATTTAAGTGGGATTTAAGTACATATTAAGTACTTAGTTGAATTGAGGCCATACTGTGAAGGGACTTGTAGAACAAGGAAAGCACAGTAGGCTTTGGGAATCTTTATTTACAGCTCAGATGTTTAACTTTGCAAATTTGGCTTAGGAACCTGTATAATGCAAAAGGAGCCAAGGACAGACTGCAAGAACATTTGGCTGCCCAGGGTCACTTCAGGATAATGCAACATACCAATATGGGATGTATTTAGTTTCTAAAATACTTTTATCTTGCAATTTACCACATATAATTTATAATTAAGGTGGCTTGCCTGAATGCGTCATTCAGCACTTCGTTGTACATACAGATTTCTGAGGCTGCCAAATTTCTTGTGCTCTCATTTTCTCCTCTCCCATTTTTGCCTCTCACTTTTAACCCCAACCTTCTGGTTGCAGGGTGAGGAGGAGGCATATGACATTTGTTGTTTGTCAATCAAGTCTCCCTGCAGAACGAGAAACATAAAAAGCTAAAAGCAACAAGTGTATCATCCTGGAACATGAAAATGTGGTTCTCCAAGAGAGGATCAAACCAGACATTTCATCTCAATTAAAGGAGTTCTGTTAAAATTACATAATTTTTACTCATAGGTGATGTGGAGGGATATCAAAACTGTTTTGTCTATATCTACTTTGCTAAATATTGTAGCTGTAACAAAGTATTCTATTGCCTATGGGATAACTTTTAGTTATTTCTTTGTCTTTTCTCCTTGACTCCAAATATTATGCAAGTTATCTAACTCTACTCACACTACAACAGAAAACTGAACTATTTTTGCAGAGCTGGAGTTTGATTTTGGGGACATTAATAACTCCTGTTGTCAGCTTTTCTTTTTGGGAATAAGCCTATTTCCGGGGAGGTCTGGGAATCTTGGTTTTCTCGATCTAATTATAGCTAACGGAACATTATATCATGTCCTAGTGCTGCCATTTGTAGGGAAATAAAGACTTAAGGTTTTATGAAATCACCAAATCATATTTTAAAACAGATTACTTTTGGGCCAAGTTCTTATTTAGCAGTATACTCAGACTTATTAGAAACCTTTTTCTTGGTACTATCTTCATGACAGGTCCAAATTAAAACATGACCAAACTTCAGACATCTAAAAAAAAATCCCCTTAATTTCACTGCTCAGGCTTGGCTTATTTCTAGTAAACATTTAGTTGTATAGATAACACTGTAGAAATCAATAACATCCATAATTCCATAAATAAATAACGAGTATTTGCTGTTGGATAAAAAAGATGAGCAACGTTTTTAAGGCATTTAATTTGGTGTGGGGAAAGCATCCTAGCAAAACTAATCTGTGATTTATAAATTCAATTTGCAGATTTGTGCTGAACAAGTTTGTGATAATGCCACAAGTTAATCTCACCCTTGCCTGACTCCTACCAGGGGGCAAGTTTTTCTGAAAATCACGTTTTATTCCAGAGAAGATGCATGGATCTGTTTACAGTACAGCCACTACAGTCAAAGTACACACAAATATTCACAGAGTTCAAAAACATTTCTCTAAAACAGCGCAAGGTTATTTTAATTACATGATAAACTGGCTTTTCTGTCACTGTATGCACTCCTTTTTCTGGTAATTAAAACCTGCTAAGGAAGTTGTATCAGCCAGTGAAAATCCTGACCTTTGTGGGTGCCTGTGGAGATGAGCAAACACAGCCCTCAGCTCACAAACCATCAGCCCTACTTGTTGTCACCTGAGTGTGTGCAAAAGACTCTAATTCCATTACACAGACTTGGTTTGGATTTCTTAGAACAGTGTTAATCCCAGCTTGAAACCCAGGACACAGCAGTCTCTGAGCTGAGGCCAAGTGTGTTTCTAATGATTAGCAGATAAATTAGGGAAATACTGAGCCTATTAAAATGAGCATACTTAGGAATATAATTGGATAGTGAATGAAATAATTCCTTTCACACTGATTAAAGCAATAAAATGGGATGATGGTTCGTGCTCTGAAAGTGTATTACCTGATGTGTCATCATAAAGCCTGTCAGGAAACAAAGAAGATAGAGTAACTAAGCTTTAGCAACAACACTCAGAATATTATGACTGCTTAAAAAAGGGTCAGTGTTTCACTGTAAACACTTATCTCAAGGCAAATTTTTGCACTACCCAACATGTAAGTATTTACAATGGAAAGAAGCTTAATTTTTCTTCATTTTCAATCATGACAAAACACATCAGTCTCACTTACCCCCTCAGTCAAATCAGATCTTTTTGATAGTAGCATAACATGGCTACAAAAATCTACTTCGGGAAAAGGTTTAAGTGAACAACTAAAGAGGAATATTTTTTTCAGGAAATACTCTAGAGGTTTCCAGTACTTTCTGTTTTCACTTGCAGACTCTCCAAACAATCTAAACATCCAAGCGGTAGAAAGCATATAGCTCATGTAGCACAGTAATAGAGTGGTTTATGCTGGAGGGGTAAAAATAAATGATTTTTCAGTAAACTTTCTGTTCAGTATATTACTACGTTGAGTCATTTAATTTTTTTTTTCCAGAATCAGTGTCACATGTTGTCTATCTTAACAAAATAAATTCTGAGGAGAGGCTGTTCTCAGAAAATACAAACCCATATCCAATTTCAATTAATTATGAAGTAGGAAACTCAGTAATCACAGTGGGTGTGAGAATCTTGTGCCCATGGAGTTAAAATGTTCTCAGTAGTCACATCCCAAGTGTCTTTGGGATTCTTTTTTTTTTTTTTAAGTATCATGTAAGTGCTTAATGATTTAGGACAACTGTCAGCATCTCTATCCTAGAGAGCAAAATCTGGGACTGATGAGCTATAACCAGGGCAGCTGCAATCGGTTTGAGTCCTAAGGAAAGCTTCAGTAAGAGCAACCACCAAGACCTGCCACTGTGTCCTGTCCTCTGCTTGCTGCAGAGCTGCCAGCACTGTGAATGAAGAACTGAAGCAGCATTTATAGAATATGTCTTTTTTCAGACCGCAGGAATCCTGAAGTACTCAAGCTAATGCTACACAGGCCTGCTTGAGCCTTGGAAGCCACCCAGCAGTTGCAATGGAGAGATCAGGAGAGATTAATTTCATCTACTGCTTGAGTCAAGTATTCTGCTTCAGGGTAAAATAGCACTTTTTGACCTCACCCTGGTAAGATTAGACTGTTCCTGGTTACCAGAGTTATTTTAACACAGTGAAAAGCTTCATTCACTTGTGGCATTCCCAGTCCTGTTTAATATCTTTGTTGATGATCCGGATGAGGGGATTGAGTGTACCATTAGCAAATTTTCAGATGACACCAAGTTGAGGGGGAGTGTCAATCCGCTGGAAGGCAGGAGGGCTCTGCAGAGGGACCTGGACAGGCTGGATAGATGGGCCAAATCCAGTGGTGTGAGGTTCAACAAGGCCAAATGCTGGGTCCTGTCCTTGGGTTTCGGAGCAGACAGATTGCTCTTTTCTTTTCCTTGGGTTTGTGACTATCACTTTAAGATGATATTTGTGCATTCCATAGTGATGTATATGGGATTGCACAAGGCAGGAGCATCACCAAGGGCTCCCCGGCAAGCTGGTGTTGCAGCACGGCACAAGTGAGGAGACAGCCCTTTGCCAGGCACTTTCACCACCCTGGCACTGTGCTAAACTAGGACATATCCAGTGATGAGACTTTTAAAGGAATGTGGTGAAAACCTATCTTGGCCTGGGGAATTGATTAACTATCCCAGACAAGAAGGGAATTTACTGAGGGAGTTATTCAGGTGAGGCTGAAAGGCTCCAAAGAGTATAACAGGTTGTTTATCTCTAGCATCTAGGGAATATCCCTACATCCCTCAGATAAAAACTAGACCCATAAGAGGGGAAAGTTATTTGGCAAAATCACCACAATAAACCAGAGTCATCATATCTTCAAAAGCAAAGTTATTTTCAGAGCAATAAATGGATAAGGATTTTGAATTCTCAGCTACAAATATTCAAAATGTTACAAGAAGCACTTTGAGATCCCATTAGACACGACCAAAAGCACAGGCCTTTCAGCTCTTCCTATTTCTGTGACGTTGGCATCAGGAGATTTTTTATAATCTTCCCTAGAAACCTTTGCCTTACCCTCCACAGCTCATGACCTCTGGAAGGCTAATGAGGAACAATGCCACAGACAACAATTTTCCCTGTAGCTTTCCTCCACTTTATAGGTTATACTTTATGCTTGGAATGTATTGAGGCAGACTTGAAAGGCAGTTACTTATTCCACGTCCTACAAGTTTTATACCAGAGCTACAATTCTATATAGATATTTCTGCTCATCTCAATGCAAGCTGTAGCTTACTTGAAGATAACACAGTGTGTTCATATGAAATCCTGTTAATAGTTACTTAGGAATGTAAAGCAACTAAATTAAACAACTATCCTTATAATCAAAACCACAATAATCTCTATAATTAGGATTTTTTCTTGGTTTTTTTTTTTTTCTTTTTTACACAGCAAAACAGCAAAAGACCAAGGGTTCTCAGACACTAACAAGAATCAAGAACAGAAAATAAGATCATATATCTTTGTTTTACCAACAATTTTTAGGCTCAGAGACTAGCAAGTCTGTGGAAAAGTCAATACACAGACTTGTGGGCACCATTATATAATTTCCTGTTGCTTTTCCAAAAATCCCATGATCATTTAATGTGGCACTTGCAGGAAATACATAAAAAGGAGTATTGAAGGCAGAACTGCAGCAGTGTGATGACATCAATATAAATAAAAACACACCATCCAGATTTTATTCCAAGAATGTTATTGAAAACAATCAGCTGCATGAATTCTCAGAGCCCAGGATGGGTGTGCCCAAGTACCTCTCTGGAAGGCCATTGCCAGTGAGTACAGAAGGCAGAGTCCAATAAATTAGGCCATTCTTTCAAAGAAATGCTAAGGTTGATACATTACCAGTATCTGAAGAACCACCCAAATCCAAGGAAGACAATGCAAGAATTGAAAAGAGGACTACGAAGAAACCTGTTTTTTCAGCTGCAGCAGGAACAAAACATACAATTTCCTTTGTGCCAGTTATTCTATACAGTAACAGTCTAGAGGCCTGGCACCTTTATAGTTTTACTTGTGTTTGGGCATTAAGGAATGGCACCTCTCTATCGCACCCCAGTATATTCCCTGCACCAGGCAGGAGGGTCTAGAAGCTGGTTGTACCAGCTTGGCACATGCTGCAGAAATTCACAGGTCAACAAGCCAAGGGAGAAGACCAGTATTTTCTGCAGCAGAGCAGCAGCAGAAAGCAGGGTGGAAAATCCAGCTCATCAGGGTTTAAGTTAACCCTGTGCTAGCACAGTTTAAACTGTCTTTGTGTCTGTGTCTGTGAGATTTATTAGTAAGGAGTGTAAATGGCACCTTAAAACAATATCCTCTGTTTGGAAGAAGAAGGTACTTGGGATTGCCAATATTATGCCCAAATACACTCAAGACTCTAAAATGGGCTATGGACAGTAGATTTCATTAGAATCAAGTTTGAGCAATTTATTTTTAATATATGTCAAGCACTCAGCAGAGAGAAAGAGATCCCCCACCAAGTATTCAATTAGTAACAATGATCTCACAATTGTATTCCTGCTGCCTAGGACACTCATTACTCATAAAATACTGAGTTCTGAATACTGTCTGAAAACACTGTCACCAAGTGTGAAATAAGGCAATGCGAGAGAATAGGGAATAATAACAATAATAGTAATAATAAAAGACCTCTAAAAGTTATAAACCTATAAATAGAAGTCTGACCATTACATGGTAGAAAGCAGGAGATGTTACAGGAATCCCATATGGGAACGGCCTCAGGCTTGTACTTTTACCGCCTATCCCAAGAGACATGGAAATCCATGGATTTTCTTTAGTCTGTAGTTAATATGGTAGAACAGATCAGGTATTGCACTTCCCGTCTTACTGATTTTCAGGGAAAGGTGAAAAAATTGTGAAGGGCCATTATAGGACAAAGAGAACATCTGCATGAGAGGAAGGGTAGTCCTTTCAGAATTCTTCAATCCCCCTGCAAATACACTCTCAACTCTTACTAGCTCCTCTGACGGCCTCTGCCAGAGGGGTCCGTGTGATGCACATATCCAAGAATTCCCCATTGGCACTAAGCTCAGCTGCTTCCCAAGAACCTCATTCTGCAAGCCCTTACAACAAATTTGCACTAACATTAGACTGCCCTGGCATTTCACTTCAACTCTTGCTCTGGTGCATCACAATGTGTATAACCTCAATTAAAGTAAATAATGTCGTTTCTGTTATATTGATGACTTACGCCTCATGACTGGAGAGGGCTCTGCTCATCAGGACTGGAAATCTATTTTCCCTTTGTCTCTCTCTGTGTTACGCCCCAGTCTGGTTTTTCTGTTGAAGGCAGTCAGAGACTCAAGGTGGCAATAGAGAGCTGGAAAACACATATTCCAGGAACGTGCTATAAATATCCCTTTTGTTGCTTAATGTGTTGTTAAACCTCTTGCTAGAGAGGCCTTTAGTGTTAATCTGCCCATCAGTCTCTCAACAATTCCCATCTAAAATTATCAGCAAATTGTTTGGTCAGTAGAGAATGTTTATTTGCAGTAGCACAACTCTCAGTTTGCAGAATATCAGCTGCTTAGAACATAAGCAAACAGCCACAGTCAGAACTGTGAAAATTAATTCATAACCTTGTTTTGCAGTAAATTTAGTGTTATAAGATTTATCAACATCTAGCATGCTTCAGCTATAGTGTGTTCCTTAAGGGCAAACATTTTATTAGAATTTTTTTCAGTGGTGATCAGCAAAAAATGATTTTAAGATGATTTTAGAAAACAAATCTGCATTTTTATAAAGAGCCGTGTTTCTAGGAACCACCCTACGATGCAAACTGGATGCAGAGTTTCTGACTCTGAGATTGCTGTGGAGCACTGCTGTTTGCTCCCTGCCAGCTGCTGCCTTCCATCCCAGAGGTGGCAGCCTGGAATTGATGAATGAACTAATTCATACAGTCTGCAGCTATCTGAGTGCAAGAGATATATCTAATATGCAATTACATATGTCTGTCCAGGTACACGGACACATAAACTAAATTTGGTTTACTAGCATTGAAAAGCCTCCCAAAAGTAAGGAATTGTATAATTACCACTTACCAGCATTTCCCACGTTAAATATGTCCAAAAAAAGTAACATTTTCTAAGATTATCCTTAATTATTCTTTGTCCCTTGAAGATCTTGTAATAGTATGCCTCTTTCAGCCTAAGTCACTCTGCTGGCCAAAGAACGTGCTGTGTGAAGGGCTGGGCCAGAGCTGATAAGGGTTTATCTTTTTGCTTCTGTGGACTTCACATCAAGCCTACAGCTCCTGCCAGGGGAGAAAAAAAATGTTTTTTTAAACAGGAAAGGCTAATTTCTGCCTAAGCTCCTGTTTCTGATCAGAGTAAATGTTGAAAGCTTTAAAGCTGATTACAAATTAAAGTATCTGTGTCCCCAAATGCTCGCCCAACTTCAAACAATCGGCTGCTGAGCGGGAGCTGCTGGGACAGGTGTGCTGAGAACTGACACCTATTTCGAGATCAGAAGAGGGCACTAGGGTTTAAGCTATATTCAGCATAATCCCAGACAAAGAGAGGGGGAAAAAACCCAGTGAAATGCGCAGAAATAGACTTTTATTATTCTGCTGCTTCCCTCGCATGAAGTGAGAGAACACAGGCAGAGCTGGAGGCCCGTGGGCCCAGGATCTGTGGCAGCTCCAGCACAGCTCAAGGTGCATGTTCAGCCACAATCATTTACACCAGACCCTCCCAAGTGTAGTACCTCACCCCCTCCCCTCCGTCCCGCCCTGCACAGGTGAATCTTTGCATGTTCCCTCTGCTGGGCTCGGCGCTGCAGCTGTGCTGGCAGCACACCCACCACCAGGCTGGCAGCCTTTCATAGGGACACTGGGCTGCCCCATCCGTCCCGCAGGCAGAAGGGTCAAGAGATGTCCCCTGGGGCTCGAGAGATACAGTGAATTTTATGCTGCAGCGTAGCAGTGATAAAAAGCCACACACCCCCAACAAAAGGGCCCATTGTGTCTGGCTCTCCTTGTAGCTATAAGAGAATAATTGCATTATAATTGCTATTTCCTTTTAAATCTGATGTGGTACTTTGAAGCAGCACAACGCAAATTTTCCTTACACGGGACTTGCCACAGATTGTGCATGTTCTGTGTGGAGGGGGCACGTTCAGTGGTGATGGGGGAAACCACTCAACACTGTGCAGTCTGTATCAGCCAGCTCAGCTGTTTTATCTCACTCTGCCATCAGTGGATAGAGCATTACCTGCAGAAAGAGAACCCAAAGTAGATTTTTTTTCCCTCTGGAACACTTTCTGTGAGAATATTTTGCTCTCCATTGGGTCTAAAGAGGATTTAGGAAGAACTGAACCACCTAGTAGTTAAAATGGACATGTAAATATCCACTATGTATCAGTGAATCCATATAAATCCAAGAGCAAGACATAAGAACAGCTGTACTAGGTTAAGCCAAAATATCTTTTGTGATAAAAGATAAATGCAGAAGACTGTAACAGAAGAGTGATCAACACTTTCACAGGTGTCTTCTCCCAATTCCCAGCAATTTCTGGCTCAGGGAATTCAAGTCAGATGTTGTCTTTTTTGTTAAATATCCCTTGGTAGATTTTGCATGCATGGATTCCTTCCATTTTCCTCTAGAGATGAAACAAAGACCTAGGAGACCATATAGTGAATTAATTCATTTATGTTGTCACCAAAAAGACCCAAAATTCATCCCTACCCTGCACAGGAATCAGTCCATGCAAGGCTGCTAAGATGGTATTTACGGGCTGTGACTGGCTTAGAGGCATAAGATAAGCAGGGTGTCTAACACCTCTCTTACCCCTTGTGTCCCTTCCTTACTGCTGAACATCAAACACATTCAAATGGCCCTCCTGAACGTTCTATCCATCCAAACCAGCTTAATAGGAGTATTTAGCTTTAAACTAAATAAAAGTCTTGGAGAAATCAGAGGCCAGAAAGTCCTTTCAGAGAAGAAAGAACCCTTTAAAGGAGCACCTCAAGCACAATTGCTGTTTAAAAATACTTTTACATCTTATTAAAATGGAAAAGCACCAATGTTAGAAAACACAATTTGCAAAAACAGGAGCACAGATATGTATGTGTAGCGGCCTTCAGAGCCCCAACATCAGCTATCCTATACCCAACATAAGATCACTGCATTTTACCCTTCCTAACACCATTAATTGTATCATATATTGAAATATCAAAGGATTAATTTAATCGGAAAGTTGAATCCTAACAACTTTTTCTGTCAATTCTGTTAAATTGTAAAAGAGTTATTGGATTCTGTACACTAAAATACCTGAATAATCTACATGATTATTCTTTATAGCCTGTATTAGCATTTCCTATTGCTAACTTACAATATGTATACATATAAACAATGTGTATATTTAAGAGGCATCTCACAGTGAGCAAAAAAATTATGCATCAGGTATTTATTATCTGGTGTATATTCTTTTGTAAATGGAAGGTAAAAATAATCAGGCTTATGCCTAGAAAAAAAAAGATGTTCTGAACCCACTGAGAGTAATTCAAATTACATTTTATAACAAGAAATTATGGGTACAAGAGGCCATCACTCTTTGATTTTTTAAATGTTGCCTTTCAAAATGCAAAATCACTAGCCTGAGTTTATTCTCTATTTAAAAAATAGTCATTATTATGATTTGTTGAAAAGTAAGCGAGGAAAAGCTGAATTCTTTATGCTGCTCCTAAGATAGACAGGAACCAAAGGGGACTGGCACATTTATGTGTAAATTAGGGAGTAACTTCAGCAAAGGAATTAATACATTGTGTAGAATGCAAAAAAAAAAAAAAAAGTAATTAAAAATCAAAGAACAAAACATCTGGGTTTCTGAAGCAGCCTTTGTTACCAGCCTCTATATTACAGCACCTCCCCACAGACTGACCCTAGAAAAGCTTATTAATATGCAGTTTTCCAATGTGTTTGAGTATAACCTGTCTTTTTGTAACTAGATCCAAATCTTCCAAGATAACTTGATACCACTTTAGCCTCTCCCTTGGACCAAGACTTTGAAATCTTATTCTGCAGCTTTTAGATCACCTTCTCAACTCAGACAAATATCTCATCTGTTCCAGTGAGAAGGTGCTAACAGTAGTCTTCTCAAATCTTAGCAATAGATACACCTCTGTAGCACAAATAGCAGCACAGAAGGAATCCATGTGAACTTGAGAGGAAAGGAATGAAAAGCTGAATCACAGTGGGGTAAAGCTGCTGTACATGCCACACAAATGGGTTTTGCCAAGTAGACTCAGGCAACCTATACTGTTCACCCGGTAAAAATGTGTGTGTATGTGGAATATCAATCACAAATTAACATCAGAATATGCAGAATTCCTATAAGTGTTTCTGACATGGAAGACCTTGACAGAACTTTTTGTAACTCATTACAATTGACTCCTGACACCACTGAAGTTTTCTCCACAAATACCACAGACTGGTTATCACTTCTCTCCTAAACAATCTCCTTTTGGTTGTGTCTTTGCATTTCAAACTGAAACCAGTTTACTGAAGAAGCTAAAAATGCAGACTATCAGATAAAGACAAACAATATTGTCTTTTGTATAGTCCATCCCATCTTACAGAAGCCATGCCATTTTTATCTAAGAACTAAAATAAGAGCTGGATTCCCCTTGTTGCCAGTAATCCCACCTCAGAATTAGTCAGGTCACAAATATACATCACTGAAATGTACTGTGTTACTGGGCAATTAATTCTTTACATGCACAGCCACAGTCATGCCAGCAGAGTCTGATTACACAGATTAAAGGTATGATCTCCCACAGAGAACTCAAACGGCAGTAACGCCCACCAGAAATTCACTACCGTTATGATTCAGGATTTTGCCACCATGGAATGTCTGGATATTTTAGCAGAGACATTGCAGGGGGCATATGCTATCAGAACCATCCAAAGGAGTTCCATTAGCCATGAAAAAGGAATACTTAAGGAGGATCTATTCCTGACTACAACCAAAATTATACCGATGCAGTTCTTAACATTTTGAGATTGGTCTCCCTGTCCCTCTGGTGTAAGCCTGGCCAGGAGAGGTTTCTTGATGGTACGTCGGGAGAACTGGGAGTGGAATTTGAACTGAAGTAGCTAATTTAAGGCCATACCTGCTAATGATAGCAGCAAAAGTGTGTGTTTATTACCAACATTTAAACTTCGAGGCCAAACATTCACAAAGGTGAAAATCAATAACGCCTTAATAAAGCTGGAAAGTAAAAAGACACAAATGAATATTAATGTTATTTTTAAAAGGGAAAAGACCAAAGTTACACTAATGCAGATGTGGAATAAGAAACAAAGCAATTGAAAAAAATCATTAAGATAAAAAGGGTGGCAGTTTAGTGGGATTGATTTGCTCTTTGAAAGTCAATAATAAAAGACACTGCCTTGAAAAGGAAGGACAGGCCCACTGAAAGGCAAATGCTGGTTTCTTTTATTCATAAAACCCTGCAAAATAATAAGGAAAAGTTGAAAGCTAGGGGTGTGCTTTGAGGGAATGTGGCATACCCTAGGCATTAAGTGGAAATAAAGACCAACCAGCAGAAAAACA
The DNA here is from genome assembly GCA_035222235.1 of Margarornis squamiger. NCBI lineage: Eukaryota > Metazoa > Chordata > Aves > Passeriformes > Furnariidae > Margarornis > Margarornis squamiger. The sequence continues at coordinate 9,217,620 of JAWWTY010000016.1, forward strand.
GTTCAAACTAAGACTTTCAGAGAGATGAGATATGTATTATTTATCCTTTGGAAAGGGGACAGTGATTTTATAGCTCTTCCTTTAAATTTAGACCTTTGGTATTTTCAAGTATTGAATATGCCATCAGGAAAGGTTAGGAGCAATGTGCCAGCTTCACTGATATCATCCATTCCTATCTGATCAAGCCAATAACAGATTGGACACAGATTGATCAGGATAAATTTGTATGGAGTTCAGCTCTCCCTGGAAGAAAGCACTACATGAAGTTAAACATGATTTCATGCTATTAAGGAAAAATGATGAAAACACCAAGAAAAGCTGAGAAATGCTTTGAGATGCATTTGTAAATGAAGGAACTTCCAAAGGAAGTGATAAAAATTGCCCTAACACCAAACCTTTGGAACATACTCTGCTCCTAATGGGGGGCACTTCTGTATCAACTGCTGTAGGACAACTGAACACACACCTCATGAAATTGTCTCAGCTCTTAGTAATGCCAGCAAAGAGGACATGAGGACATGACATGCTCCTTTTTGTATTATGCTCCTCTCAGAGCACAGTGGGGATTTGGACTGAGGGTTTAGTTTGGTGCCAGCTTGCACAGAGCTCTGCCTAATAACTATCCAAGTGACCAGAGCATCCCAGGACGGTGCCTTTTTGATTATAAAAGATGCTTTTCTGAAGACAAAAGAACCACCAGCACCCACCCATCCCCAAATCCAAAACAGACTAAAACCTTGGAGAATTTACAATAAAATAAAACCATAACTAATTTCTAACAGATCAGTGCTCTATCTTTTCAATTTTCGTCTAGCAAAACATCATCCACTTCACCTCAGTTTCATTATTACACTATAGTTTGTATCACAGTAATTGCCTCTCCTAAAAGAGATCCAAAAAACATTCAGAAAAATGTCCCATTACCCAATGTAAGGACTGTGCTTTTTAAAATTTTTAGAGTGGTAGAATAATTTCCATGACAGCTATTAAGATATTCTAGAGGCAACTTATAATCTTATATTTTCATGACATATATAGCAACATCATCATGAAAAAAGGCTGATTTATTTAACTGTATGGATTTTTAGTTTGGGGGATGACAACTTTTTAGAATCTGAGATTAAGACATCTGCAGACCTCAAAAAAAAAAAAAAAAAAAGGAGAGAAGAACCCTCACAATTTCTGCTTCTCTGTTGTACATGTTGAGAACCAGCACATTTACAGAGCAGTCACAGGTGTGCAGAGCTGTTCACACAGCAGACACAAAATAGCATTGTAGCTGATTGAACTGAAGAGTGCACAGGCTCCCTCAATATGCCTCGTCCTTCAACCGCAGAATTTACAACATTTAACAGAATGTTACAACAGCTAACAAAATTTGAATTTGTGGTTTCACTGAAATGTACAGCTAACCAAAAATTCCAACATAAGAAAAACTGATTACATAAAGCCATGAAGAATCGCAGCATAACTATATACATGTTTAAGAAATTGAAAAGTAATTAGGGAATCTCACCAAGACTTTGGTGGAATTAGGAGAAAATTTTACAAACTGAGGAGCCAGCACTGAGACTGGAACAGTCTCCAGAGGGAAAGCAATATGTAGGATTGGCTTTGTAAGGCAATGCTCATCCATAACTCAGGAAATGTTTCTGGTGAGCCTCTTGGGGCAGAGACAGCTCCTCCCCCCCTGCAGGCTAAAAATCTGAAGTTTCACACACTGCTCACAATAACCATAAAAGACACCGTTAAAAAAATAAATTAAAAAAAGTCAAACCCACTGTATTTTCCCACCTCAGAGACTCCTGCAGTATCCCTCACAGTTCTGAATGCATGGAAGAAGTAGTTTCCAAGAGGAGAAAAACAGTTACAGTAACATTATGGGATAAATTACTTAACATGAACACTCATTAACTAAATGCTAATGTTACTGTGCAGCCCCATGAGAGGTTGGCAACACCTGTGCAGCTTCAACACCAAAACTTGGATAAAATCACTGTATGCTTGGTCCCTAGAAGAAAGTCACCTTTAAAAAATATAACTGCTCTTGCTTGACTGTGGTGGGTCTTTTAGATGTTGGTAAAGAGAACATGAAAAACACTCCAGCAATGGAAATCTCCTGAAGGTGAAAACCACTGCTATACTAAACTTGTGCTGTCTGCGTGGCACTTTGGTTGATATTTGTAAGAAGATACTGCAAAAATACAAGTGAACTTGACCTTACCCTCATCTTTGGACTTGCAAAATGATCTCTGCTGGAAACTTCCTCACATTTCCTTTCATGTGCCAGATCAAGACTGAGACCAATCAGATAAAGCAGCATGTCTTGAAGGCTTGACTTGCAGCTGTCCAGTTAAGCTTAGCCACGGAAGAAAAAAAATAATCAGTCTGTTGTCTTTGCAGCCTTACAAGCACTGCATCACATGATGTGACACTAATTTCCCAACAGTGTATACTTTGAAGCTGACAAGTGTTAAGCTGTGATTAAAAATTCCAGATGAATGTAAGTACCTGTCACTCAGATGGGTCCCTCAGTTGCATTGTTGGCCACAGGAAAACAACCAGGAATCCACCTGCCCATTTATGTACGAGGAAGGTGCTGCAGAGACCTAATTAGAGGGTGCATCAGTTACTGCCTCAGCAGATACAGAGTTGACTCACAGTCAGCCTAAATTAAAGCAATTAGTTATTATTTTACCATTACGATCAAGGATAATACAGCAGACCAAAAAACCACCAAACAAACAAAACCCTGAACAACCAACCCCCCAAAAATCACCACGGGGAATTTTGCATACCTACTTCCAAAATCTCACAAGTCTACTGTGATCAGTTTTATTCCCCGGTTCAGAAAAATAGCTGTTTTATCAATTAGTTAAAACATTTATCCATGAAACAGCTGTACCAAGAAACACACTAACTGAAATCAATAAGAAATGTAATTGGATAACTTCAGTACCTACAGGGGCAACTGCAACTTTTGAAGCAACCTCATGTCAGACAAAAATGACAGCTCCTTACACAAAGCATGTCCTTGATAACTGTAACACAGTTGATTGTAAACACTTTGAATATGCACTTACAATTAAACAAACATGTCATGCCTTATTATCAGGACACAAAATTGAGGTTTTTGAGGTTCTTTGATGAAACACTCATTCCAAAACCTTTTTAGAGTAATGAATGCATTTTAAGTAAAATGCAGCTAAACTGTAGAGGTTATTAAATTGTAATAAAAAGATATTCTAAACATTAAATACCAAGTGAACACACTAAGTAGGAACACTACAGATGATTTAAATCAAGACCTAAAAGCTAGGAAGTGAATAGAAAAATTCAAAACAGTTTCAATAATAGTTACAGCAAATACTCAAAACAGTTGTTTAGTCTAGATTAAATCCTTATTTGGGACATACGAGACTAAAAAAGCCTTCTGATGTTCATGTGCTGGCTTTCTTTCACGGAGGAGCAGGAGGAATGTGGGAGAGGAACACTGACATTTTGCTCTCAAACACTTATTTGCATGAGTAATTTTACCACATGAAGACTCCTGGTGAGTTTACCAGGACTACTTGTGTAAGGAGTTCCTCATGGGCATGATTGTTCACAGAATCGAAGCCATTAAAAGCTATTAACTCTCCACCCTGATAACAATATTATTTACATATTTCTTCTCAATGAACAGGCACAGTCATTAAGATGAAAGAAAGAAAAGATTTCACTGGACAATGTATTTCTCAAAAGTTATTTAAATTCCAGATGGTCAAAACTGCTATCAAGCAATGAACTGGCTAAAAGCAAATCAGAAGTTTGGAAGTCTCTTTTAATTTGCCTCTCTCTTTTTTTTTTTTTTTTTTTTTAATTTTGAAAATTGAGAGGGGGGAAAGTCCCTGACACAGCAAACATCTGCAAATTGTGAACACCCTTCTTTGATTACACTTCAAGTGCAAAACAGTTCCTTTTCCCTTTCCCATACTTGGAAAAGTGACGCTCAGAAAAATGTTACAAAACAGACTCCTCTCCCTTGCTTTGACTTACAAAAGTCCACATTAATTTTGATGCAAACAGGGGCTAAATAGTATAACAGTTTACCCTTAAATTTGCAGAACACAGCAGTCCTTCTCACTGTCTTAACAATTTTCTTGAGTCACACCAGACATCCACGGTGGTGTGGGTGCATGCTTCTCTCCAGAGAATCTCTGTGCAGTGTGTGTGCAGTGCCCCAGTCAATTCCAGGACACTCAGAGAGCAGTGGAGAAAAAACTTCTTATAACCACACAGCCTCGGGGCTCTGTATGTATTGCACACATCAGATCTCCTCTGCTGAGAGTCTTTGCCTTCCCCACACCTATTTTCTTTTAAGCTGGGAGAAGTCAATGTTGTCATTGGATGCCTCCTTGGATTCCAGTTTCCCTGTGCAATCATCACAAGTGTTTCCCAAACAGGGATAGTGATGGCCTGGCACTCCAGTAGTGAGGTCAGTACAGACTCACAGTTATTTGATTTGCACATCCACCTACAGTAGCTTTTCTTGCCTTTGTGCAGCTTTTTTCTTTTTCTTTTTTTTTGCCACTGAAAGTGATAGTTGCCTCCCCCAAGAGCAATGGGCTTTAAGATACATGGTTATACCCATCCAAAAACTACTTGCAACAAGAAATTAATATCTTGTTAGAAACATGACACCAAAACGATGGCATTATAATCACGGAAAGATTTAAGCGGACATGATTACAGTAATTTATATCTCGATGTGATTACAGTAATTTGTATCTATTAAAATTAACACACATTTTAAATCTCTTGCCATGTTAATTTTTCAAAGGAAATGATATACTTCAACTTAATGATGTGAAATGCAACCCAAACATGTTAGTTACTTTTCAGTTTTGTTGCACAACTATAACACAACCACAAAACAAAAAGTATGATATAGAAAAGCAGTAAGTTACCTAAATGTGATCAGAATAAGGTTCTGGGTATTTCTAGCAATGTTGGTGAAGATCTTTTTTGAAGGATCTTCTGCATAAGTAACATAACTGTTCCCTTCCCTTGCCTTGACCTGTTGTAAATAGAGCATTAAAAGAACATATCAATGTATCTTCAATCCATAGCAGTATATCCCAAGTCAGATTTTGCTTTTTATGTCATTCAGATCCATCCACCTTTCCAAACTACTGAGGAGAGAGGATTTATGAAGAATAAATATACTGAGCAATTAAAATGAATGCCCAGAGTGGAATCTTAGTAGGATAATAATAGATAAGTAATAACAGATAAGCAATCCTCACACTTTTTATGTTCAATGGAATTTCAAAACATGAATCAGTCACTTCAGCAGCTGCTACCAGCTGTGCTATTGCTGTTTTATAGCTGAGGAAGGTGAGACGCAGCAACAGAAGTGTTTGGAAGAAGGATGAGATAGCTACAAGGGCAGAATAAGGCTAAGCACAGCTTTTCAGATGGTAAAGTGAAACTCTCAACAGCTTCTTTTCCTTCTCTTCTCCCATGTCTCCCTGTGGTATCAGGGGTCTCCAAGCTGCCGTGTCACTGTTCAGAAAACGGGAAAAAGCTGGTGTTGTCCAGCTCTTCAAACTACTAACTTTTCACCCACTAGCTGATGTGCAGCTGTTAATGCTGGCCAAACGCTTTCTCCTGGATTTGGATGCTAATGCCTACCTTTGGAAAAGGATGTGTAAGCAGTGACAAGCACTCGGGGTAGATGACAAGGGCAATAAAGGAAAACAACAAACCACAGAAGCAAGTTAGATGAAAAGGTCACAGGCAATACAGTGCCAAAGTAAAGTGAATTTGGCAGATGAAAAAAGAGAGGGGAGGAAAAATAGCACCAAATTCAAATTATCCCTTTTTAGCACTGCCTAGAGCCATCCCTCCCTGCCTAGGGCACACAATCAAATGCTATTGATCTTCCCTAACTTCTAGCAGATTTCAGACAGAGGAGAATCAAGTTTCAAGGAAAAAAAATCAGGTTCCAGAACCACGATACGTATTTCTGTCTTCTTTCCCTGTTAGGTCTTTGAATTTCACATGCAGGACTGAATTCCATCAATTTCCCATTAATCATCATTTTAGTGCTTTACAGTAGCAAGCCAGAGCTAGCAGCGCTTTTGCTTGTTTCTTAAAATGGCAGAGTTCCAGCATGTTGTGCCATAATTTCACAAAACAGGTTGGGGACACAGTAAATTTGTATCTGCTGTTGGCAGCAGTTTATACCAATGAGCCACTGTGCCAGCAGGCTAAAATAGTTCTTAAAAATCCAGGAGAGTGCTCTGTACAGCACACCTTTCAGTGGCTGGTTTCAAGTAAGCCACGTATAACACTGTCACACTGCTGCCTGTAAGAACAAAACAACTGAGCTTTGTTATAGGCTGACTTAAGTATGAATAATGAACATGTGTATTTTTAACTTAAAAGCTAAATCAGAAAGACTATTTGATTTCAGATACATCATTTAAATAAATGTACAGAGCTGCTAAAACCAATTACAGAAATTATGTAGAGCATACAAGGAGGAAAAGGCAAAAGTAGTTTATATTAAAATTCATGACAAGTTGTTTTAATTTTAAAAAACCAAATTCTTTGTTTGTCAATTTGATGAAGCATATGTTTAAAGAAGTCCACTCCTACCAGATATTGGTTTTGTATGTCTCACTTTGTAAAGTTCACACAAAAGACATATGTGGTTTATATAATTATTTTTGTAAGCTTTTGAGGATTTCAGAAAATCCTTTAATAAACTGTTAAAAAATTCAAGTTAGCTCCCTTAGAAGAAAGAGCAGATAACACATGCATTCATGAATTACCAAATATTGGCTCAACACCCAACACCTCCAGCTTTCTTTGCAGAGAATGTCCATGTTGTTTAGCTGTTCCCAGCTGCCTGGCTTCCCCTAATTCATCTTTGAATTTCTTGCTTCTCCATCTACATTAGGTATGAAGGTAATGCCCTTCCTGAAGAAGAGACTTTGATTTCTTATAAATACACAATAACTAGAAGAACGGGGACCCAAACTAATAACAGCAGATTTAATCACAGTAAGTCAAGTAAATATTATGGAACACGTTTTACAGCTAGGTAAACTGAACTGAATTGAGCAAGGTGGTGGAACAAAGTAACAGCACACTTGGAAATCAAAGCAAGAAATCCCATCTCAGTATTTATTTTCACTAAGCCCACCGGATATAAGCAGCACACACATGACACACTCCCTGCATGCCTGCCCCACGCAGCAGATGTTTCGGAGAAAGGCTCGTTGCTGTCCAGAGCACGACTTGTTGCTTATTGTCAACTGCCAACAAGTCACCTCCCATGCAGCAGAAGAGGGGGCCATGAAAAGTATAGACTCACCCCACCCACCCACCCCTGCCACTTCCAGGCTTTTTAAAGCAGAAAATGTTGCATTACCTTTTTGAAATTTAGATGAAAGATCATGCCTGTATGGTGAGAAATAAACCCATCAAAGAGGCTGCTTTGGCTGGATTTCTGTTTTCTCATCTGCTCAACTATTAAATGGCCATACTATGGCATGTCACAGAATTTTAGTCTTCAAAAGAAACAAGTACAGTAAGTCTGTAATACTGGGATAAGTATTTTCTTTCCTTTTTTTTTTTCTTTTTTAATAACTGATTACTGCTAATTTTTGAAATTGCAATATACAGCATAAGACAAGAAATTACCTCTAGTTCCACATTTTTCAAGATATCTTTCCTGCCCAGCTCTCTCAATTCTTCTGGGCTGCATCACTTGTAAATTCCTTATAAAGGCAATACTACAACCCTTTTCTTCTCCCACTTACACCATGAGACCAGTGGATACCAATAGCCTCACCATGCTAATGTCTGTAAAAGGTTCACAGTCTGCCCCTAAGAGAGTGACTGACTAAACAACGACAAAGAGAGAGAAAAAAAAATCTATGATGTTACCCTCACTTTCCCCAAAAAAGCCACATCAGGAGGAAGGAAGGAAGACTGCTTGACTTGATACACTAAGGAATGCATTTAAATTTAAATTAAAACCTGATTATTGTCATATTGTATTTGTACTTAGGAAATCCAATGATTAACTGAAGAGAAAATCAAAAGAAATGAAGCATGGCCTACAATAGAGTTGTGGAGGCAGCATTCTTTAGTTAACTAAAAATGCAGATATTGCTTTGTAAAACTGTTGCAGATTTTATTTTTCTTGGTTGTATTTGTTGTATGTTTTAAATTTTCAAGAGACTTGACTTCCTGAATTGTATGTGAAATCTAATGTCAGTGTAAATTAGTCTCAGTAGCTTAATGAAAAAAATATATTCATAATAATGCAGTTTTCATGTGTTTAATATCTTTTGAATATCTGATGAGAAAATGCAGACAAAAAATTATTGTGCTTCTGCACCTTGAATGGAAATCAACTAATGTTACTGTAACAGAATTTCCTGTTGTACAGATTTCATCAACATTTCTAATCTATCTGTAACTTCCTGAGCAGGTGGAATGTGTTTGGAATAAGAACAGTTCTAGCTTTGCAGTGATATTTCTATAAATGTGAAATTCAGGTATAGTGGCACAACTAACATTTTGACTAAAACAATAATATATTTGCCAGTGTTGAATCAATATTATCTTTTATAAAAATATTATTACCCATATTAGCCATCCATTTGTTCATTGTTCATTTGGGAATGTTTCTTTTAATATTCTGTATTTTTAATTTTTTAGAAACATCCCAGCTTGAACATTTCTATAATAAATTCCTTTTCCAGGTCAGGCTGACTAATATTTCACACTGTCACTGCAAGTGAGAAATAGGAACTCAACTCAGACCTGAGTCTCTAGAAAGATGAAATGACCAAAAGAGAAGTACTAATATCTGGAGGTGAAAAATAAGTGGAATGACAAGTTCTGGGCTGTATATAAAATATACCAAAAGAGTGAAATAGCATAGGAATTTCCGGTTGCTCTGACAACACACAGTCATCATGACATAATTTACAGTACACTAACAGATCGACATTTATTATATATTATAAACCCCCCAGATTTTGTTGGAAGAGACTGAGAAAAACTATGCAGCAAGAAAGAACAGAGGACTGGAAAAAAGATCCCACTCCTGTTCCAAGAAACAAAAGTGTTTTGTGAGCCAAGGATGTCATTCACATTGAGACAGACCATGCTCTCACCTAAAATATGGCAATGTTGGTGGTGATTTAATACTTCTAACCTCAGCAGAGCTAGCCCAGCTCAGCAATGTGCTACTTAAAAAGAAAACCACAGCCCAGATTTCGTGGAAGTCTCACGAAACCCACACAGCAGCCAAGACTCCAAGAAGGCTTCCTTCACTACTGTCATCGTGGGACTACTCATTTTTGGGTAGATGGGGACACTTTGTCTTAACCATTACAATCTGGGAAGAAACTAAAAAAAGAAAGATACTCTAAACACCAAGATTCATGAGGTAGAAAAGCAACAACTCAATGTTGCTCAAAGAGTAGCGCAGAATTCTTGACATCAGGTGTGATGATAGTTGAAGTCACAAAAAGCAGTAAGCTAGAGCTACAATAACAGTGGTCAAATATCACCCCTGTCATTTCTTATCATGTAAGCTGTCAGACATTTTTCTCTAAAATCATTAAATACTACATCCCTGAGCTATATTTTTTACTATGTGTTCTGCCTTGTATATAAGACTCGAGGCTTACTATATTTTTATAGCAAACAGTCTGGTGTTTTAAACCTGAAGTCAAGAGTCTACAAGATAAATACTAGAATTTCAACATAAATGAAAAGACCTTGTTTTATTGGTATTTTACCATTAAATAAAAAGGGGCTCCAAGAGCTTCTTAAAAATAAAAATTAACAAAGCATTGGCAATGAAAAATTCATCATCAATGTACTTCTGAATCTGGAAACCTTAAAAAAGTTGGTAAGCACCTTTTTTCCTGCCCCTGCTGCTAAGGGTTGCTCCAGACATTTGCCTTTTGTAAAGAGCCTGTTTCACTGGGTCAGTGCTCTTCCAGATTCTCTTTCTCTTTCCACGTGTTCATATTTTCTTTCACTAGCTTGGAAAGTGGAGCCTCATTCTACCCTGAAAGATGAAGTAAACAAAGGCACCCTGTTCACACATCACATCCCAGCAACTCCCCTGGACACTGTGGTTTGGACTTTTCATGGTGAAACCAGGAACACTGTGTAGGCAAAATTTGGTTTCCTTGTTTGTACACTGAAAAAAAAATTGGTCGTCTCTGTAACAAACAGGACTGGTATATTTTTAATGTGAACAAGCAACCTCAGACAACCTGGGAAGCCTAGTAAGATCTCTCTGAAATCCTATGATTATAAACATTAAATTCAGCAGCCTCTACAGTGAAGGTACAGGGGAGAAACTAAGCAGTAAAGCCCTAACCTTGTCCTCCTTTTCCTTTATTGTCAGTGTCTTCCAGGGCATTTTGTCCATCTGCTTGAAAAAAATTCTTCACTATCAATGAATGTGTTACAGTTCAAGAATAGTTGTTGTTCAGTTAAGGTCTCATTAAAGTTAGATAATTACAATACAATCCTTTGATTTCCATTGCCCACACTAAAAGGGCAATAAAAAGCATGTGGGAAGATAATGAAACAAACTTAATTTATCAAAAAAAAAAAAAAAGCGATTTACAAGTTTAATACTATTATTTCCTCCTTGGCAATGACTGCCCTCCGCCTTTTTAATAAAAAGCAGAAGTGTTGTAAAATATATATGGAAAAAATCATCACTGCCAGATGAAAAGGATTCCGGGTAAGTAGCACTCCCAGTTTTGCAAGTTGTAAAGGCACAGAGTCGTTTGAAGCTGAAGACCCACACAGACAACAGGCTACTTTCAAGTACCAGTATTAGCCCATCTCCTCACTCCCTGGCTGCCCTTTCTGGGGCTATTCCTACAAATGTAACAAGATGTTAGATTGCCAAGATCACCAATCAGAACCATCAGGTCCTGACATCTACTAGGAGAATCATTTGCCCACAAACTTTCATCATTTCAGATGTTTTGACCATGAAGTCATGGGCAGCATCACCCTGTGAGTCCTACTTACAGCTCTTGTGCTTCACTGTAAGGTTTGGAATTAAAGGTAAAAGATTACTTCAGTTCTTTTATACACAGCAGAAAAAGTGCTGAAATACAGACATTTTAGTTGAATTTTCAGAGCAAAAGGAAATCAAGCATTCACAGTGCTGCCTTTGAACAGTGAAAGGAACTTTTATTCTTTTTATAAATATCATATTTTATATGAGGTTTATAAATACACTTGGCAAAGAAGTTTCATCCAAATGTTAGCAATTTCATATCTTTCATTTACAGGATATTGACCCAGTTGATTCGTAATTAATTGCAGACCTTTTTCTCATTAGCGTATCGATTGAAGAGTCTGCAATGCATTCCTGACTGCATTATAAGTTACAGCCATGGTTCCAGGGTACATTTGGTTGCATTTAATTCCTGTTGTCTACATTTTTCACATTGTAAGAGTTACCTGCTCTACATCTTGCCAAACTATATCTCTTACAGTGGAGAACTACAGGTCGTTTGTTATTATAGATTCTCTTCTATTTGTAATAAATCTAGTTTTCTTCTTATTCAGATTTAAGAAAGCAACAGTGAAAACCAAAAAAGCCCTCATTCTCATGCCCTCAAAAAAGGCCTCAACCAAACTCATGAAACCTGCTGGAAGTTTTCCATTATTTCAGAGAGCTTTGGATCACTCTCCCAAGTGAGTAGGTTGTTACAAAATCAGGCTTGAAGATCATACTTTTTAAAAAACCCCCACACCTTCAAATCAAATAACTATTAAAAAAAATCCTTTACTGGAAGCCCAGTAAACCTAAAAACACTATAAACATTAAAACCTTAGAGATAATAAAAGCAAAAAGTCCAGAAAAGGTGTAAATTCCTGATGTGTTCAAATCGATGCAGGCATTAGGAAACAGGATTTGTAAAGGTTTGTTTTTCAGTAAAGATAATTTCTTTTATTAAAAATCCCAACCAAACAAATAGTTTGCTTAAAGAGCACTTACCAGATTTCCTAACAGTGGAGTTCAGTAATAAACATTAAAGTTTGCATGTAATCAGTGTCCTGGAAAACTAATTTAGTCTACATTGCATCTCGATTGTGGCAGGAGAGAACAGTATCACACCTTAAATTTCATTTAAAGACCAAGCCACGAGCAGCTAGCATTACAAAAATTAGAGCTATTTCTTTTTCTAGTCCAGAAGGTGCAGTTCTGAATATTGGTCCTAGGCACAAACGTGCATCCTGAGCAGCAGCTCTGTCAAGCACAGTCTCAGCAGTCCATGATTCCATCTTAGTGATTTAGAGTTTAAGCAGCTTCCCCAAAATGCATCTCCTTGGCACTACAGACACAACATTCTGAAAATGAAGGGAATTCTCCGTTTCTGAAGTGCCTAAATTACTGGCATGTTCCAGTCATTACCAAGAGGAAACATTTCTTAGAACGTTGGAATTACAATCCATGCTGGCAAACACCAAAACACTGCATTTCCACCAAAAAATGGAAAAGCTTCTGAGGCCAGTCACATTTTAGAGGTCCATCTTCTTTCTCTCGATCTTCACAGCAGGATTTCTTCTAAAAACCCAGCTGTGGGGGAGAAACTGATGTCTTACTTTTATATAAAGGCTTTCCAACTAGTGAGATAAAATTAAACTATCAAGGATAAACCCATTCCAGCTGAAGAAAACCTGCCTCAACAAAACTTTGTGTGCTGGCATAGGCTAAACCAGTTGCTAAAACAGCAGACAGTTCAACACCAGAGAGCTGTTTTACCACATTTCTTTCAGAGTTTTTGCCAATAGAGCAGCATAATTTTTTAGGCTCAGTTGCTTTGCTTCCTGGACAGCACAGCTACATCCGTGGGCACTGTTCAGCCTGGCCATGCTAGCAAGGCACTGCTGCATGAGGAGGGGCCGAGTCTTCATGTGCAAATTCCTTTCGAACTGACAAAATTGCATTTGCACCATGAGCAGGAGTCAGGCCTATTTGTTGCTGGCTCCTGCCAAGCAAGCACATGCAGGTTAACCAGAAAAACTGCATCTGCTCCAAGGGCTTCTCCTCACACAAATCTGTCTGACAGGGATCAAACTCCTCATCAAACCTGGCTTGACACAGCCCTGCCAGCAAACATCTGTAGCAGAGACATGGCCTAAAAGCCACTGCTTTAAAGGGAAAGGCCACCAGCTGAGCCTTGCTTTCTCTTTGATCTTTCTGAATGTTTATATCAAAGCAATCCAAAGGGCCTCAGCTGAAGGGGTTGTTCCTGTACTGAAAAGGCAAAAACAGAAACACAAGAAGGGGTGAAGTTTGCTGTATACACAGAGCGACCCTCATTTTCACCCCCTCTCCCAAAAAAAAAAAAAAGAAAAGAAAAGAAAAAAAAAGGGCCTTCAGAATGGGGTATTGGCAGAATTAACTTTATCGTGGAGGGTTATGTAAAGACCTTCCATGCTGCTTGTATGAGACCCAAAATGTCTGAATGCATCTGGCCAGGGATTACATGTCCATATGTGCAGCCAAACCATTAATTAAATAACTTGTTACTCTTCTGCCACTCATCAAATTCCTTTCAGAATGGTATCAGTTAAAATGTTTGCACAGATGGTGGCTTCCAACAGCGAAGACTAACTACCATGTACTCAAGGCACGCAACGCAAAACTACCATGACAGTGCGTTATTTCAATCCATGCACCTAATTGTTTCTAGCTCTTGAAAAATGTTACTGTTTAAACTATAATTTATGAATGGTCTCCGAGTAATCAGTGACTGCAGCCAGCACAAAGTCATTGATCAGCCTGAATCCATTCACACTGGTGTGACAGAGGCTAATGTGCTCTGCGATGGGCTGCGATGCAGCTTCTCTGTTCCCGGGTGGAAATTCCACCCGCTCACGTGTCTGCTCATTTTCCAGTGCACTAGCTGAGATCAGACAAAGATATGCCGAGATGTGCTCTCACACAGCCTAAAGCAACCCAAAATAAGGATTCTGAATATGTGCGAATGTACGCTCATTATCACACAGCAGTTTCTGTTTACCTACAGACGCTTGTCCCTTTCTCCAAGGCAAGGCAGCCAACCCCCCCCAAAGGGATGGTGACCTTAACTCACATTAATTTGACAGAGCTACCGTCCCTGCTGTTATTCCCTGGAGGAAACAGAGAGTGCTGACCACAGTTCCTCAGGGGATGGTGGGTGTCTCAGTAGTGTCCTTGGAAAGCAAAACATTACAGCTGCCAAAATAGTGAAAAAAAGGGTCTTTTGGAAAATCAAAGAGCAGACTGACTGGGTAACTTCTCTTCTCTGCAACACAGAGAAAGACGAGACAAACTTCTACTGTTTCCCTGGGGAAGGGTAGAAACTCATAATCCTTTAAAGCAAATACTTAGAAAAACAGAAATCCCCAAAGGAGTTCTCTTGTACACATTTATTAGCAAGACTAATCTTGGCTTCTTAACTCCCTGATTATGCTTTCGAAGACTAAGGAAGAGGATTTAGTTTTTTTGGCAGCCCCACTGAAAACTGCTGAGATGAAGAACAAGTGGAAAAGGCCATTTTAATACCTAAGTGAATGACAGAGGCAGACTACCAAAAAGTAAGACAGACATGACACAAAATGAAATGTGCTGGAGAGAGTTAATTCCCCCAGCAAACTAGAAAAGACAGTTGGTCCACATCCAGCTCTGAATGTTTTTGCTTCTTATATACATCCCTTGTTGCCTTCATTCTTTGTTCCTCACCATTCTAGTATTGTCCCTGTCCCTACTCTTGGCTGTTCCCGTATATCCACACCTGTCTCTGAAGCACAGATACAACACCTTCATGTCTGAACACACAAACACCTCCCAGAAAACAGAACTGAATGTGCTCTGCACTGCCAAGCACTTACCTTGCTCTGATCTATTGCCTCATGCCCCCAAAACCACTTCAAGGTGACTTGGTGATTTAGACTTATGCACATCAGAGAAGCTAAACCAGGCTTACACAGTCCTAGACATCTGAGATTTAATAAATTACTAGAGACTAACTTAACTCATGCTTGAGAGTGAAATGTTCTAATTAGATAGCTCAGAATGGTTATTTTCGTAATGAACTTTTTATTTACAGCACCACTACTGAAACCCTCTGTGTTGCACTCCTGTGCACAAAGAGCAAATATATTTCTCTGTTTACTGTCTCGATGTTACCAGTCAGCAGCATCAGGCCAGGCTTCTCGGGGTGTAACAGGTATTAAGATAAAATCACAGTTGCATGGGTTTTGGTTTACAGATACCCTTCACTGGGTGAAGGGAAGGAAGAATTAGATTGAGTTTCAAGTGACATCAATTGAAAGGATTGCAAACACAGTGCATTAGGTCAAATATACAATTACCAACTAGAAAGTGCTTATATACCTTATATACCTTTTGTGTGCTCACAAAATCAGTCTAATGCACTTTTTCAGTGGCAACAGTCTTATTTATGCACAGAGTGCACCACAAAGGATACTGGTATACTGCCTAGTTTTGATGAAAGAGAGCCTCAAAAAAGGCTGGAGGTGCAGACTTGTGTTTACAAATATCTTCCAGCAATGTAGCTTGTGCTGATTAAGCACAAAAGCGTAAACTATATCCTTTAGCAATTCACCTTAATCTAGTAACTGCATGATTTTTCCCAAAATATTTATTGGCTGGGTTTACCTCATGTACAAGAACAAACATTTAAACAGGTTGCATTAGTTAAACTGAAAGGATTTTAGGCAACATTTTGGTGAAATTCATGCTTCTGGACAAAATGCTTCGGTTTGCAGCCGTGACCCAAAGACAGGATGATTCAGCATTTCCTAGTGAATTGAAAAATTGCTTTTCATTCTAATTTGTCATTTTATTAGAGACAGAAAAATCAAACAACAGGGTGGAAAGAAAGAAAAAGCAAAGAAGGGGGGAGAAAAGGAAACCTCTTCGAAAGAAATGAGCACAGTTTATCTTCTGGTTTTATGAACCAAGTACTATCAAGAAAGACATACAATTAAGTTATATCCAGTAGATTTGGAAAGTCAATACACAGCATTCATATCACCAGTGATATGTGCCTCACTTCTCCAACGGGTGATTAAGTGGGTGTAAATATCCATTGGGATGTTTTCAGTGTGACATTTCTGCCATGACTTTATCCAAAACACAAAGTATCAGCTCTCAGGAAACATACCACTTCCTGACTCAAAGGCTTCCAAAAGACTATGGCACTCCAGATAGAGCAGGAATTTCAGTGACAGCTTGCTCCATGGGGTTTTCATTCCCTAGAACATACCATGAGAGAACAGTGGCAAAGCTGTACATGCTATAAAAGAAAGAGCTGGTCTGCAAACACAGATTGATTCATGCCTTCCCTTGCACGTGCCCTGCACTGCTGACCAACTCTGTGCTCACTGAGATGAAAATGCAAGTGGCTCCATGTAATCAGATCCTGCTCACTGCAGAAGGGGGGAAAATACATTACCAAGGCCAAGGCAGCTGAAGCAGGGGGATTTCAGTTCATTAAACTTGTATCATTATATTCTTAAATGATTTCCAGAGAAGTGGAAAATCAGGCAAAATTACGACAGGCAAAGCCTGACTGCTGCTTAGAAATCTAAGAGCCAGTTTAACTGCATCTGACCTATTTGGCATGATTTTTGTGGCAACAGGTATCAATAAGTCCCCTTCATGCCAAGAGTGTGTATTTTTTCCAGAGGATTGGATTAATTACTTGAATCAGATGATGCTTCCATTAAGAAAACCTGTAGTCTATAAAATTATTAATTAATGTGACTAATATTAACAAGCTTGAAAGTCTGTGTGTCACAGGCAAGATGATCATGACTTCCTTTGCTCCTTAAAGTATTTATGGTCTTGTGCAAAGGAGAAAACTATAAATACTTACAGGCAAGGAACTATAGCAATTTATTTTTACCATGGTGAAATAAGAGTTGCAGCAATTAATACTGGCATTAGTCCATATGTTTTTTAAAAAAAAAAAAAAAAGAAACAAAGAATAAAAAGCTTCTCTATCCCCACTTTATCATGAACAAATCTGACCTTTGGGTAGAAAATGTTGAGTCTTTTAGAAGGGGACCAGCCTAAATTTTTATTAAAGTACTAGTAGTGGTGTTTTTTCATGGCAAACTATTGCGATTGGAAAAAAAATAAAATCCTGCTGTTCTATCATATCAGCCCTTTTTAGTTGGATATTTTTAAAATGACTGTCCACATTAGAAGACTTTGCTGATGAATGGAGTAAGAATGATCATGATTTGCTCTGCTATCAAATTCAGTCTCATTGGGATCAGGACACAGTGCACTTTGCAAATGTTTCTGCAGCAAAATCATCTAATGGAGCTCAATTGATACCCAAGTACAATTGTTTGACTGTCCTTGCAAATCAAAATTATATTCTCATTTCTTCATGTCAGGCCTTTGTAAAACTCCTGTAAGAACACAGGACACTCTTGGTTGTGTAGCAGCGACCCATTAGTGGTGCAATGCTCTTTTCACAATCCCTGCCTCATCACTCCATATATTCCCAAAAAAGGTAAACCAGCAGGAGAATTGGAAGCCTGGAGTACAAAACACTACCAGGAAAACATTCACACATACTGTTTAGTCAGGAACTGTGCAGAACATTTGAATAAGCAGCATGTTGGTACAGTGGTGACTGCAGCTGAAAACATTACCCAAAACTCAGCAAAGAAGTGCTTTGTGCACTGCCCAGGGGCTAAAATTCATAACGACATCCACCTCCAGAGCAGAACTTTTCCACAAAGAGATCTGAAAATACTCCCTCACAAGAGCTCTAATCTGAGCCCTGATGTGTCAGAAATCTCACCACTACATGAGGACAATTTGTAGTTGGCAGGACCACGCCTTTGCAAGAAGCTGTTAGGATAGACTGTGCTCAGCTGAGTTTTGCTATAAAAGCAAGCAAACTTGATCACCAATTTATTGTATCCACAATTGCTATTTGATATTTACAGAGAACCTTTCACCAATTCAAAAAATAAAATAAATAAAATAATCCTACACAGAACAAAGAGCTTCTATATCAGCTTCACAGAAGCATATGACATGTTCTCATCATGCACATGAACAAACAGGAAAGAACAGATTTATTGTGAACTGGGATTTTTGCTATAAATTAAAAGGCTGTTCCCTTTTATATGTCATGTGTATTTAATTTCACTCCATAGGGTAATCCACTGAGAATTCAGAGAGTGCCAAGACCTACTTTCCCCATTCCTCTTATTTCCTTAGGCAAATATATAGAATTGGAGACAGAGAAAAGACGAAAAAAAGGGAAGGCCAAGGGAAATACAGAGGTCCAAGAAAGAAAGTAAGACCAGTCTAAACAAGGATTTTTCCTGGTCTATGCAAGCAGCACTGATTATTTATAACAGGCAAAGGCATCTGTCTTTGATTATGATTTCATGTATACTGCGGATGGTGGTGAGCTTACTGTGTGCCAGAGAAGACTGTCATCCTGCAGTATGAAATTCCAGAGAGAAAAACTAATCTCTCTCTCAGGGAGAGACTTCTACCTTTGACTAACTGAAGGAGAGACAGAAAGAGCTTTTATGCCAGGAAAAACAAAACTGCAAGCTATTACAGAATGTAAGGAAATCAGATTTAATTTACAAACACAGATAGAGTCAAAGTGCATACATGTTACAGAAGTATACTTTAAAGTGGAACTGATCAAAGGTATTCCCACCAGTTTAAATTTAAAACTGAAGAACCCATAAGATGGAAAATATCAACTTTTTTTTCTACAAACCTTTATTTGGTAGGCTACAAATAGCCCTTACTTTTGTGCCATTTGAGAAACACATGCACAGTGACCTTAGGGAATAAAAGCAGCTTATGGGCCCAAAAAGGCACTAGAGGTAAGTACAGCACCAGGATACATACAAGACACACATAAATCTGAAAAAGGCACTCCACCACCTCTCAACTCATGACAAGACACTTCAGAGTCTAGCAGTCTATTAAACTAGCATGTAAAGCATTAAACCTCCTGAATCTGTGTATTACAGTCCCTTTCAATGAAAACTAGAAGCAGCTGAACCCCTTGCAAGCAGAGGATTTTCTCACACAGGGAAATGGGTGCTATTTTAGTGCTGTCCTTCTTGAAACAGTAGGAAATTACATACTACAGTGACAGCAGTAAGAATCATCAAGATGTGTGACACTTTGCAGCCCGAAAAAGTGCTCCGAGCATTTGTTTCCTTTTCTAGGGCTGAGAGAAGCAGCTTCCAATTAGCCATTCCTGTCCTTGAGGACACCCCATGCCTGTCTGAGATCAAATGAGCAAAGCGCCAAAGTCTTCAGGGCTTCCTTCTTCTCATTGCCAGATACATCACAATAAGCTTCCCTTGTTCATCTCTACTTGAAGACTAGATCTTAGGCCTCAGTTACAATCACAATCTCTTTCCTGCCTTTCAGAAAAGCCACCAACCAACCTAACTGTGCTACCAATAGTGCCAAAAAGGACATCTGCTGATTTGATGGACAAGTTACGGTTCAGAGTTTGAAATCTGTACAACTTGTCAAGAGGCAAAGAGCTGACAGCATTTTGTTGACACATTTCTTCAAAGTAATGTGCAGTCTTAGAGATTTGATTTTGAAATATTCTGCATTTAAACGTTGCCAAGTGATAACAACATGTCACAGGCACTGAAACGCCACCTTATCAGTTTCTCATCAGCTTGAACAAACTAGAAGGAAGTAGTCTAGATAATTTTTAATTCTGGTGGCAGGGTAATTATGGAAGTTTATCCACTAGAGCAGAATGCTGTCCAAGAAAAGCTGTTTTATTGATTGAGTCAAACATCTGGTAGCAGATTATATAAAAACTCTAAAATCACTTATAACTATTTTTCTCATAGTAGCTACTATTTTAAAGCTCCTCATTTCACACACTCCATTAAAAAGCAGAACATAAATCCCAGACACAATAACAGAACTCCAGTCACTAATCACCACTGGATTTCTTTAAACAGTAGAGCTTCAGGGCTGAGCCTGTACTGGTGATGTGACTGGGATTTTTGCCATTTCAGTGTCACTGAAGTGGGATCAGACCTGGGGTTGGTTAGTTACACTAATAATGATAATGAATGATAATTTCTATCAGGCAGCCTGGGTTAGCAGGGAAGGCTGTCACATTCCTTTATGTACCTGACATTGTGCTGAGAAATTACTATCACTGCATGAGCTGACTGAGGGCAAGTACTATAAAAGAAAATGTCAAACTAAATCCAAACTATTTTCTTATTCTCCCACTTCACCCGCTCTTTAACAGCGTACTTAACCCCCTCTGATTTTATTTCCAGACCATAGAATTTCCTAGCCCAAACAGCCCTGCCAAATCTCAAACCACTCCCAACATTTCTGTCAACTCTGAAAATGCAGGAGGAAACTACTTAGAAGATTTATAAGGGACAGGGCATAAATACTGAAGCCACTATTTATTTATTTGTTTGTTTGTCAAGGATTTTAGTGAAGGATACAACACACCCAGTAACCCAAATCAATCTAGAAAGGTTGTTCAGCATTTTAACACTACTGGGCCTCTCTAAGTGCCCAAAATGGGACACTCTAAGGCCACAAAATTCCTAAGGGCATTTAAGTATTCTATAGAATGCCCAGTGGAGGTGCATTCAGTTTGCTTTGCACATTTTCAGAGTTTGACTTTATATTACCTTTTTCATTGATTTTTGTGTGAGAGAAGAAACCAAGTGAAGCATCTGTTTCCTTCAACACAAAGTCCCAGCAGGAGGAATAGAGCATTCATTTTTTGGAAGGCCTTAGCTAAAATGTTTTTGTCCTCTGAGTATATAAAAAGATCACTTCTCAGAAGACACAGATAAAATTTCAAAACCAGCAGCACTGCCTTCTCAGACAACAATGGATGTCCCCAGCTACCCCAGGAATTCAGATTCTCCTACAGGCTTGCTGTGTGTGGGAAAGCCAGGTACAAATGGAGATTCCAGATCTAAAACCTCTGGCTAAACAACTTAGAGGTTAAATGTCAGTCTCTAGAGAAAGCAAAAGGCTTAACTGTGGTGGACTACCTTACTCGATGCCCAAGCACAACGATAAGGCTAGGAAAAAAAAATGAATAAATACTAAGCAACATTATCAAATGCTTCCCCATTTAACAGAGAGCACAAGGGAAAGTTTCTCACACTTGTCCTTTTACCTTGCTAGTTCCTTTATTTATTTTTTTCCTTTGTAATCTCTGATACTCACAAGTGTTTAAGGCTCGATAACATGGTGAGGCAAACAGTGCAAAACCTAGGAAGTTAAAAGCTGCTATTTGGGAGGATGGGTTAAATGTCCTAACTTTTAAGTCAGGTCCAAGAATCAGCCCTGGCCTGGGTCTCTAAGGAAAATGGGTTTGCAGTCTCTGTGGACACAAACATGTTTCAGAGTACCATGCGTCAAGGCAATAGTAGCAGTTCAGGGGGATCAAGACTTTAAGGAATGAACTACCAAGAACATCACGGGTCAGGATGGTAGCAAGAGCAAAGAAAACACGTTGAGAGTTGTAGATGGCATCCCCAGGCAAAGGCCCAGCTACCTGCTGCTGCTGCCCAGGTGCCACAAAAAGAGGCTATTTTAGTATGTTCAAATTCCAATGCTCCACTGTTTGCCCACAACTGCAAATCCTTCAGCGATGTACAAAGCGATTTTTTTACCTGTTGTGTCTATAAAAGCCAACACCTGGACCCCAGAGAAGCTGAAGTTCACTCTGTGCTCAGACAACCTGTTTGGTGCCCTTTGTGGGGGATAACAGGATCCTTCTACCACTGCCTCCAGGCTGCACCCATGGGCATCAGTGCCCAGCACCACTGACCACGAAGCAGATTCTGTGACCTGGAATGAAAAACAGCAAAAGCCAACCTCAGGGACCATGCCAGGAGATAGAAGTGTTTCCAGTCACCACCAGTCTAATCTGGATCAGAAGCTGTGTCCCCACACTTGCCTTCTGTTCCTGCAGGGTTCTCTGTGCCATGTGGCATTAATGAAGAGTCTCATACCCGTCCCATCTCATCCTTATGAGTGGTGATCCCACTCAGGAAAATTTGTGCCTGGTAAGAGAGGTATGGTTGTCTCTCAGTAAATTAGATGTCCCCTCCTCACTTCCCCCCCATCCAGGTTTTTCCCTCATTTAAGTACAGTTGCTAAAGTGAAACTTCTCACTGAAATACAATGTATTTTCTTAAACACATACTCCAGGAGCAAATATGAAATAAAAGTGAGTTATGATTCAGAACCAACATTCATTGTTACTCATAAGAACTAATAAAAATCCCACACATTTACATGATCAATTTTTATATACTTAAATGAGCAGGAATGTCACCAGATGCAATTAGAGTTAACTAGTGGGTCTGAAGTGATGCTTTTGATCACTGTAGCTTTAAGGAGTGTGTTTGCATTTCTGCTCAAATGAACACTTAAGAAAAACTGGAAAAACATTGCTTGCTGTATCAGTCTCACTAGAATGGAAGCTACAATGATAAAATTTCCATTATGTTCAGAGTCATCAGCAATCAGTCAATGGGACTGAAGAACTGGGAATTGCACTTTTAAACAACATATCTAGGTTATTTCTCTTATCTTTAACACAGACTTGGTTCAAGAGAAGTAGGAAAACAATGTGTGGTTTTAGCATCACATACAAACCTGGCTTGAAGTTACAGAAATACAAAATAAACATCTGGTCACTCAATCAATTTTAAACTAAACAACCCTATGTCTTTAAAAAAATAATAACAGCATTTAGTAAAATATAATTCAAGTCTGACTATACTGTAACATTCAAAATTGGGTGAATTTTTACAAATTGGGTGAACACTTACGTATGACTCATAAATCTCCTGCAAATCACAACTAGCTCTGGAAACAGTGACATAGCTACACCAGGATTTCATCTCTGGCATAATGAGCTTTAATTATGTAATTATTTCACACTTCAAGTGATTTCCACATGTTGTTCATGATTGTAGCAGCCATAAGTAGTAACATATGAGGAATGATAAGGCTCCATCCTCAAAGCTAGACGTCTGCAAGTACTAGGAACAACAGAAAATCCTTAGGAATCTTGTCAGAGTTGAAACACCATTTTCCTGCAAGATCATAACAACTATTACCAGGCTCAATCTTGCCCTTTTCGGATATTCTCTTTTAACAGGATGCACCCCTGCTGAGGCCAGAGCTAGATTAGTTCTCCACACTAAGATATACAGAACTGCTTGGGTTTAAATTGGTGTTACTGAAAGCTGGAAGTGTAGAGACAGCAGAATCTAATTTGAGGTTTAACAACAAATAGAAAACAAGGAGATGCTTTTCATTGCATTAGGGATATTAAAGAATGAAGATTTACTGCATAAACATACTCTCTGGAAACGATCAGTTATTCTACTTAGGTTAAAAAAAAATTGCAATTGTCTCTGCAAAGCAGATCATTAGATTTGCATACAATCATACTGTGTAGCCACATGAAAATAAATTATATTTTCTGCTTGCATTTCTACTGCAGATTTAATTGATGTAACAGTGCAGAAAACTGAGACAAAATTTTATTTCTTCTGCCTTTTAATTACCATCTGCTAACACAAGATTACATTTCTTAAAGTGACTGGGTCTACCTGCCAGCTGAATTTTTCGCCTGATTTCCTCAAGCTCTGGCAGCTGCCTTCATTATTGGTGAAAATGGCATGGCAAAGCTAGCATGAAAAATGAGGCTAAGCACCTGTCACTTCATTTTTCTGCAAAGAAACAAAGCAAACACATGAAGCTCTATGTTCTGCACCATCTATACTCAGCAACAATTTGCTGCAAATAGAATAGAGCATCAGTTTGTTCTTGCACAAAGGAAGAAGCATGACATATAAAAGCACTTCTAGCAACCTCCATATTTATGATAATCAGAAAAGATAAATCTCCAAAAAAACAGTGCAAGGAAATAAAACAAAGAAAATTTTCTTCTTTAAATAGAATCATCCCCTAAATAGCAAGTATTTGGTGGTAAGAGATTTACTATTGAACTTCACCTAACAAACCAGGGAGTCAAGCCTCTATTACTTCCTTCTACAGCACAAAGAGCCTCCTATTACAGCGTGAATCAGCCAGGTACTAAGCCCATTAAGCCCATGAGTAATCTCACTGCAATCACAAGTGTTTTGATGCCTTAATATTTTCTAGAATTGAGCCCTTGATCCCTATGAAAGATCACTAAGACTTGGTGCCTTTCAAGCCAATGCCTGCTGGAAAAGGGTAACCATCACATCAGAACCAGCTGTTGGAGCATCCTTTGAAACCTGTCAGCTTTCATGAGTAGGAGAACTCACCTGAAAAGAACCCAAAAATAGAAACTATGGAGGAGGGAAAAAAAAAAAAAAAGGCATAAACCCTACATTAAAAGAGCTTGTTGATACTGAATTTTCTGCTTCATCACAGAATAGGAGAGGTTATGTCAGCTGCTCTTTTCCCAGAGCAAAATAACCAGTTCAGGATGCCGTGCTGATGTAGTTAAGCTAAAAACAGACATGAGCTTCTACTTCCCTCAAGCTCAGAGTGAGCATTTTGGCTAACTTGCACCAGGTCTCATCTGCACGCTCCCCAAAGTACAGAGTCACAGCAGGGGCTCTAATTGCCTGAGAGAGAAAAGAGTGAATCCATGAGATAATTCTTTTAAATGAGTGGAAAAATAGGGTGAAGGGTATGGGAGGATTCTGCTATGGCTGAGTCACAACCAGTGTTCCCCAATGTGTAGAATATCTAGAATCACCTGCCATAACTTTCACCTCTACTGAAACACACCAATGGCAAACTGTGATGGCTCTTAAGAAATACTCTGCACAATAAAAAGGAACGTATAACTACTGAAGTAACGGGAATTTTCTGGTCTAGAGTTACCTCTGTGGTCCAGCAATACCGGGAACTAACCTGTGACACAAGCCCTTGCTGATTTGACTTGAAGATAGTTTTCTGCCAGGCTGGATGCATAGAGCAGCACTGCCTGCTTTGCACAGTGAGAGTTAAATTCTCAAATGGAAAAAAAAAAAAAAAAGAAAAAAAAAGGAAGACAAGAAAAAAAGGGCAGCAGAATATAGATTTGCAGCTTTTGTAATTGTGTTTTCTACATGTTTTCCCCCACCCTTTTCATGCCCATTCTCTTCTTTTCTGCTAAATTTTCAGGGAGTGTCTGCAGAAGATTTTGGTGAAGTGTGGCAGGAACTGTGAACAATCTTAATTTTACAAATGGTCCAGCAGCTGCCTAAAGGGAAGACCTCAACTTATCAGTTGCTGAAGTTTGTTTACAAGGTCACAAAAAGACTGTGATGCAAATCTAAGCAAATACTTTTACAGAATTCTCATAGTATTTTTTACAACCAGAAAGACCCTCATTGCTTCTATTTTAATCTTTATTTCAGTATCTTTTCTTTTTTCCCTAGCAGAGGCATGTAAAACAAAGCTTTATATTCTGGAGATACTTGGGTTGGTTCCATGAAGTTACTACAGTCATCCTCTAATCCAAATGATCCATGTGAAGCCAAATCACCAACTTCGAACAGAACTTTGAAGCTGTATCTGAAAGGCATCCAAAATACTCGTTCTGTGAGATTCAGTTTTTGTACAAAACTGAAGATGTCCTGTTTTCCTTTGGAAATGAATATGTACATGTCCAAAGATGGAATTTGTTTCCTTCTGCTTTGCCAAAAGAAAGATTTTAGAAAGAAAAACCATCAAGAGATCTGCAATTTTAGTCATGTGGAATGAATAGAAGAGCTTATGGGATAAATATATACTTTATTTCATCAATATTTATGGGAGGATAATTGAAATTTTTTGCACGAGAAACTTTGATGAAATGCACTTGAGCGTCTAGTGGAAAGCATGAGGAGTCTTATTCATTTAATTCTTTTTAAAGACACTTCTAAATTTTATGAGACTGAGACTGAAATATCGCATCAATTATTAGTGAATTTCCAAAGAAATCCTTAGCAGTATATTTTAGCACTTACAGCAGTGAAGAGTTCAAATCAGGGTCAGATAACAGCAATGCTATGTGGGATGCTGTTAACTTCGCTTTTATTGCAGTTTCTTATAATTAGTGTGTTAAAATACATGTTCGAGTGCCCACAATGAAAATAAATAAAATACATCTGTTACCAAGTGCCATGCTGCAGTAATCTCATCCAGATTTGCAACATCATATGTAGCTGTGTCGTGTAAGGACCTTGATCATCACACATTCCTGACAATAAAAGCAAGACAGGATTTGGTCACTGTTTTGGGTGAGAAATTGGCAAATACAGATGTTGCAGGAAACGAATTTGGGAGTTCAGTAGGTGGCAGCCTTCCCTTGGAGTTGGTATGGAACCAAGGCACCACATGCTGTTAAACCCAGAGATGTTCTATGATGAAGTAGATACTAAAGAGAGACCTTTAACTGCAGAAGGTCAAAGATCCCAAAGTATCTTTCCAAAATATTAGTGGCAATCAGGTGTCCTGTCAAAGCTTTCCTTTTGGGGGCCGCAGCCCATCGGATTTGCTCCTGACACTCCAGTAGGGTAAGGAGTGGTGTGGTTTGTGCAACCCAGTGCTGCAAATACCCAAAAGGTGGAGTTTCCTTAGCGGGAGGCACCAGCAGTTCAGGTTGTTCAAATCAGGACAATACCAGCACATTCCTACCAGAGCACATACCCACTTCCAAAGCCCCAAAGATCACTAGATTAAAACTTTACTGAAAAGAAATCTTTGTCACAAGTGATTCACATAAGTGATTACATCCCAGGTGGATTCTTTAACTTCTCCCTTATGGCATTACTTGTATCAGTTTTTAATTATGAAAGGAAAATAAAATCAGCATATTTTTGGAAAGAACCCATCCCAACCTCTGAATAGACAGTCCAGGATGTAGTAAGTGCCAATCTTTTAACCAATTTCAATACGGCAGCTTGTTATCTCTACACTTATGTTCAGAGAACCTCAGTCTTCACATATAAACCAATAAACTCAACGAACAGTCAATCAAGCCCTGATTCTTTAAGGAAAAGTTAGTTAAAAAAAAGAAAGAAAAAGAGATATCTATCTCTTTTTGTGTACTTAATTCACTTTCAAGAAAAAATAATCAAGTTTTCATTGTGTGAGTTAACTTGAAGGTAAACAAGTGCCTTTTTAAGGCATTTAGGGATTTTTAAGAATTTGATGTTAGAAGACTTCAAATGTGATTATCTATAAGACAAAGAAAAAAAAAATTACCAGGGTTTTTCAGCTTATGAGGCAGATCCTTTGAAAAAAAGAGTCATATTTTTGAAGGCACCACCTATCATCTAGTCTAGCTCTATATTCCTCAAGCCAAATATCCTCTCTCAATCATTTCTGGATCAGGCCCATACCTTCAGACTGAGCTATTGCAGCTTCTTCATAATGATACTCAGGCTTTATTGAAGGAAAACATTCATCCCACTATTTACAAAATTCTATTGCTATCCCAACACCGACATTCATTCTAGTCTTAACTATATCCTCCCATATCCCACATGCCACAGAAAAAATCTCCAAACTCTTGCTTACATTTCCACCCTGTTACTCCTTCTAGGCTTTCATTATCCACTGCTAAACCATGTCTTTTATATGACCACTGTACCCTAATACTGGCTGATTTTACTGCAAAACTACAAGGCTCCAAAAACAGGAAAAAACCTTACTCTTCTCAGTTATATAGATCATTATCCCACACAACATACTTAAAGTCTCAACAAAGAGATAGCATAAACAAAGGTAAATTGTTTACAGTTGCTCCTTTGACTAGATCTGCAGTTTAAAATACAAAAGATCTTCAGGTAATTTCAGTATCAAGAGGCACTGAAGGACAGACCCACCACACTATAGTAGCTGACATAGCTCTTCCTTTCCCAACCCTCATATTAACCAAATTTTTGGCATTCCCTGACATGTTCCTCACTGTGTTCATGTTTTTGTAGAGGTCAGGGCTAGCAGTGCAAAGGAAAAGAAAGTCAAGGTTTTGCTTTCCCCAGCCAAGCATTCTTTGACTCGCTTTCTGAAAGACTGCAAAGTCTTGTTATTTTGAGGTGTATCAGAAGGTTTCCTTGTTCAAATTTCAGAAGGTTCATTACCACTTTCTCTAACCAAGCCCCTAATTTGCAAAAACTGACCTAAAGCATTTCACTGAGACACAAAAGGAATGCTGACAAACATTCTGACAAATATCAGGTGCAGTCATTTTGGTTAGATAGGAAATGTTCTGATATATTTGCAGAATGTGCTGAAAGTGCAGTGTGAATATCAAAAAGCTGAGTAGGTCTTTTAAGTCATTTGCTGTCCATATGCAACATCATTATCTAATATCAATCCAGACTTTCCCAGAGAAATCAATATTAGACTGTGTGCTAAGTTCATATTTTATTAACTACTCCATAGAGCAGAAAGTGCATGTGTTCAGTTAAGCTCTCCCAGTGAATGTCATTTAAAGGTGATGAAATCTTTTAGATCCAAAACCTTTCTCAACATGCTACAATTTTACACCAGCCAAGTTATTGATAAAAAGGATAGATGGAAGATGCGAGATTGCCCAGGTAATCTGAGAGGATGCTATTTTAAACTTGTTTTCTGCTTTCATAACATATGTGGAAAAGAAGCAGAAAGTAGGATTTATTTATGCACCATTACACTAATAATCTGCATTACAGCCCAGCAGTGTATGCAAAAGAATAGACTGTCTCAAGCATCACAGCTACACCACTTTGACTGGCAATCTGCATTTAGCAGACTGCTGGGAGGTCTGTGTAAACAATAATAATTTGTGTCAGGACTTGAGGGTCATTGTGGTTTCTTAGCATAGTGCTGCTAAACAGTTTGACTTTTTTATTAGTAAATAATATATTCATGATATTTAATAACTAGTTACATTGTAGCCCTATGACAAATTCATCATTGGGCAAGAAACACCCCACAATTGTCTACCCTTTCCAACCAGCTCATTTATATAAAAGGAACTTTGGGAATAAAACAACTTCTGTGGTAATTCAATTTTATACCATGCTACACTGCGTACTAAGGTGTATATCAAAAATTTGCAGAAAAGCTGCAAATCAGAGTGAGGTAACCTTCTAAACCCAAGGCTTTTGGGTTCTGAAGGCCAGCAAAGACCAACCAATCCACTTGGCAATTTTCGGAGCAAGACTCTTCTTGTCTCCAACAAGGAGACCCATTTACTTTTTCTTGATACTTTCCTTATTATCTATTTCCTGACTGTGAGAACTCTTTTTTCTTTTTGCCATGCCTTTTTTCCAAGTACTTCTGACCACAAACCATATGATAAAACATTATTTGACACCTGTTTATCTGAAATCAATTATTGGCTCAGTCTTATGGGACACAAGCAATAGACACACCTCAGACCACAGCGTCAGTGCAGTCAATAGAGATCAGAGACCAGAAGAGCACCGATAGAGAGCACCAGGAGCACATTCGATGTCATACAACAGTTTGACAGGATCAGTGCAAGACATGCCAGATTTTGGCTTAAAGCTTCAGGCACATTCATAAAAAATGGTATTGCTGTGATGGGGCTTCACATTTTCAGCTGATAGAGGTGGAGAAAATAGAGACAATCCACTTGTCCATTAAGTCAAAAATGTGCACTCCCTTAACAAAGCAATATTGTACTTGCAGTATGCAGTACCCTCATCCAAACCATTTTTTAAGGTGATGCATTCTGCAAATCACAAAAAACAAACAAACAAAAACCCAATAAAGGCAGAATGCTAAAATTCACCATCAACTTGTGAAGACACAGCACATTATTCTGTTTTTAAAGTACTGAACTATAAGAATTGCTCAAAATAAGTGGATTGTTTCTTGTCAGAAGTCTTGTCTACTTCCTAAAACACCATTCTTTGGAGAGGGAATACTTTAGGTTTTGCTTCTAGAATGAACATATCTGTGCCCAAAACACATGAAGTGAGGATATTTGTATTCAAAATTAATTGCATTTTCCATCCTATCTGCTGTTTTAGATCTCCTCTCCATTACACCATCCTCCTCATCCCATTTTCTCCATCCCTAATTTCTTTCTCCATTTTCTTTACTTATTTTGACTCTTTACAACATGCTCTTGTTGTCTAGATAATCATCATTTCATTTCTCACTGGCTACTTCTCTGAACATTCAATGGAAGTGATATTCTCTTCCCAAATCCTTCTCCCTTCCACTTTGAGCCACTTCCATTCTTACTTTGTTTTTAATTATTGATTTTGATACTGGCCTTCTCCTAAGCCATCTTCATGGAAGCACTGATTATTTATATTCTGTCTTTCCAAACCTTTCCAACAATCAGCCTTTGCTGCTGTCCTCAAAGAGCAAAGTCTATATTAGAAGCTTTTTTCCTACTTCTTTTAGGCTTGATACTTATATTCCATTCTTCCCTGCTTAAAACTCTGTGCCTTCAACATCATTT
The DNA here is from genome assembly GCA_035222235.1 of Margarornis squamiger. Classification (NCBI taxonomy): domain Eukaryota; kingdom Metazoa; phylum Chordata; class Aves; order Passeriformes; family Furnariidae; genus Margarornis; species Margarornis squamiger. The sequence continues at coordinate 9,248,171 of JAWWTY010000016.1, forward strand.
CCCCCCCCCCTCAATTTCTGTGCTTGTTTCAGCCTGGCCCATCAATTTGATGAAATTGATGTAAATTTGTTAATAGTCCTCAGCTCAAATCTGGTCTACATTATGAGTTGTGTACATGCAAATAAGGTAGTTCAGGAATGTGGGGGAAGTGAACTTATAGTATTGTCTCCTTCTGCAGAGGAGTTTAAAGGTAGAATGTTCCCCCTGATTCTCCTACTACTGTCTTCAACTAAGAACTCAGTTTTACTACTTCACTGAAGATCACAAGACTCAGATCTTACCAAGGAAGTCTGCATTTTAACAAAGAAAACCAGGATGAAATCCCATGGCGAGAAACTACTTACTTTTTGCAGTGCCGGATATTGTAGGTTGGGAGAAATAGAAGATATTCTGGATGAAAGACATGTGAAATGATCTGGGAATGAAAATCCAATCCAAGATACCTAGTCACCTCACCAGACTCCTATATTTTTATCATCTCCCCACCTCCCATTTCCTGATAGGAGGCTTACCATCATTTTCATCTTGTCACTGTGACTCTTGCTCAGACCAGGATTAATTTTATCTAAAATGACCTTTATAGCCCTCTTTCTTGACTGTTTTTCCTTCTTTCACGCAGTTTAAACACGCCATCCCTTCGAAGATTCTCAGTAGGAACTCTGTCATCAGGTAGACGCTATAATAAGATTTTACCTTTCCATCCTTAGAGTATTTCTCCCATAAGTAACAAAGTTAGAAGCATGCTGTCCAATCCCAATAACACAGATTCCTGCAATATAAAAAATATCATTTATCATAACCAACACTGGATATGTAGGAAGCTTTATTATTCTACTGTTGACTCTTACAAGAAGGTAACATTAACATAAACCTTCTCCATACACTTTTCAAGTCTCTTCTATGAGAGCTGCTCTGTAATTTTACTATTACTGCTTTTAATTTACAGCTGTCTTCTCTCACTCAAGTCCAACCTTTGCCTTGCTTGCTATCTATATGCAAGTCACTTTTCACAGTTCTGTAAAGCATTATCTCATTATTCCGTCTCTCACTGTTGAGCATTTTCAGACCCTCTGTGTGAAAGATGAGATATAAAAATAAATTGAATTGGAATACATGATGCTAAGTCCTGAACTTAAACAGACTACACCCACAGTGCATATATAATTTGACAGCTACAGGCTATGCTTTCATGGCATACATCAAAAGGATTAATGCAAGAGAATTAAAGTTCTAACCATCCTGGGTAGTCTGACCTAGACATTAGACTCATGGCCACATAACCCTGGGTTGCTATTAATGAATCTGCCAAAGAAAAACTGGGGTGATTACAACAATGATTGCTACTTAAACTGTGTGCCAGAGCCAACCCTTCATGCTCAAATGTTTCTGAAAACATTCTTCTGTTCACTATATCCAGGTAGCAGCCAGGCAGCCTTAATTAGTACAACACGAGAAAGCATTTGTAAACTTATAGATTTCTGTCAGACAAGAAGCAAACAAACAAACAACAACAAACCCACAACAAAAGCAGGGCGATTTAGAGTATTTATAAACACGAGAGCTGTGTAAGTAGGGAACTTTGGGTGTCAGCTTTGATAAAACTGGGCTAAATAAGGGACAAACTGTTAGTTACAATTTCTGTTTCTCCTTAGAGTGAAAAAAGCAGTAATACCAAGGATGAAGTTTGACATATGGAAGAACAGGAAATATTACATCCCATATCAATGTATACAGAGTTAAGATTTCTCATTGTTTCACTTTGTGGCAAAGTGATAAAAGAATACATTACAGAATTAATAGAAATTATTCCAATTGGCCTGACTTTAGTTAACTCTCTGTGTGCAAAAGCTGTGGCTTTGAAACTGCATTCCTTCATATAGTCTTTAGTCCCAAAAATAAAGTAGTACTAAACTGAAGAATAAATATTGAACTTATTGAACTTATTTAACTACAAATATATAATTCATTATTATCTTAAATCAATCCACTCAAAATGAAATTTGAAAGGGTTATTGTGTTTTTTTAAAAAGTTAAACAGTTAAAATAATTAAAACTTACCAGATTTTAAATTGTACACATACAAGGCACTCAGATTCTAAGGCCTTTGTGAAAGTTCAGTTTCACAGGATGCCTTTTCCTGCACTGACTGCAATAAGATTTAAACTTGCATGCCTGCTTATTAATTTGCTAAAATATCAAGCCCCGAGAGAGACATTAATTCTTGAGTATAGGGAAAATTATTTTTGACTGCAGTGAAGCTCAAAAATGTAACTATACAAGGATGTTTCCTTTTAAAACACTGTGAGAAAACCCCCAACATGAAGAAAGCCTTTCCAAGTTCCTCAGTAATGCTGAGGCACGTACTGTATTTCCCCAAACCAAACAGTTTTCTGAGTCTAATGGCATGTCACATGTGATCTGGTCTTTCATCATTTCATGTAGATTAAAAGGTAAGGTTGGGAGTTATTCCATTTTCAGGATTTAGATTGCAAAATATAGATATTTTTATGCAGAAGAAACACCTGTTTCCACAAGGCTTTTTCCTACTCAACACAACATCAGCAAGTAATGTTTGTTTTGGGTTTTTTTTTTTTTTCTCCCTCTAGACAACTGTGACATAACATTGGTAAAGCTGTCTAATAATGTAGGAGGAATTTAGCCAAGAGCAACAGCCATTGTGAAGTGGATTCAATCCTTTCAACAGAACCCCACTAAAAATAATTTAACTCAGGTAAAACCTGACATTTTACCTCGAGCCTTCATTTAGAAGTTAGTAACCCACCAGTACACAGATTTGAAGTTCTCATGGCATATACTGAACAAACTGAAATAGAATAAATGTTTTTGAAGGCAAACAAAGGAAGGTTATGTACAAGCTGGCAAGTAGAAATGTTATAGGAATATTTATTGTAAGTATCAGCCAATTTTATACTTTAATAATCTACCTTTAAATTAGGGAGAAGCATAAAACACATGCTATAAAGAAGCAATTCCATTTATTCCACTAATAAGTTGCAACCTGTTCCCATTTTATGAGTGTGCACATAAATGTATTCAGTTAACAAGAATTATGTATGCATGCCTGAATGTTCATGAACCATTTCTAATGGCTTTAGGTTACTGCAAATCTGATATCCCAAGAGTAAGTTATCCATAAGTATGTATAGAAGCCTTGTGCACCATTTGTCTATTTCTGTTTAAGAGAGCCAAGGAAAAGCAATTGGAAACTTCAATCCTGGTGCTGCAAATGGGTGGCCTTTTAGTTAGCCCAAGGATTGCTGTAAGCAAGATGGAATCCTGTCTTCAGAGTCAGCAGGGCCACTGAAAACTCGTCCTGCCTGCTGGATTTCCATAACTGTCTGACAGATTCCCACAGAGAGATGGAAGAGTCTGGGGACATTTAGACAAGAAGGATAGATGGCCTGGGAAAGGAACATAATAAAAGAGCACTGTGCTGCTTGGACAAATTACGGTAAAATATGCTTGGGATTTGTAAATAATAAAACACAACCAGAAGTCTAGTTATCTTCTAGACACAATCTATTATCACCATCATCATCATCTCCATTTTCAAAATTCTGGCTTGTTTATTTTGTAACCTGAGTGGTGAAAAAAAAGAAATTAATCTCTGAAATGAGTATTGAAGAAGACTTATACATATTCCTCTTCCTCTATAATGACTTGGCAGATTATCTGAGCCTTAGTTTTGCTTTGTGCTGCATACACATTTTCTCTCATGCACAGAGCTGCTCTGTTCTGCAGGCAGCAGACTGGTAAGATGTGTTCACAGTTAGTACAAACCAGAAGAACGCTATTTAACAAAAATATTAACAGACAGAAGGCAAATGACTGAGGTGATATGTAGAAGCTCTATCTTAATGAATACAGGCATGCCAGTAAGTGGCTCAGGTTCACACCCAATCTGTGGCTAAGCCACGGCTTCCTGGGAGGAACATCCCCACTCCCAGCAGCTCCCCGATGCAGGAGGAGGCGGACAAGCCTCAGCTCCCATCTCTCCTCCCAGCCCAGATGTGCTGCTGGTACCAGTCAGCAATCAATCCCTACTCCCATGAGCAAGGTTGTAGGAGGGAAGGCCTTCAGTCAGAGACGTTTTTCTGGCTCTGAGTATTTCTGGACCTTGACCTAAAATCATTTCCTCCCCTTTGCCTTTATCATTTCACACTCTGATGGGGTGAATAGTGGAGTGTTTTCTCAAAGCTAAGAAACACACAGTCAGTCAGGCAATGATGAATACAGATGTTAAACTCAAAAATTACAAAATAAACAATTCCCATTGCAGCTTTCCTCACATTCAGAAAACCCATGGGTGAGTGGAGTGTCCCACTTCTAGAACTTCTTTGCACAAGAGATCTCTTTTCTTAGGTCTTTTCCAACTAATATCGCAAAAATTTCATCAATGTTAAGGGAACAACAGTACAGAACAGACTACTGGAGATGCTATTGTAACCAATATTTTTCCCTTAGAACAAAAGGGTCTAACTACTTTATATTTTTATATATATATATTAAAAAAAAGGAAAAAAATAAAAAAAGGAAAATAAAATAAAATAAAAAAAGGGTCTTGAACCCAACATACTGCTTTTGTCAGAAGCCCAAACAGGAATATAAATGAACAGGTGGGAATTCAAATTATGCAAAAGATTATTTGACTGGTGTGTGAGTATGAGAAAAAGGACAGAAGTGCCACAGAGAAGCAGATTTTTAGAAAGAAAATCCAGATGCAAGCTGGGCAAACGTGAGATGCAGCACAGAGAAAATCCTAGACAGAGCTTTTGAGTCTGGATACCAGCTGAAAACAATCTCCTATTGTTTGATCCTCCTATGCTCAAGGAAAAGGTACTTGGCACATCTTTTTAAATAAACAGGATTACATGAAAGACATTTGTCTCCATCATCAAGTTCTTCTAACTGGAACAAACTTATGAGGCTGAATGCTTGACTAACTCAAAAAAATGACAATGTTTTTTTGGAAAGCCTGCTCGTATTCTCATTGATTAACATCATATGCACCATGGCAATTAGGTGGCCGCTGTATTTTAGTGGTTCAAAAAATAAAATTCCAAATTACAGTTTTACCAGGAAGCTGTAAAAACACCCATTCTGAAAGCAACTGTGAAGTTTGATAACCCATTACACTAAATAACATTTCTGGGGGCTAATCTGTGCTGATGACTCCAGACATACAATCTCTTTGCTACAAACCTGATTTCTGGCACTAGAAATAACTGCACAGCTGTGAGATTTGCTGACTCCAGTGTTAAACATTGAGAACTTTGAACAGAAGATCTCAGTTCTAATCAAGCAGTTATGTATGTTTAATGGAATTCTATCACTGTAAAGTGCAAGCTCTCCTTTCATTGAGGAACTTGGATGAAGGATGAATCCAGAGCTATATTCTAGGGTACAACCTGTGATAACTTTATGTAACATGAACAATATAACCAGAATTCTGAATTTATGGATCACATAACATGAATAAAAGGAAGCATATTTAAGGTCATGCAATTTTGCTGAGGGGTCAACAAACCATCAAAATACACTGTCAGGTGTGTTGTACTACACAGAGGATTTCTTCAACTATTCAGCTGTTATTTATAATCACCACAATATGCTTATGAAGGAAGACAAGTGTAAGAAAACATAACAATACTTGTGGCCTGGGAGAAGATTTGGGTCTATGTGTTTTCAGGTAAAACACATCACTAAGTCATCACCATCAGCGACACCAAACCTTATCAGCTTACAAGGGCAAGGCAGAAACTGCCTGGCTGAACTGTATCAAAGGTTCACCTAATTAATTTCCAATCTCCAGCTAGGTCCACGGACAGATGCTCTGCAGGAAAGAATAACCATCCTGGCCAATTTACTTCCATGTTAAATCTCATCTGTGTGTCAGGTGACAGCCCAGGGGAGTGGCCATGCCTATGAGGAATGTACCTTCCCTGTTGGGCAGCCCAGGTCCTTATTGCACTTCCCAGTGGCTGAGCTGGACTGTGCTCCTCACAGCTGCACACATTCCTGCCTTTTTCTCAGCTTCATATTTCTATTTGATTTTGTTGACTATATGGAAATGGAGCCAACTTTTCTGCCAGTTTTAATGGGTTTCTCCCTGAAATAAATAGAAAAATGCCCATCTATAATAGCTGCTAATTTAGTTCCTAATCTGTGTTATGCCAGACAGGAAGTTTCTTTGGCTCTCTGACTTTGAGGGAAACAGTAAGAAACAGAGAAATGAAAAAGGGCAAGATTTATCTAGGAGGTGGCAGCAGCTAAACTCTTCGGCTAATGCAGCTGCTGACATTTCCAGCCATTCAGTGCATTCCTCCCTAGGGAGAAAAAAGCTAAAAGAAACTACTTAGTAAGAAACTACTGGATGTCCATTAAAAGTCATTCTAGTGGTGAAGATGAAGAGGCTCATTGGCAAAATACTCTTTATATAAATCTAAAAACAACATTAAAAGCCATCCAAAAAGCAGGCAGTTAAATAGATTCTTTCACACTGAGAACCAGCAGTACAGGAGACTAAAATGGAAAAAAATTACTTTTGATTCAAACCACTGATAAAGAGATTTCCCAGTCAATGTCTGCGTAATGCTGAAGAGAATGATTTTTTGCACAAAGCCCCAAGAGGGGATGAAAAATATGATTCAAAGAAGAGTTTTAGAAGCAAAATTCAAAGAATTTTTGGAGATGGCAGGTCACTTTCTTATATTAACACCTGTTATACAGGATAAAATAAAGGAAAAATAGCTTTATTGTAATGAAGGATGGGATTTAAAGGTTCTATCTATTCAAACACTATGAAAATTACGGAATTTGTGATGGTAGTAACATCCAGTGCTAATGACCTTGAGAAATTAATGGAGCCATGGTGACTTAAAATAACTCAGAATGAAGTTTCCTCAAAATATGTTTAAAATAACTAACCTATGAAACACTGTAGGTAGCTTTGAGAAAGGAAGCTTTGTAAGGTATCTGCATATAATGATATCTTACTCCAATAAATGGGAACTCATCTCTTTGGGCATGACACTCCTTGGGAACATTCAGTAGTAATTCCGTAATTCTATTCCCATATGCATAAAATACTTCTGCACAGTAACCCCTCAGGATCCTAATCAAGGCCAACACTTCAGGGCCCCAGGCTTTGTATGAAACAGCAACAATTCCTGCCCCCAGAACTCCAAACTTGCCATCATACCTGTTTCCAGTTTATAGCTCTGGAAATGGGAGAAGACTGCATGAAATATGAATGGACAAAGGCTCCACAGACTTACTGTTTTACCTTCAAAGCAGATGCCTCAGTCAAGTCTATAATTTATGTATTTTCTGCCCTCTAGATACTACAGACACATGCAAGGCAATGCATTCCCTGATTTAACCAGGCGTTTCTAAGGGCATGGGTTTAAGTGCTGCTCACTGACCTCCCTCTTCATTTGAGTTCACTGCATATAGTAAGGTTATCATACAACTTCATTCTTTGATTTAATGCTTTTGTTTCAGGTTCACCTTATCTGTCCACCACGTCCACAGCTGGACAGAAAGTCAAGACAGTTACCTCACTATAAAAGCTGGAAAGATTTATCAATCTTTTGCCTTCGTATATAAGCCTCAAGTGAAAAGCCAAAAGAAAGAGAAAAGAAAAAAAACCTAAGCAGAAATCTTTGTCAACTTCTGTGAATGCCATTTAAGAAAACTGAACAGAAAATAGATGTACATGGAGAAGGCGGCTAAGGAAAACATTTCAATTCATTTTCAGCAAATCTGGTTTTCTACTTTTCTGTTGAAACGAAAGCACAAGTGGCAACAACTCCATGCCTACGCTTGTTATTGCCTACTCAAGAATCAAGTGCTCTTTCACTCAAGTCTTGATTGTTGGAAAGAAAACTGTCAACCGGTGAGACTTGTTATCAAGCTGGAAAGTGAGAAAGGGTTGCTTGCTGCTGCTAGACTTGGGATTTCATCAAAATGGCTTTTAGAGGCACATTCCTTTGCTGTAATCCTTGGAGGAGTTCTCTTAGAGGAATAGCATGCTATGAGGTCAGATTAAAAGAGCCCCCCAAGGCTTGGCTTCCTGAGTGTTCTCCCCCCTGTAATTGAGACAAACACAGTCAAACGGAATAAAAATGAGATTCCAGAAGCTGCAGTCCTTCTCTTAGCTCTGTCAGTGCCCTGTTTTACACATAGGCAAGTCACTTAATCTTTCTCTTCTTCAGTTTTCCCATCTGTAAGACATGACTGATACTACAATTTTAATGACACACTAGGAGGTCTCAGATGATGTCTATTTACTGAAGCTAACTTGCAACAAATTAATTTGGCATTTGATCAAACCTCATGTTCTCTGTCCCCTGGCAAATAGCCTTCTCTGAGCTGTAACCCACTTCCATTCTCTGGGCAGCAGTCACTCTCTTCATGTTCTGCGCATCACCTATTCCTAGAGCAGGATTAAGGAAGAGGGGGTTTGTTTTGGTTGTTTTTTGCTTTTTTTTTTTTCCATAACTCAGCTTTTCACATATCAACATATCTGTAGCTTTATGCAAATGTTACAAACATCCCTGATTTTTCTGATGCTTTGCAGCTTTAAGGGCTGTGATGCTTCCCTATGTGTTAAGAAAAGATCGTACAAGAAGTGTTTGCTTTGGCTTGGCAAACTTCCAAGATTTTCAAAAGTGAATGCTAAATGTGGGCATTAAATAATATCTTAGGCAAGACCCTTCCATGCTTTCAGAAGTGATGGGGGAGGGAAAACACGCCCCAAAACAAAACAAAAAATGAAAAAAATTCCAATTTTCAGACTACAAAGTGGGCTTTTACCCGTGGCTGTCCTCACATTAACAGAACTAAAAGAGTAACACAAGTACAGGCAGCTCCCTCAGTCACTCACGATTCACACAACAAAAGTAATTAGTCTTTCTAACCATGTGAGTTACCTTTTAAAAACCAGATGCCTTCAATCACTGCCATTTCTTTTGTAACAACACAGATCAAAGCAGCACACAACAGACATCAGAACCAATACCCACCTGTAGAATCAGTTCACAGCATCTACTTTGAGAGGAAATAAGTTAAGCAGAACAGGAAATAGAGGGAAAGGAAGAAGGGAATGTAATGGTAATAACTCCAGACTAAAGATACTCATCCTCTGTGATGTCTGAATGGGAGCTGGTGAGGGAATCCTAACAAGAAGTAATTTTGTTGGGAAGTGCCAGTTTGTTGAAACAAGAGCATGTTGTGGAAACCTCAATTTCAGGAAATCTCTACTGGACAAGCAGCAGACACAGTGGAAGAGTGCCGGAATTCCTGCCAGGCTACCTCTCCGAGTGCCGCAAAACTTCGGTTTGCATGAACTTCAACTCTGGGCACACCCTATTCTGCAAATGGCGCTGTGCTCAGATGCTACAGCTTTTGGGCCAACACTGGACAGCTGGGTGCTGTGGGACTTGATATGAGATTCACTCATCCCAAACTATGATCTACTACCATCTTGAATCCTCAAGGATTCTTACGCTTTCAAGACTCCCAGGACAGAGAACATTCAAGAAGTCAAGATAGCTAATTGTTACTTTGGAAGACAATAAAACATTTTAAATTATTTCTTATGTCTTCTAGACATTGGAGTCCCTATTCCCCTCCACAGAAATGTAAAATTCTGCTTTATTTCAGTTGCTTGTAAACAACCCTTTCTATGTGAGTAATGCAGTAAATACACTTGTACGACTCCCAGTTTGTATGAACAATTCTCCAAAAGGATTCACATTAAAAATAAAAATTTTAAAGGGTATTGACAGGCCTAAATTATTTCATATCACTGGGACTACTATCCATATATACTGAATATATATATGGAAGGGCAGATATTCCCCAATGAACGACACTCAGAGAAAATACCACCCAAACTTTGAACTCAAGATTGGTTTGCATGATGAATTTAAATAAGAGCTTCTTGGCCTGCTAGTGTGTGTCACACAGGTATGAAAGTCTTCTCGGGATAAACCCTAGAAAAATCTCCAGAATGCCCAGAGCATCCCACTGTGCTTACCACTCAGTTCTGGCTCTCTCTGCACTAGTTCAGCAGGAGACTACAATTATCACTAATCTAAAGAAGAGAGAGCAATGGGGACTGGAACAAAAGCTATTTTAAGAGATGTGACTAATAACTCCAAAAAGATTGTAGCAGTTCCATTATATTTCATTTATTAGTTGCTTGTGGAACAGCTTTCAATGAGACCTATACACCAGGGTCTACCTGTTAGTTACTAATTTTTCAAGGTTATACTTATCCTAAAGTCTTTAAGACAATTAAAGGTATTTGACCTAGGTCAATATTCTTATTAAACAGCTACAGTGAAGTACCAAAAGATGATTTACATAAAAACAATTAAAATGCAGGCCAGTATCAACATAACCTGGTATGTCAAACACAGTACAGGACAGCACACTGCAAAAAAAGAGTCATAATTGTGCAACTAGATTTAGCCCAACAGACTGGGTTTTATTCACGTGATTAAATAATACTGTAAATGAAAGAATAATACATGCAGAAGTTAGACTTTTTAGAGCTAAATTGCATCTGGTCTGCAGTGCAGACCTTTGCTGCAGGGTTTAGCAAGAAACCACATGGCAGGATAAGCAAAGGTTCATTTAGCCCGGCCCTATATCCTGTCTTTGATAACAGCCAAAGCAGATGCTTAAGGAAAAGATATGAACATAGAACAAGTATAGGGTATGTCCAGCCAATTCTCAGCAAACCTGCAGTTTAGAAACTTCTTGAACTGGAACCTGGCCCTATATCAGTATCTTTAATGACTCTTTATGAACTACTTTTTCCATGACTTTATCTAATCCCTTTAAGAAACCATTTGTACTTTGGCATCTCCAACATCCTGTAGCAATAGCTTCTACAATTTAATTAGGTGTTGCCTGAGCATTTCACTTTTTTTGTTAAGTGGGAATAAATAATCACTATCTTTTCACTTTCTTTATGCCCCTCCTGATTTTATGTAGCAACAATATATCTTGCTTCCCCCTTATTAGTCACCTTTTTCTCAAAACTGGAGAGACCCAGGTCACTGAATGCTCCATTGCACAGAAGCCCTCACATCCCTCTGATCATTTCGCTTTCTTTTGTACCTCCACAACTTCCATCGTGTTCCTGAGATGGGACAGCTGGACTCGCACAAAGTATTCAAAAATGAGGTTGCACCAAGCATTTTATTCTAAATGTGGAAAACATTAAGAACATCAGTTATAACCCTTAATGCATTTATAGCATGCCCCAGTTCCCCCTATTCAACTGTCACAGTATGTCTCTGTTCTTTATGTGTTTTGTGCTCAGCACAGCTCTGTGCTTTCGATCATCCCTTCACCTATGCTCTGTTAGCAGCACATCTTTCTTCCTTTCCTCAATTTCTTCAAGCCTCAAATACTAGACAGCAAGTTCCCTGACCCATATCCCTGAAAAACTGTAGGATTTATGGTGTCTCTTCCTATATCCATGCTTCATGCACTTCCCAGGCTTCCATGCTGCATGATATCTATGGCTATTTATTTATCCCACCCATCTGTGTTAGCAGCTAAACCCAGAATTTAAGCTTCAGAAAGATTCTCTGCACACTTCAGGCATTTTAAGATGAGTTTGTATATATAAAATACCACAAGGCTTTTTGCTTCAAGAAGCAATGTTAAGTAAGAGATACTTGCTCAGGTACAAGCCCAAATATAGCTACATAAATTAGGCATTGTAAACTGTGGGTCTAGTCATATACACTTTTCACGACCCCATGCACAAAGAAAAATTACAGTCAGGGCAGGCTCGGCTCATGCAGGGGGCAAATTACCCTTCAGAGATGCTTATATCTCATTGACTATATTGAGAATCTAGGGCATGTATGATCCTAAATTTAACATCTCAGTTAAGTGAGATGACTCTGGAATTTTGCATTTCTAGGACAAAACAACCTGGGGTTATGTGAAAACAGAACAGCAGTTAAGAATTAAAGCCAGACTGCCTCCAGCCCAATATCCTAAAGCTTACAAGCAATAGCTAAAGTTTTAAAACCGCTTTTTCTTAGGTAGATTTTGTATAGCTGAAGTCAAACCATGCAGAAATTGTCTTGGGCTGTGCCAAACAAAATTCCTAGGGTGTTGGCTTTTGTTGGGAATAATTTCCAAATGGGGCAGTTCATTGCAACTTCAGCTATCAGGTTTCCCGGTTTCCCTATTAACTTTTACCAAATGGGCATTTCAAAATGGTCTGTTTCATATCCAAATGTTTCTTCATAGCAAGGATTTCTTTTCAGTGACACACAGTTGGAGCTCCAAGAATAAGCAGCAAAGCCACAGCAAACTCTCTCTGACTTCTTTTGAATGTTGTGCAGTTCCTACATTTGAATTAAATTTTTTTCTAATTTTCTCAGTCTTCTGGCGTTAGTGCAACTGCCTAGTTGTTAGCGGAACACTTATGACCATCCATTTCCTTGGACCAGCCTCATGCTTCAAACTGACACAATAAAACCAAACCTCAAGACTCTCTCACACAAATGGTGCTCAGACCAGTTGGCTCTGGGTACTGCTTATTTCATTTTTATTTTCATTTCATTTTTTGTAATCATGATTGTAAACCAAAATAAACTGAAGGGAGTGAGACCACAAACAGCAATGTATATGTAACTTCAGCTGAAGTCTCCAAGAAGCAAAAGTACTCAGTTCCTAAGGGGAGCCTAGTCTTTCACACATATCTCTATAATCCCATGATGGCAAAGAATGCATTTGCTTGCAGAATTTTATCTATGGATCTACAGTATTAGTTCTTGTGTGAGGGCAAGATTCCATAGGAAAATTAAAACAAAGTGTTCATATCTCCCCTGTAAACCGGGAATGACAAGCAACAAATGAAAACCAAGGACACCAAAACTGGTCAAAGCAGAAGTTAAGGAGCTTAGTATTACAATACTCTATTTTGGAGCACAACAAAATCCAACAAAACTTTAAATCAAAGATTGATTCAAACTGCATTGTTCATCCAAGGTGCTTCCAGGGAAATACTACATGAGAATGTTTACTTTTTCTGCATTTTGGATAAGGATGGACAATTTTTTTTCCCTAAGTACTCTAGGACTATCCTTACCCATCTGCTATTTGATTATATTCTATTTCTTGCTATTATCACATGCTGCACTTGATTTACTCAAGGATAACTACCACACATTCAGTACTTCACCACTTATTTCATAAATATTACAATACATTCACCACTTATTTCATAAAAAAAAAAGGCCCTAGCTGTTTGTCCAGGTTCCTTTCAGAAATGGATTTAGTTAATTTTGCCATGGGAAATTTGTACTAGAAAGGTGTACAGAAAAAAGACTGAACTGTTCAGTTGTTACAAGGAGTGAGCAATTGCAACACAAGCTCATCCACTACACCTGTCCAATGAAGACACCTCCTTGAGTGCATCTCCACCTGCCCTGCTGGCTGTGAGAGCAAGTGGTGGTTCTTGTGACAGGTGCAAGTGTTTACAAGAATTTAGTTCAAACACATCATATCACATTGCATATTAAAGAGCAAGAAAGGCAACACTGCTGGAAAGCGCTGCCCAAAACTAATATATATTAATGTTGCCATGTCATCAGACATAAAAGAAGTTTTTCACTCATTTGAACAGACATTATTTGCTTTGCTAACTAAACCACCACCACAGTGGTATTACTTTAGAATAATAAATACGATCAGAAGAGAGACATGAAAGTGTGACTCCAGATTTTCTCTGCATTAGTCAGAATGATGAACACAGAAACCAAATGCCAGAGAAACAAAACACTACAGGCTCACAACACAGGGCAAATATAGGATGCCTCTGAACAGGCAGTCACTGCTTTGTTGCAGGGTTTGTGTGAGGTAATCAGATCTGTGATTTTTACAATCAAGCCAGAAGTGCCTCAATATGTTGGACAGGTAGCTCTGTGCACTGTCCTCAGATGGGCAGGCAAGGAGAAGTTGTTCTGGGCATTGAGGAGATGTATGATCCCCATAAGTATCAGAAGAGAAGCAAAAATTGTCTCCAGGCAGAAGTACTGCCTGAAGTGGCTCTACTTTAAACGGTAGAAGAATAATCACTCCACACAATAATTATCAGTACATATTCTTCCCAATGCTTTTTTGTGATCTCACCTCTTGGACTCTGGCCTTCACAGTGAACAAGATAATGCTGAGACCACTAAGCAAAAGAGGAATGGTTTGCCCTTTTGTAAATTTTGGAAGGGTTGCCTTTTTGTCTTCCCCTTGATAAGTAAATAAAGACTAATAGAATCAAAATCATAATCTTTTTAATTCCAGTTTGGGCAACATAAAGCCTTTCCTAAGTTGCAAAGCAGTCTATTTTATAGATCTTTTTTCCCATCCTATGCCATCACTGATAGTCTGTTATTATAGTCTGGCATTATTTCTCACTCAGTTTTTCAAAGAAAAGAGAACTCTCCTTCTCTTTGTTATTTCTCAAGTCCCCATGTCCCATGATACCAAAATCTTGGGAAGATGCTTTCTTTTGCCTCAGCTTTTCTTGAAGGGTTGGCAACATTTTAGCCACCTTGGAAATGGTGTTTATTTTAAAGAATAGAGCCAGAGATGATATTTGATGAAATGTCTGCTCACATGGCTGTGATATAAATGTTTTTTTTCATTTTTTATGGACTACCCCCCAGTCACAGTGTAACTGGCAAAATAGAGCCATTTGGACATGGCTTGACAGGCCTCTGCATTAGTGCTGCTCAGCATTATATGTCTCACTACTCCCAAAACAAGGCAAGCAGACTCATTGCCCCATAGTCCGAGGCCCTGCTGCCAGAAGGATAAAGATCTGGGCTGAAACACAAAGTCTGACATGGAGCCTGATGTGCTGCCCTCACAAACTCAGCCCTCTCTCATCACCACACATCACCAGACAGAAGCTGGATCCTTGGCTGAGAGCATAAATATGTTTTCAACTCCCTTCCCCATCAATACTGAATCCAATATCTAAATTTAGATTTGAAAAAGCTTCTCAAAGAGAACTAATGAAAATGATGTGACTTTTTACACAAACTATTCATTTTCTCTCTTTGTATTAAGAGGCTGTTTCAAAAATGGGTATGGCTAAATTCCAAAATCCTGCACTAGGAGATATGCAAGGAGAGCACAAGATGTCTTCTATAAAAAGATTTTTCAACTGGGAAGGTAAATATGTCCATTTACCAAGCAGACTAAGCTTGCAGATGCAAGAGGCCTTACTAAAATAATTGAAAATGTAAGCTGCATGACAGAGCTGGGAGCAGAGCGTTGCACACACACTCTCTGCAGTGATTACAGCCATGGAACTGTGCCCACCACAGCAATAAGTGAAGTCAGATGAGGGATTCATGTAGACAGGGCTGCTCCTACAGTCTGGCTCTCGCACACTGCGCTAGATATTCATTCTGATCTCAGCAGGAAAGCATGTGTTTGCAGAGCTGGCTAGGGCTGCACAAAGTTAAACTCTTTATTAAATTTTCTAGTTGGCAGTAGTCAGCAACAACTTTCAAGCATGCTAAAAAAGTTTATTTTTGAAATCCAGATTTATACAGTGAAGTGCAGCACATGTTTTCTGAATCAATGTTTCCCCCTTCTTCCCTGAGGAGATCAGGGCTGCAATTTTTCCAGAGCTGCTTAAGATTAAGGCTCCAGCCCCCCTTTCAGAAATTCCAAATTTTAACTGGCTACGATTCCTGCAGTGTAACCATTCAGTACTACTGGCACGGCTCTTAATCTGAATTTTTGATTTAGAGCAGTTCATGGTCAAGCAAGAGGTGCTACTTCTGAAAGGAAGGTTTAAGCACAAATTTGAGGCTAAAGTTACTGAAGTGCAGGCTGCTGTAGATAATTTCACTTTCCTTTTTTTTTAATCATACGAATTATCTGGAAATAACCAGAATATTTACAATCATTTTGCCTACCTTGAAAGTAGCTCTTTTCAAAATACTTGAAAAACACAAATTTTCAAACTAACATAAAATATCAAATTTCAAAAAAAAAAAAAAAAAAGTCCAAAGAGCAGGTACCTTACTAACTGGGTTAATCACTAAAAGCAAAAGTTAGTTCTTAGGACACATAAAACCTACAGAATACATAGCTTTATAAAATAAAGTGGTGACTGAACTTTTTAAAGCTCAGATTTAACTAGCTATTAGTTAACTGTAATACACTGGGCACCGATAAAGGCAATTTGTGTCACAAAAGTGATGGTATACACATAAAAGTCAACAAAATTTTTGGCAACAGTGTATTTTAAAAAAACGCTGCCATGCAATTTTTAAACAAGCTGAATTGAAAATAAATCTCAGAAAACTTGTCAGCACCTATAAACATAGACAAATTGACCTCTCCACCACCCCCTGCACTCATTCTTGCCAAAAGAAAATTACACACAAAAAATGAAATCACTTTCAAACCTATCTGCCAAGCCCACAAGGGGAATTCAGATCACTATTTCTATCTATAAATGTCCATTTTAGCCACTAAAGCAGGAGCTCCAAATATAGAACATTTAATGCCAATGTCAACTCCTAAAATCAACTCCATAATTTAAAACCTCTGTCACTCCTCTGCTAAATTATATATTGCAACCAAATCCACTTTCCGCTGAAACCCCGTGCATCACCAGCTCTCTATTTTAGACTGGAACACAGAGATGTTCCTACTAAAGAAACAGGGAGGACCATTGCTGGAGGAGAATGAAGCACCTACAGCAAGCTGCAAATTTAGTTCCACACTGTAATTTTGTAAGACAAAAGTGTTGTCTTAAAACACACAGCTTATGTTTGCAGTTCGATCAATCATGAAATGACAAAATATATTGACAAGGGTCTCAAGAAAACACTTCTCGTGGCTGTGCCCTACGGGGTTACACAATGCAGTGACACAGTGTGAAGAGCTATAAACTTTACAACCTTTTAGGCTGAATGCTTTCTGCCAAGCACAACAGCAGCAACACCAATATACCAGAGAACAGAAAGAATTATCCCTGCTGCTTGGACTATGCTGGTGTCTCTCTGGAACAGTGAATCTCTTCTGTGTCTCCTCTGTTTTCCATCACAAGGAATGTGATTAGTATTATGTGCAATCATGTACCTGACAACTCAAATCTCACATTCATTGTGCTCAAGCCTCTTAGGGTGAGTTTATGGCCAGCCTAAGTAAGTGAATGCTCCCTTCTCATGGGAAAATATCTTGATGCGATACTCAGACATTACCAATGCACTGCGAAATAACTGAAGAGCAAGACCCTTGAGAGGACACTGCATCACCCTCCCAAGCACCAGGGAAAGAACAATTTACTGGTGTCTTGGACAGTGCTGATACATTTCCTTATCAGAATAAAACAAATCAGGGATTCAGTCCCTTATTTTCAGCCAGAGTATCCTTTTAGTTTGCATTAAGAAGAAAAAACAAACAAACAAACAACCACCCCAAACAAATCAGGGGTCCAGGCCCTTATTTTCAGTCAGGGCATCCTTTAGTTTGCATTAAGAAGCAAAAAAGAAAAAGGTCGGGTATAAATGATGGGCCATATTAAATCAGTTCAGCAGTTGAAATTTGTTTATGGTTACATAATAGGTGCAAAAGGGGGAAACTACCAAGCTGCTGGGAGAGCAATTCACCAGCCTTCTAACAGAAGGAACAAATTAGAAAACTTCAAACCCCCTCCAAATTATTTCAACTGTACATATTTTAACATTTTTTTTTACTAAAGAAATCCTTTCAAAAAAGAGAAAAGTCAAAAATTAAGTACAATTAAGTTTCTACTCGATTAAGTATAATTGTAGCAACAAATCAAGAGAAAGAAGAGCAACAGGGTTTATATAATAAAATTTGCTCTATTTAAAACAATGCAACACTTGTGTTGCTACAATGGAATCCTACTCCCACTAGATTTCCATTGCACTTCTGCAAACTAGCATGTGTAGATAGACAAAATAGGAAGTGTTCTTGGATGGAAAGTATAGCTTTTAAGGAAACTATGGTTGCTCAAAAAACTAAAGACATTAGATGTAAAAAGGGTTGTGTAGTACAAAAACATGGAGCTGAACTTATCATGCTCCAAGGACCATCAGCAAATTTTAATTTTACATACAAAAAAAAAAAAAAGATAATCAAGTCCTTTAGGATATTTTTATGAAAAGAGAAGGATTAGTGATAAGTACAAGGACTAACATATGGAATTAGCTAAATATGCCAAAGTGTCAATGATAGTGGAACCAGTCCCAGAAAATCTCTTTTGCTTAATAAGGAATATAAGGGGCTCCACCTAACAATGAATGTGCAATGTAAGCTGATTTCAGAGTATTCTACCTTGTTAACTTATGAAAAATTATCCATTATGAGAAAGTACTACATTAAAATTTATCTTCCCCTTTTGTGTCTTTATCATTTCCTAAATATGAAGTGAAGATGCATAAAATCTATTTGAAGAATGAATATGATGGAACTGATGTATGAGATGGAATCCCCTGCTACACCAACAAGGTTTGGAAGTTCTTTTATATGCAAAATATCCTCAAAATGGAAGAAGAACAACTTGTGAAGTTTATATACCCCCAAAGGTATTGCACCACTAGGAGGATACTGGACTTGCTGCCAATCCTTGCATGACTGGGCATCCTGGTGTTCTCACTGCCAGCGGGTTCTTACTGGTCTTGAAGCACAGACACCAACTAGAACAAATTTAGATCCTTTCTCTTACTCCAAAAGGGCTGAATTGTCAGAGGGATTCACATGTCAAAAAAAGCAAAGGTGGCCTACCAAAAGTATGCATTCAATGTGTATTTCCTGGTTAAAATTAGGCAATTGACATTAGCAGCAAGATTTGCGTCCTACCAAGAACAGTCAGCACCTCAAAATCAGAAGACATAATTATCTAGCAAATAACAATCCAATAAATGCACAAAAAGAACAGTAAAACAGAAATTGGAAAGTCTTTCAAAACATGTAACACCATTATCTTAAAACCTTCTTGGTTTCGTGGGAGGTGACTATGGACTGAGCTTTGAGGAACACCCTGGGATTCACAGCTCATTCATCTTTAGCTGCCTTGCATCATACTTGAGAACCAGGAAGGTTTTATTCGCAATGTCTTCACTTGAGATCATCCAACTGGGTGTACTGCTGTAACAGCTCTTTCCAGGAGCTGCCAGCACTGGAAAGAGTTGGCTGTGGACAGACTAAGTAGGTTTTCCCATGTAGTACATCTCCTCTTTACAAATAATTTCTCAAAATTTATTGGAAATAAGCACACACAGCTCACCATCCAAACAGCTGTCAATTAAGCCAGAGGGTACAGATAGAGGTAACAAGTAATTAATGATGCAAAGTATCCAAGCAACAAGTTCCATTTTCCCCTAAATGAAGAAAAGGGATGTGTTAGAAAACACATAAACTGCTAGTCAAATACATTTATCCTGGTATGGGTAACTGTTCAAGGAGATAAAAATGCCATAATATTTAGGCACATTTTTTCCTTGGTACAGGTGTCTGCTGGAAAATAATCAAGTCATGAAGTGTTCTAAGCTCTGCTGCCTTTCTGGTGGTTTAATTCTTTATTTCTTTTCCTCACCCTTAATATATGTTTTCAAGAAAATTAATCCAACAATTTTGAACTAACATAGATCTACAAAACAAACTGCAGAGTTGGCTCATAAGTAAAATGCTCCAATTATCCCTATGAATAAGTTGTTAAATTTCTCATAGTCTTTAAAATATATTAAAAAATATTTTTCTCTGAAAGCATGCAGCTCCCTACTTAAAGAGAGGAAGGCAGTCCTTGGAAATGCTGATTTTTGTTGGTTATACATAGACAGATCCAGCAGAAACCAAAGAGACTCCTAAACATGGCAATCTATCTGCTTCTTATAGAGAAATTTTGGGATAAGGACAGTGGGAAAGGCAAATGGCAGAAGTGTAACAAATCAGCAAAGGTATAGCTGATGAGAGACATGGATGTCATCAGTGACACACCAAACCATCCTCGTCACAAATAAAGAGGTATGATCAGAGGTGGGATGACACTACTCTGGAAGCTCACAACTACTTCTGAGTGGAGTTCAGGCCCAAGTATAGCACCACTGCTTGGAAAATGAGCTGCAAACTTCCTTTAAGTTTTTCAAGTTTCTTCCAGTTGCCAAATTCAACTGGAAGTTTTACACGGAATTACTTTCCAATTTTGTTGCTATCAGAGACCAACTTCTTTAATGCTCAAGGAGCGTGGTGATGAGCAGGCTATAAAACCTGAGAAAGGATTAGATAGGCCAGCCTTGCGTGACCAATAACAAAATTTCCTTTAATTCGGTGCCAAAACCAAGAGAATCTGAGGACCAGTGCAGTCAGGAATATCACAAGAAACAACATTTCCAGAAGGAAAATAGACCTGCTACTTCTCATTAAAAAGGAATGTACATAAAAAGAAGCATTGCAGCATTATTTCCTAAAAGAGCACCCAAGACTGCAGACCCGTTTGTTTTTAAATGATTTCATCTCTCTGGTCCTCTGGGACTTCCAGACATATTGATAAACGAAACTGGTCTGACTACTCTGGCATCTTGGCATGTAATCACTTAAAACAGAGACACATCCTAACTTGTGCGAAATTGAAACATTTGTTTGAGAATAATTAGTTCCTTAGCCCAACAATGCTTGGCAGATTTTTCTCATTAGTTGAGAAAAATGATTGAGGCAGGCAGACAAGCAAGCAGACTTTGTCAGGCATTCTGTGAAAATAATTTGGACCACACACTTGGCTGCAGAGCCAGATAACGTATGTCGTTCTTTGCTATCTTAACAGGTAGGATTAAAAAAAAAAAAAACACAACAAGACAAACCCATCTGGCACAAGAAAACTGAACTGAGAGGACTTTTCACGTCTTCTAGTGCAGCTCTTCTGTGTTCTCAGTACGAGCCACAGCGATCAAGTCATACAGTGTTAGGCCCCAGCAAATCACTTATTTTCTTTTGTATTTCCTATTGTGCAGTCAGAACCAGAGCTGAAAATATTCATTGTGAGTCACAGGCTGTGCAGGTCCCAGAACAATATTTTCAGAGTGTTCATGCTGGGATAGCCAACTGTGCTTTCCTTCTCCAGGGATGTTTTAATGTGCAGAGCATGTTCAAGGCAAACTGGGATTCAGAAAATATCAAATCACCACATGTTTTAGTAGGCTGTACAACTTCCAGACATGTTTCCTTTCTGCGGTCCTTCCAGAAATCAGACTACTCACAACAAAGACAAAACTCAAGGTGCCACATAACTTAACTACACCAAACCAAATTCCAGAGAATTCATTCAATAAATGTAACTGTTTACTATTTCAAGTTAAGCATTCAGATATCAATGCAACTAAATCAGGCACAGACTATAGCTAAAAGATTTTTGAAACCCAGGCATATCAAGAACTTTTGATCTCTGTATTTTACATTATTTCAGTGTGAAAGCAAATTTGGGGTTTAAACATGAATCTACGAAACAGAGCAGCTGGTCAAACTATCAGACGCAAATAGATACGTTATAATTTATAAACTTCAATTTATGAAATAATTACATTTTCCAACAACATTTACATATTTCCCATGTCTGCCTGCAGCCTTTCAGTAGCCATTTGGCCTATTATGCTTAGATAACCACCTGGAACTCCTTCCTGGGAAAGTTCCCAAGTCTAGACACTAAAAATCACATATGTTTCCAATTATAAGAAACTATTACTATAAGGCCAACATAAATCTCCTACATCAACAATCAGTTGCCAATTATATCACATTCCACAATAAGCTTTCTTACTATAACTAATTTATAGAATGCTTGGCTTAGAAAAATCAGTAAAATTAGGAGAAAAGGAGAGGTAAAAATATCAGACCTTGACATCAGAGTGAACATTTGAACCCAAATGTTAGTTTTGTATGGAAAAAAAGTTGCAATGAACTGGATCAACAGAACTATAAATTGTACAATATAAAAAGCTTCATTGTGCAAACAATGATGACTGTTATCCACAGCATCCATCAAGTCATTTCTTCATCATGCACACAAAATTCTGTAAAAAAAGATGTAACAAAAATATTAGTGTTTTTTTGTCTTGTTACACATCCACTACACAAGCAGCCAGAAATGCAGTAAGGCTTTTTTGAACAGTGCAACAAAATCCAATGGGATCTGTTCCACTTTCTGTCCATCACTTTTAAATGCTTTTATCATGATTGTAAACAGCAACTTTCAAAAATCAGCTGTTTTTTAGGACATTCTAGAAAACAAAGATGATTCAAAATGAGATTAGTGGGAAAACAGCCTTTACCAAAACCAATTGCATATAGGAGAAGTGACATTTTATACATACATACAGAGATCACACTTTGAAGGACTAGTGAAAACACTTGTATTTCACCTAAAGGATTAGAGCCTTTTCCCTTTGCATTTCCCATTGTGTGGATTGATTCATCTGCTTTCTATAACCAAACAATATTCCCTCAATGTTTATGTATATCATTATACTAATTTAAGTATCATAGAATTCTTTACAGCAAATTTTTGAAGTAGAAACACTGCAATTTGTGTGTTTAAATTGTGAATTTGTTCTGAAAATGATAATTTTCCCCAGTTTACAGATGGGGAAGAATATCCAGCAATACAAGGACTGAAAAATTTGTTTCCAGAACTAGTGATTTCTGAAAATTACAGCCCCCCTTCCCAGGCAAATCAAACAACCTTTTCAAGCTATCTGTTATCAAACATGTTAATCTGTTTTGTTGACAGTATCTCATAAAGAAAGCATTAAATGCAAGCAACAAAAAACTTTGCTCTTTTTCTACTTGTCATTGCTCTGTTCTGACTAGTAAGTAAAGTTGATCAAGAATTTTTGTGTAGTCTACCAATTTTGAAAGGGAAATCCCAGGTCCTGCCCAGACATTTTCATTACAATGATAATTTCAGCACAAAGTCCAACTGAGATTTGGTCTAAACAGGAACAAGAGCTTCAAGTCTCTCCTTTGTTCGACTGACATTATTTTGGTTGAGATTTATGTAATGTTTTCTACTGTAATGTTTCCCTTTGCACAAATAACCAATTTTCAGTAATGGAAAAATAGGTCTAACTACATAAACCATGGAGGTGGTGCAGCCGACTTGGATGTGGGAAGCTAAAGCTCAACTACTGGCTGGATTGATATTGACAGATCGGAACATCCAAGGAGAAATGCAGAAAGGAAGGCTCAGACCCCATCAGCCAGCAGGTAGGATGCTTAAGCCACCAGCTGTTGAGCAGAATTGCAGCTCCCCCATGTGACAGTGGGAGAGATCCCAAAGCCTTGTGAGAACCCTGCTCAAGAGCACATTAGCTAACCAGGAAGCATCTCTCCATCTTTCAACTGAAACTTTTCTACTAAGTGTGGAACAAATTCATTTCTGATGTTTAGAAACCTGCAGAAAGTGCTTTGCTAATGCCAAATACACACATTTTGGCATGTACCAAGCTCAGGAAGCTGTGATTTATCCCATTCTTTTGCCATAAAGGACAGCATTATGGAATCACCTTTGTAGTCCAATTACAAAGGTGACAGAGTGTAGATCCACAATTTGAGGGAAAACATGACAAAGGTTAAAAACTTGGACAGTCATTTGGAATCCAAAGGAGATTTTCACGTGTGTTCCTCTAGAACTCTGGTGCTGGAACACCTCAGCATCCACTGTTGTCATCACTTGCATCAAAATAAAGGAACAAGGAGAGCAAAACTTTACAAATCTGTCTTCTGAACTTACCAGAATAAAGAGTAGTGTGTGATTGCATTTATTTAAGTTCAACAAATGCCTGGCATTCTGATGACCGTAAAACAGTCTAGGGAAAACTTATGCTTGTTAAAATGGCTAAAAGTATTTTTTTTCTAAATACCATCAATTGAAGAGAAAGTTGGTCAGAATTTTAATTCCAATAACACTTGAGAATCAGAAATACTTCTGATAGATGGAAAACATATAGCATTAAGGCTGAAGTTTTTCTCCTTCCCAGTCATTAAGAGAATTTTGTTCCTTGGAGCAAAGAAGTCAAGCTTAATAACACATTGGTTAGAAATTTCCTGGCACAAGACTTAAAGTTATACTAATACAAGGAATATTATCTTTCATTACAGAATTTTCCACAAGATAATATTTTCAGCAACACATGGGAGTTAGGAAGGAAAAAAATTAATTTGGACAGAGTCCCAAGGTCAAGTCCTGTTTTTTAACTCCATATTTGAGGTCTTTAATCTTCAAAGTATGAAGGTGTCAGTCAGTACATACATTTCAGTTGAAAGGCCCATCAGTAGGGAAACACAGAGAGCAGTTATTCCCTTTCATACCTCAGAAATGATCTACACTCCAAAGAACTCTGAAGAGCTCCCATGTTGATGAGACTACAATAATAAAGAAGTACATTTTGTGACCATTAACTTTGGAACAGCATACATTCAATTTCATCCTCCATTCTTGCTTTTGAAATGGAGATATCCTCTGGGTTAATGTATCTGGTTGTGTAAGTCACTGGCTCATTTGAGGTTTAGCAAAAGAACACCTAGAAAAGCATAGATGCAAATGAATCGTGTCAAACAAATTAGTTTTCCCCCAAACAAAGGACGGTTTTAAAAGCCACAGTTTCTCGGTATTATTGTCAGATTAAACTCAGTATAACTACAAACCAAACAATTATCAGAATGCTAATTTCATGGATAGCACATTAATTCACCTCTTTTCTCATTTCTTAATTACTCACCTTATAACATCACATAGTATTACTGTTTACCTTCAAGCAATTCCTGAAAACAACACTGTGTGAGGCAGAGATACTCTGAGGTTGTTTTAATGACATCTTCAAAGAGTAAAGACTTGACTTGGTAATGAAAAAGAAAATTCATGCTTAACCTGAAAAAAAAAATAAAAATTAATCATTCTAAAGCAAAACACAGTTGTTTTTTATGTTTTAAGAACTTCATATGCTGGATAGTTTTGCATTAATGTACCTCACTTCTGTGAACAGCTTAAAACTTTATGCCCTTTGAGTGACTCCAATTTTTTCAAGTTTGTGTTCTAGAGGAAATCCCCTAAACATCTAAGGAAGCCCCACTTTTCTGACAAGTGACCTAGTATTTAATAAATTTTTTCCCCCCATACATATATAGTGCTTAATACTAATACAAAATGACTAATGGCTAAATCCTATTGATTTCCAGTTAAATATGAACTTCCATCTGCCAGAATTAGTTTTGAAAGTATAGAGATACCCAAAAATACAGATCAGTACCTATCTGGATTTTCAAATGCAAACAATGGTCTAGAACCTAATACATTTCAAAAGAAACTAGATACCTTGCCTAGTTAGACCCTTCTGAAAATTCTAGAAGATGCCTGCACGTAGGAATTTTAATCCTGATGTTTCCTACCCATGAATGCTTGATTTAACATGCATTACTTTGAGCACCATTACTCATTTTCCAGCATTTGAATTGGTAAGTCTGCAGTACAGATATCTGCATATACTGTATTACTGCTGTACCAGCTACAGGCAGCTGATTATTTTTTAATGATACAAAGAATTAGGTTATGACATACAAATAAAGCAGCAAAATCTCAAAAATTTTAATTGACAGAAAGAACTGTTGTTGGGAGGCTGGGGGAAGGTGGTTGTTTTGATTTTCCAACCCCACAGAAATGCAATATTTAGTAACAGCATGTGACAATTGCCTTGGCAGCATTTCCAGAAACTGCAAACTTGCCCGTACCCCACCCACTGTGTCATTCAACACACACAGCCCTCCAACACCAAGTGGGGAAAAAGGACCTCAGACAGGGGGAACTGTAAAGATGGACCCTCTGCCCAGTGGAGGCAGATAGGATTTTATCACTGAACTACACTTAATAGAAACATTAATTGGGTTACCTGCAAGACGCAGCATAAGAACTGTTAAAAAGAAAGGCAGGATAAAATAAAAAAATGCTGCACTGATGTATCAGTAACCATAACACAATCAGGGATAATTTGTGACCCAATTGAGAAACAGAGGCAGGAACATAAATATTCCAAGTGCTGTATGAAACATTAGACACACACCTTATTAAAGATGATGAGATTTGTGTCTCTAATTTGGCCTGAAGTGCACAAAATGTCCTATCCTCAAGTATTTCTGCAAGTACATTATTCAAGTTCTCAGGAAAGGAAGAGGAGTGCAGATAATGTGGCCTGGGATGAAATGAGCCATTCATCAATAAATACAGCAGCAGCAGGAATAAGTGATAATCAGAATTGGGCACAACTAGCAAGTGAAATCAGAGAGAAAAAGGCGGAAAAGGTGATGGTAAGGATACACAGTTAACACGAGACAAAAACAATAAATAGGGAGAGGCACAGACTGTGAAAAAGTGTCATTCAACAGCAGTAACACACTACCCTTTCTATGAAGAACTTCTTCCTAATGTCCAACCTAAACCTCCCCTGGTGCAGCCTAAGACTGTACCCTCTTGTCCTACTGCTGGCTGCCTGGGAGAAGAGCCTGACTCCCACCTGGCTACATCCTCCTTTCAGGGAGTTGTAGAGAGTGATGAGCTCTCCTCTGATCCTCCTTTTCTCCAGGATAAACATCCCCAGCAACCTCAGTTGCTCCTCACAGGACTTGTCCTCCAGTCCCTTCACCACCTTCATTGTCCTTCCTCGGACCTGCTCCAGCCCCTCAATGTCCTTCCTAAACTGAGGGGCCCAGAACTGGGCACAGCACTCGAGCTGTGACCTCACCAGTGCTGAGTACAGGGGAAGAATCACTTCCCTAGTCCTGCTGGCAACACTATTCCTGATGTTAGCATTCAACTGCTTTCACTGTAGACTGGAAAATCCCACAGGCTCTGATGGAGGACAGGTTCACCTCTCAGGTTACTATAAATAGAAACAAAAGTCACCCTGTTACAAACACCCTACAGCAGTCTGAGAAAGAAGACAAACAGGCAAACAGCAGGAGCATAAACAGATGCACCAAGCAGAAAAACCTCCCAGAACCATGCAGAAGGTTACACCTTTCCACTTCCAGAGATAATGCCTAAGTCATCCTGGATTCCTGCTCAGGAACCTGCCACTTCCACTAGAGCAAACAGACATTCATGACATGCCCTGTATTATTCATAACACCGAGATTAGAAAGCTTCTGGGAGGAGACAAGTATACCCTTCGTCTGCGAGATCCCTCGGAGACTCGGGTGCTGACTGGAGGATAACCCTCCACAGAGCACTCAGCATGGCACAGGAGCTGGCAGACTAAATTGGGTGGAAAAGCAAATTACACAAAGCAAAGGCCCCACTCAGACGTGCTTTGTCAGGATAAGGCTCAGATGTGAATTCATGCAGCTCTGAGGCAGGAGTGCAAACATCTGTTAGGCACAACAGGCTCGACTAACTGATGGGAGGCAGCTTCTATAAACTGTTCCAACAGTGAAAAATAGTTTCCAGACAAGATTCAACTTTCTAGGAGAATTCCCCATGGGTGGAGAAATCACTGCATGACATGTCATGATATTATATCAGCAATTCACTAGTCCTAGTATGGCAATTCATATAGATAGGTATGGAAAGAGCAAACCCTTCAATATGTGGGCAATATCTCAAACAGCTAGAAATACATTAAAACAGCTTTTAATTACCTCTATTCTTATACCAGGATGAGGTTTGGCCTGTATTTAGTTGAGTAGAAGATGGCTTACGGCAATTTTTTCTTTCTTAACTTGCATGGGCTAGGGAGTCTGAACTCGAGACAGAATAGATATTAAAGCAACACCCTTTAGACAGGATGCACTATTGTTCACAAGAATTTGTGAACATTTTGAAGCTCAGGATGGGCCTGGTAAGAATTCTCGACATCTGGTTATGTCTGAGTCCAACATCACTTAGGTCTGAGCCACTGGGATTTTCGCAAAGCAGCTGCAAAATATTGCCTGGCTGCCCTCCAGCTCCTGGGACTCGGAGGACTGTGTCTGGCAGGACAGACCATGAGATGTGTCTTCACAAAAACGTGCTGTAATTATGAGAAATCACTCACAAGGTAACAGCATAAGAGAAACAGTGGGAGACATGCAGGACAGTGAATTTCAGAACCATATGAAGACATTAATCAGCATAAGGAATGAGCTTCAGGGTCAGTACAGACAAAAAAACCAAAGTAGCCAGATTATAGCAGAAAAAGAGTCATTTCAGCTGATATAAAGAAGTCGGAAACAGCTCTCAGATTATAATCACAGAGGGTGGGTGAACAGCCTTTGATAACAGCCATTACACACAATTCTCCAGATGAAGAGCTCCTCATCTCACATGCTCCTGTTTTAGGGATACATGCCAATAAATTGTGGCAAACGTTTTCATAATTTTGCTTTTAAGCACAACTGAAAGGCAAGTAAAGCTAAAAGTAAAAACAAAAAATAGAGAAACCACCATTCTTATTTTACAATTTACCTGCCAAATCTTTGTCCAAAAATTATGTGTCCCCCAACATCTGTTTAATGTTTAGCATTAAAAATACTTTTGAAATTTTAATTACTGACATTGGAAAAACTAGTGACAGGGAACCAGACAGTTTAATTTACCCATGAATGCAAGCAATGGGCAGCAACA
The DNA here is from genome assembly GCA_035222235.1 of Margarornis squamiger. Lineage (NCBI taxonomy): Eukaryota > Metazoa > Chordata > Aves > Passeriformes > Furnariidae > Margarornis > Margarornis squamiger. Next base: position 9,276,861 of record JAWWTY010000016.1, read on the forward strand.
TGAAAGAATTTATTTCAAGCCTAATCCTGAGGGAAACATTTATATGAAGAACAAAAACCATAAATCTTAAGTTACTGATATTTACTAGTGGGGCAAATCAATTTAAAAATTGTTTAAAAAATACTGAAAAGTATCTTGACTACTATGAGAAATTCAAAACATGTTTTTCAAAGATACGCAAGCTCAACTATAACTTAATGTAAACAAAAAAAATTTTAAAAAGTATTTTAAAAAAATTTAATTAAAAAATTGGCTGAACAAGTACATTAGTAAAATGTTTAAAAGATAAACTGGTTTGTCAGCCATGATCTAGAACCAAAGCACAAAGGTGGCTCCTGGCTCCCTCTGAGGTGAGGGTCAGAAAGCTGATGCCCACGTGTCCTGGTCTGCCCTGGCAGAGACAGCTGGGGCACAAGTCCCCACACAGTGCTTGAAGGTGGAAGTGCCAGGAGAGACAAACACCCTGGGACAGCAAAGGCACCACACCTTTAAAGGACCAATCTGTCACAGACATGGGTTTCTTTGAAAAGAGGCAACAGTATTTGCTGTGAGGATCAGCAGCTGAATATAAAATGAAGCTGGTGCTGCCCACTCACATTTGTTTTAAAAATCACTGATAGTGACCCACAGCAAGAGCAGGTTTGCACACATAGCTCCAGTTAATTTCATGTTTCCATACCTGTTCTTCTATCGCTATTACTAATTACATCCCTGAGCATATTCCTGCCATAATAATGATTTTGCTCATCTCTTTTTGGCCAGGGAATGTTGCAGCAAATTCCATCGCTTGGCTTGTGCTATTATGGCTTTTCTTGGGGCATCTCTGCGTTGCCAAAAGATTCCTGCTGTCTCAGCTCAAGCAGACTTCCTCCAGACCTTGGGAGGAAAAGGCCAGTTGGGATAGTGAAGAAGTGAAGACAAACAGGACCACTTGTAACAGAAGCAGAAGAAAACTTCTTGACAAGATGAACTGATCACCGTTCATTTGAGGGGGGAAACGTTCCTAAAAAACAAGGAAACCAATTTCTGCTTAAATGAGGCTTGGCAAAAGTGTTTTGGAATGTTTCAGAAACACCGACCGTCTGAAAGGTGAGCAGTGCACCCACCAGGGCCTATTGATTTCTTGCTGCAGGCTTGGTTCTCTAGTCACCTATATTTCCACAAAAGACTGATGCTAAAAAACCAGATCATTTTGCGAAGGATTTGGACCTGGCCAAACCCTGCCACACCTGGCTGGCTCAAATACTGAATATTTACTTTTTGGGAATTTTGCCAGTAAGATGCAATGCAAGCATTTTCTAAGCACATCTAATGTGTGCTACTTTCAAGAGATTCTTTTTTTCAATTAAAATACAAAATAGATTAAAATAAATCAGAAAAATAATTTCCTATGCCATTTGAAACTTATTCTGATCCTTGCTATTTACTGCAACAGTTAGGACAGATGTTCCAATTGTCTTGGGGGAACCTTTGCGTCTGTGTGTGTTTTACTTTTTGTGATGTTTTAGGTTCTGAGGGCTTCGTTTGTTTTTATACAAGTTTTGCCTTAATAGCTGATGTAGTTGGTTCCCTATGGCAGCAAGGTACAGAACAAGATAGAATGAAGTCTGTTAATCACATGGTACTACTGCAGTTCAATCACATTGTAGGATGCAGACAAGAAATGTCATAACAATCCTCCGAGTCAGTTTATCAAAGAACCATTTAATCTAACATACATTAAACATCAGCCACTGAACATAAGTTCATGCTAATTTCAACTTAATTGGAATCACAATGCAAATGCCAGCTCCTTTACCTTGCTATAGGTCGTCTAGCTGCAAAATTCAAACTGCAGATAAGTATGTTTGATTTAAAAAAACAAACCACAAGAGAAGAATGAATAAAAATGGGTCCTCTCTGCCCAGAGCTCTATGTGGGTAACTCCCTGCTGAAGAGACCAAGGGCTGCAGTTTCCTAGTAGACGACAAAATTTGGCTCAATGGCCCATCCCTCCAAGTTTTTGCATATAACTGGACAGAGTGAATTCAGGTAACTGGATTCAGGACTAAAGTAGACTAGAACAACTTCATCTGATGTGGTCACATTGCAATTTTCTTCAGGTTTTTTTCTGATTTATTCTAGAGATAATGCAGTGTCACATCAACATCAGTTCATACAATTGGAATTCAAAGGAAAATATTCTAAAAAGCGGTAATGGTAATAAAAATTGAACACTGATTCATTTAAGTAAAAGCTATATCAGAAATAAACCCATATTTAACATCTCAACCTAATTAAAGAATTAAATGTATGAAATATGTTTGGAATTTCTCTAGGGTTTAATAATATTTTTCCTAGACTCTATATGGACAATTTCACCACAAAATATTGCACATAACATAACTGAAAAATCACAGTCCAATATGTCTAATCACAGAATAACATCAAATTTAGCTTCTATGCAAATAACCTAAAGGAGGAGACACTAAAACTGCACCACTGTACAATGTGATCTGGCTACATTGCACAAGTGAGAGTGGGCAATAAAATCAGACCTCTATTAATAATAAATAATAATGGGCAGGAGCTGACCTATGAAGATTTGCTTCAGAAAAATCCACATCAACCTAAACCTAACCCTGTTCCTTTGCCTGTGTGATGTGTGAATACTGTGAGCAGGCACCTCAGACACGGTGAACTGTGACAGCAGCAGCACTGACCTCCTGCCACCACCACAGCTCAGTAAAACCTCCTGAGAGACAAAACTCAAACAGTCCCGTGGAATTTCCATGCACTCATTCTAAAGCTTCTGCCATCAGGCCTTTGGCCTGGTGGTGGTGGTGATTTGTGATTTTAGTGCCTGAGAGTTATACCAAATCACTGCGTTTGTGACCTGTGCTTATTTATGACCAGCTCCAAATCAATGAAAATCTTAGAGAAGATACACTGGGTGCTGTCTGAAAGAGTAGGAGTGCAAAGATAAAATAAAGTGCATTTCATGGTGTATTAATAACTGTGATCCAGTAGTTAATCCCTTATAACACAGTCACAAGTGCAGCCACTGCTTTCTGGTACACTTGCCAAAGAAACTAAGTGTTAATAATAGGCTATTTCACTATTGCCTCTGGTTCAAACCATTGCCGGAAGGCAGAAGGAAGCTTTTAATTATTTTTTTCATGAATTATAAAATCTGCAAATTATTAGAGTGCAAATTAACAAGTTTCTACTGTGTCTAGTTTATGTATATTTAAATCCTATTTTACTGGTTCTTAATTAAATACATATAAGGACCCGCATTTTGAAACAGTACTACACTCTCCTAATCCCTTCATTATTTTCTCTACACAGTCCTTTTCTGATTTCCCATTTCAAATTGTTTCCTTTGTAAGCATTTAAAAACTAGCTTTTACGATTTCTACTTAAAACTAGTAAAGGGCTTTTCTCACTGCAAGCACTCTAAGATATTCATTTATCCTAATAGAGCCTCCTTCTTTGCAAGTATTGTTTCTAAATACAAGACCTAAGGTGAAAGGCATACAGACTTTGTTATAAATCATTAAAGAAAATTGCATCAGAAGCAGAGAAGAGGTCAGATGAGAAGGGGGTAATGGACTCTGTTTGGACAAGGAAATGAGTTTCTCAGGTATAAAAATAGTTTTCAAATCAATGATAAACCATGTGTATAATTTAGTTCAAATTCAACGTGTACCTTTGGTTGGAGAAAAACAGTGAAGCAAAAGGTTCAGAAATGTCATTATTTCTGAAACACCTGCATTCTTTCAGGCCAGACTGTGACAAACAGATGTTGGCCTTCCTACACTCTGCCATGATTACCCAGACATTCCAAGGGCCTTTCTAAGCAGGGTTATACTCTGTGCCAAAATGTACATCCTGCAATTTCTCCTCTTACCGGTGATTTACTTGGCCTGACAACACTTCACTTATTCACTGGGCCAGAGGCAGAACAGAGTGATGGACACCCATCACTTTCTTACTCCAGGCTTAACTTCCCTTCAGATCTAGCAAAACTGTTCATGTACATCACCTTCTAAACAATTAAATACCATGCTTTTGCTAATCCATTGGCTTTGTCAAAAATTGAGTGGCTGCATGAGGAGCTCTTCCAGCAGCTCTAGAATAGGTTTAATGCCCAGGCAGAGGAAAGGGAGCAGCAGGAAACAATATTTTCAACCAGATGAGCTGCAACTGCAGGAGTATGTTCAAGGCTGTTCACCTACAGTTTAAGTACAGTGCAGAGATCAGTATTAAGAGAGTGCACTTGGAGATAGACACCCTATTTGCAGACCTTGTCCTAAAGGATGTATACTTTTGTTTTCTGAATTAGCAACAGCTAAGTTTGGAAAATCTGTATGTCACTACTGTTTTTTTCTTGCATTTCATGTAACTGTTTGTTAAAGTGGAGAAGATAAGTTATTTCATGAATAAAATCATTCTTCTATTCATAAATTATCTATAAACAGAATGATTTTTTTATAAACTCATGGATTATTCATGTATAAAAATCCTGTATTCAAATATATTACTGCCTACAGTCTGTTTGTTTACTACATGCTGCTCTTACAGCTTCAACTATTTATGTCATACCCAATTGTAAATCACATGGTATTGTTTCTGATCCAGTGCTGAATGAATGAAAACGTTATAAAGGAGAAAAAAATGAGAGACTTTACAATGAAGATGAAGCATTTTCAGAAGCCACCTTTCAGAGAAAAGATACACTTAAAGTCTCATATATGCAAATATAACTCAAGAAAAAGACAAAGGCAGGGTAAGAAATCCTCAATCATTCAGGCAGCATAATATTAAATTTTTGCAGTATTCATGTAAGTCTGACTATTTTGCTTCTTTCTAGCAGGAAACACATATGTTGAATGAAGTACAGTAATACTTAGGTCCCCAGAGCTCAAATTTAAATCCTTTACACACAACAAAAATAAAGTGGGGACTGAAATGGGAAAACTGCAATCTGTTGTTGGTTTGCAGAAGCTTCTGTTCAATTCATTTACTGAACAGCAAATCTTCTGCACTACAGCATTAATGAGAATAGATACAAAAAGGTTTCAAACTTAAACAAAGAAATGGCTCCTACTTTAGGGTATTTTCAAGCATTTCCCAGAGATTAACATATGAGGCAGATGCTCAAATACCAGCACACAATACTTTAATTTAGTTCAGCATCTCTGCAGGCAGTGGCTTCTCTATTATAGCTAGTTCCCAGAACACAAGAGAATGGTATTGCAGGGCACTTTTAGATTAAAATCCCCAAATAAGCTGTTAGACTTTACACACATCAATCTTTTGTAAGTACAATAAGGCAGATTTAATTGGTTTTACTTTCATTTTATAACAAAAGTTATTGTCTATTATGTAAGAAAGCTATTTAAAAAAAAAAAAAAATCCATGAAAAGGATTAGAAAGCAATTCCATAAGTGATAAAATAGGGCCAGAGAGTTATTATGGAGTAATGTCAGCAAGTGCATCGCTAAGGTTGTTTACTCAATGCCAAATAATCATCTTTGGAAGTTGAAATAATAAACTTAAATAGTATCAAATTAAGTCTTGCAAGAAACAGAGGAGTTATTGAAGCAGCAGAGGAAATTGGAAAAAAAAAAAAACCTACTACATAAAATGAACCCACATAACAAATATTAACATGATGACAATGAGTGTTTTATCTAAGCTAGTGAGGATGAATAATGCCTGGCTAATAACTTGACTGGCCTGATCTGCAAAGCTCAGGATGGAAACTGATGTATTTGAACACATGGTGCCAGTGTGAACCCCAGTCAAGCCTGAAAAAAACATGTACAGGCTGGTCTTCTGTTGATTTTCTGTGAACACTGCTTCAGATGATGTGAATTTCTGGAGTCTGCCTGACAATGTGGATGAGTGAACATTGTGAACATTCAATCTTATTTGCAGCTGTGCAGTTATTTAAGACTGTTCTACACAGTTTTATCCTGTTGCACTGCTAATGCTCAACACGGTCTCTGCAACAATACCCACACATCTACATGTAAAAATACTTCAGTTCAAAGCCCCGAGCACTTCAGCTAAGGAAGAAGGTCTGTAGCTCTGAGTGACCTGTCCTTTCCTGCAGAGGACCAAACATAACACAGACAGATATATGCAGCTGTATATTTGTCAGAAGAGTTTTAATCTTTTGCTGGGCAAAACAACTGTAAGTGAAGTCACAATTTCTGAGAACATTATCTAAAGTGAGAAAATATTAATTAAAAAAAAAAATCAACCAACAAAACCCACAAAAACCTCTGCCAAAAAGAAAACTACATAAAAAATTGTATATATTTCAACATCTTTCTACCAGAAGGTTTCTAAGCTCTCTGTCTGGAATGCTGGTAAGGTCCAAAAAGGGCATGCAGATGACAGGACCTGAAAATCTGAGCTTTTACTTCAGTAAAGAAGTTTCCATAAAGTTCTGTTTCACCTAATTATAGACCTCAGACCCAATGTGGAACAAATTAACATAGCTCTGTAACTTATTGGACAGCTGACCTTCCAGTGACCTACCAGAGTAATAGAGTTTCAAGAGTGAAGTTTTCTCTACTCAGATATCCATAAAAATGTTACGTTCAGAATGCTTCATTTACTTCTGTCTATTCCATATCTGAAATTCTGACAATACTTTTTTTATTGTTCACCTCCTGAGGGGTAACATAACTCTCGCTCTCTGACTTCTGTCTCTGGCATGTTCCCCTCTCCAGCCAAATGGGTTGCCTCCTCCTCCTCCTCACAGAGCTTACAAAGATGTCTGTGCACACTCTTCCTCCCTCTTTGGCAGTTCTGCTGGCTCTAACTTCCATAGCAGGAAAGTCACTTCACTAATAAATCAAAGAGCTCTGGAAGAGGTGACTCATCACCTTCCTGTAAGTGGTTAAAATAAAAATGGTCTATGGTCATTTCTGTGGTCTCCACTGTTCCTTTCTTTAAGCTCAACTCCCCCATCCCCATGATGTAGATTTTATCATCTCCCTGAGTTATTTGCAGCTTTTAGTGCAACATATTGAATCTTTTTTGCTTGCCTTTGCCATGTCATTTGATCCTGCTTTTCTCTTATGTGCTGCATTCAAAGGTCTTCTGTGTCATTAAAGTCCCTTCCTCTATTACTATCTCACCAAGAGCCACATCATGAAAGGGAACATCACTTAGAACATCCCTCTTTTTTTCTGATTACCAGATCTGGATGTGTTATGCAACAAAACCCAAACATCCCCAACACATAGTGAGTTTCCTGCCAGCCTTATGGCAGGACTGTATATGCTTCCAAACGTGAGCCTACCACCTCCACAGTGCGTTTTGACCATAGAAATCCATAGCAAACAACACATTGTATGTGTGTACATATGCATGCTATGACCAAAGTGCCACGCAGCTATGGGAAGAGAACTGCTTTTTGCTCACATTGTAGGTGCAGGGTTGCAGCATCCAGCCCCTGAGGGCATCCTCAAAGGGCTGCATAGCTGTGGGCAAGAGGGTAGGCACCACTGTTCCACAGAAACAGCAAAATAGCTCTGCAGATAGAGTTGTGCTTATGAAAAATTAAATTCCTGATCTAAAATAGAAAGCAACTTTTTTCTTTTCCAAATTTCACAAACCATCACGATCCTTTATTGACAATACAGACTCCTGAGCCGCTTCACTATTTAATGGCTCCAAATTCTCTCAGAGTTAAGCTTTACTACTACAATACCATCTGCTAGTGCAGATATGCCACACAAATTCCTCAGGAAATGAGCAGAAATGCTTCCAAGCTCAAAGCTCCGCACTGGAGGATTCCCATGCAGAGTGCCCTGAACTTGCAGAGTGGTCTAATGCACTTTCTCATGGTCAGGCACAGAAGAGGAACATCATTAGTTCATTTCTGAAATCAAGATCTTATGTTAAAGCATGACCAAACAAAACTCCATCATACAAAAGAAAGTTTGTAACATCACAGCAAAGATTTTTTTGCATGTTTGCTTTTACTGAACTGAGATCAGTATTTTCAAGTTGAAGCATTATGTGCATGAAAGTCAAGCCAGGCAGAAAAAAATGTTCTTAATAGAAATTATGAGCCAAATCCTTAACTCTTCTTGGCCCTGCATTCCAGGAAAGTGAAACCTGCAGCTGTCTGTTCCTAAAGAGAAAGCCAAACTGCACTGCACATCTCAGTCTTGAGAGATACAGGGATTTCCAGGGGCCAGAGGACAACGTGCAGCTTGGGCCTGGAACTGTCCTAGCTGCCATGGGTCAGATTTGCATCCCCACTGCCAAGGACACAGAAAAGCATTGTGAAAATATACCTGTGCCCTTCATCATGCAGTGCCAACTCCCTTCAGCCCAGGCTCTGCTTCTCCTGGCCTTCAATCCTGACACTGCTGCTCCATTCAGGTTCTCTTTGCTTTGGGGATTTAGCCAACCCTCTAACATTTCTTTGATTTGGGGGTTTAAAAGAATCCTTTAGCATTCCTTTCCATCTTCCCAGATTTGTATGGTTTATATTATTTATCTTTTCCTCTTGATTAACCAGCTGAAAAATCAATAGCAGTGTATTTTATCATAGTTTCCGAGGAGCACTCTGTGGTGTTATGCTGCTATTTTAGGAACTGTAGCAGTTTGTGAATCTATACAAGTAGTTTGGCAAGCTTCTTTTTCTCCCTTTGCCCTCCCTTTTGCTTTGGACACAACACAGAAATCTTTCTGTGGCTCTGCATGGTGAAAATTGATATAAAACAGCTTGGTCAGTTTTATATACTTTCTCTTTTTTTCTGTTAAGAAAGTTAATACCATGGAAAAAACTGGTCAGGAGGATCAAATGTTTATGCAGGACGTCATGCTGCTTTGGTGTGCCAGCTCTCCAAGAGTCTATAAGGAAGCCAGCCAGACGTGCTCTGAAGCCTGCACCCTGACCCCAGTGACCTTTCAATTTTTCAAAGTTTATCTAGCCCCATCCCAGCAGTACTTGCATGGAAACCAATCCCCCTGGTCCTGGATTTTTGGCAGAAGGGGACTTCCTTCATATGGAAAAGTGTTTAATACCAATTTAATGGTCTGTCTAGCCACTGTAAACCCCCAACCCCCTCCCTGAGTCTCCCACTGGCAAGAAACTGTGAAATAATATGCTTGAAATAGCCCTAATTCTTTTCCTCAGTGTGATAGTTGTTTTTCTAATAAGCAATTTTTTGAAAAGGCATAGAGGAGAAACTAGCAGCTACAGAGTTGAATGTCATCTTTAATGCATTCTTTATATATACATATATATATAAAAATTTTTTTCCTAAAAAAAACTTGTTTTTTTCATTATCTACTCTCTTATACATTTGCACAGTCAGGAGTGGGCCCCAGCAGAATCCAAAAGGTTTCCATTCAGACTTGCAAGCACCAGAAAAACAAATCACATTTATGCAAATGCACTTTTATCTCAAAAAAAGTCTAAGTAACAAGTTTATCTTTGGTTGTAAAATGGCAGGCCTTAGTACAGTGCCAATAAAAAAAATCCTAAGAAAGAAGGTAATAAAAAGGAAATTGAGAGATGCCATAGTTTTCCTAAAGCAATCAGTTTGTTACTGTAAGAACAGCATGGGTTCAAAGGAAGCTGTGACTGTCCTTTGAGATAAGGAAAAGTCTGAAACTTTACAGCAGGGTGGCTGTGTCAGGGGACAAAGCACAGTCTCATGCAGCCCCTGGTGTCAGGATGGGGAGGGTTTCAGCTCTGGAGCAAAACTGCAGGCAAGAACCAAGGGATAGAGGCAACAAGCTGGCTTGGGACAACAAATCTTTGAACAGCTCCAACATCCTTTAAGTCAAGGCATTACATAAGAACAACCCACCCTTCTGCACTTCATGGGTGTAGTAACAAAAACTGTTATAACAGTGATTTGGTTTGGTTTCTGTCTTTAAAATTAAATCCATTCCCCAACTGTACACTCCTTCAGAGATGAAAAGCCTGTGAATATCAGTAACTTTCTGCACCTTAAGGAGAAATGTCATAAAGTCCATCTGAGGAAACATGAAGGAACATTATGCCTGCAGTCTGCACAAGCTCCCATTTGGACTTCAACCACTTCATTTCCCAGGAAGATGGAAGCACATTTAGATAGAAACAATGATCAAAACCCCATAGTTTAATGGCAACAAGCTGCACTCTGTTGTGCTGAAATGCCACGGGGCAACATTTTGGCTAAGGCTGTGAAGGATTTGATGGCCTGCACTGCTGCAAAGGGTCATCTCCCTTATCTCTTTGGAGCAACACAACACATTGACAACAATGGAAGGAAGAATGAAAACTTTCATATGGATTCTGTGTATAACATTATTTCAGTTAGCATTTTCTCGAGTCAATAAAAAAGCCTAACTGAATCTGACTGCTTGTTTTTTCTCTCTCGAGAAATACAAGTATGTTCTAATAATTTTAAAAGTCAGAGAATCTGCCAGTCAAATAAGAGCAAGGCAGGTACTAAGCAGGATCTCATCCAAAGGTTTAAAATTCCCAACACCTCCTATACTGCCACTCCACTAACATATATGGCCCTGCAGCTGAAAAAACCCCATCACACTGACAAGACCAAATGGTTGCACATCAAAATAGTATGATAATATGCCACTTTTTCAGCTCTTTGGGAGCAGTCAAGAGGGAGAATACTGTACCAGCCTGCTCCACAACAGCCCCAGAATTGAGACACAGCCCAATCTCTGACTGAGAACCAGTGACCAAAATACAAGTTATTTTCTTTCATATGGCTGCCAGAGATGAATATTTTCAAAAGTGGAGAAATGAGAGACATGGAAAAGAAGGAGAACATGAAGAAAAAGTTCAGATGGAGCTTTCCTGGACTTTTTGATATCTCCAAGGGACACATTCTGCAGAGACCTGCCAGTCTTCACTGTAAGATCCACTGCTCTGACTCATGGTTTAGAACTTTCAAGCAGTTGCCAACACCTACCTTCCAGGAAGGAATTCAGACTTTATTTCTTTGGCAACAAACAATATGCTCATCCCTAATTCCCTTTCTAAATACCACATGGTGGCACAGCCTTGGAATTATGTCAGTCTCAACACACCATATGTGCTGTTAAACACAGCACAGCTCACGTACTCTGTAACCACAAAGAATCTAAAGAGATGAGCAAGGGACCTTTTCTGAAAAACGACTTCAAACAATCAGAGACAAAAGTTTCTTCAGAGAAATACAGGTTATGAAACATCATGATGCAAGTTTGGATATTCAAGACTATGAAAACACCCAATCAACTCTAGTTGTGTAACTGTATTTTTTGCAAATGCTCTAAATCCATCACACTGGGTAACTAATGAAATAGGAGGAAGAGGGTGAAACATTGTGCTAAAGTGTGGTTTGGAGAAAATGTGCAGTTAGGTATTTTATGTTTGTTCAATACTTCTGAACTGTGGTTACAGTACTATGCAATCATAACTACTGTGCTTGCTTCTTTGAGGTCCTACAATTTAGCTTCAAATAGTTCAGCTGTACGGTTTCCCCCACTCCTGTCCTTTCACTGTTAAGTGCTTTTTTCTTACCCCCAGAGATCAAAGAGAAGTTTTTGTGGTTTGCTGTTCCATCCACATTCCCTCTCCCTCCTCTCTTCCTTCCTTCCTCTGCCCTCACTGCAGCACATCACCCAGCAGCCTCAGGCATTAATCACTCACATGAACACACACCACCAGCCACAGTTCAGATGAACTCATGGGGCTGGATCCTGCTCTGGGCATTACCTTGTACTTCAGCATCTCCCCAGCTCCCGTTTTCAGTGCCCTGAACCCAATACTAGTTTCACAGTTCCTCTCTGGGTGTTTGTCTGATTTTAGGGTCTGACTTTGATTCTGAGTCAAATCAAGTACCCTTGAGTATTTGATACAGCAGATAAGAATGAGTCTAGCAGGTAAATGATAATTTAGGAAAAAGTCTTCAGATTGCTCTTTTCCTAGACTCTGCTGCCACCTCATTCCCACAGCGCCCTGAAAAATCCAGAGTTACCCATGTGACTGGGACAGGACAAGAGTTTTGTTTTCCAAGCCGGAGAATCTGGGTCACATGAAAAATAAGATGACAGACTTCGTTTTACAGGGACATCAAATATAAAAAACACTTCTCAGAGTAAAATATCCTCCTATTAGGCTAATTCAGAGGAAGTTTTACCAAATACTAAAATAAATGAGTTATAGCCTTTTTTTTTCCTGGCATGATACTGGATAATGGTCAACTGAGAGCTTGGATTAAGACCTGCAACAGCAGATTATGACAGACTTCAACTATTGCTTGTTTTCTTTTTACCCATCACACTAAACAGACCTGCACACTGTTAGAAATTTCCAACAAAACAGGTTTGCACACTCACAAGTGTCCTCACAAGCATGTGATTTCCATGCAGTAACACACAGACATCTCCTGTACTCTTTTGCCTATGAGGCCAACCAGGTAAAAAGTAACTTATAGTCAAAGCAAAACCTGCACCGATATTTTTCTGCCTTTTCAGGCAGGTTGAATGATTTCTTCAAAGGCATCATTAAATATTACTTGTGAATCCTTCCATAAATAATCCTTGCATATGGTGCATTGTGGCATTTAATATTCAAATTCCCAGCTATTCTGGCTGGACTCTCAGGTACAGGGTATGTTATGGGCCTTCCCAGAGGATTAGCAGAACTTTCATCTCCATTGCAGTTATTCACAACTATATATTTCAAATTCACTGTCGCAAATACATCTGTTATATAACACTGTTGAAATTGTTGTCAAGGTAAACAGCCCTGTCAAGACCTTCCCTTGCATTTATTTATGCAAAATAAATTTTGAGAAAGGCAACAAAGGAATAGTGTTAAACAGACTTAACAGTTTAAAATACATATTGTAAATCTCAGATTTTTTTTCAGCTTTGCAATAAAATACCAAAAACTACAGTATGTATGAAGTCAAGGACAAATAACTCAAAATATTATGAATAAATCAGCAACTGAGTGTGTATAAACATCACCTCTCAATCCGTGTGAAGAATACATGAGGCATATTGAGAACGCACAGTAACTTCCATAGGAAATCCCCCAATTCCTGCTCCAGGATTTTTCATTCTACAGCACATGTGGATGGCATTGTCCTGCTTTCCATCTTGCTTGAAATTGTTTACAGTGTATTATTACTTCACTGTTAATAAAGGACACAGCACAAGAACTCTGCCAAACAGTATTTTTGGTGGGGCAGAATAGGCCTTAATTCCAAACACATAAACTCAAGAAAAAAAAAAAAATTACTTTCAAGGGACAGGTTTATTTTCCCAAAGGAACATCTGTTCCTAGCACGTCTCATGAAAATACATACAATAAACCATAAGTTCAAAACAGAACCTGCATTCAAATGCTGCCCAATAAAAGTCCACGATCCCTGGAAAACCTCTTTTAAATCCCCAGCAACCCGTAGGCTCAAAGAGAACCTTTTCCTCTGTATACAGTGCAGCTCTTCAGAACTGCAGCCATTTGGCAGTGAGTCTGCAAAGCCACAAAAGGATGGGAATTAGCCATGTCAGCATCTTCCCCGGCTGCAGAATGTAGCTCAATCCTTCACTCTGCCAAAAATCAGATGTAAAAGCCAGCATGACAGCCCGGAGGAAGGTAATCCTCGCCAGCTGTTTCCAGCCGAAGCCAACCACATCAGCAGCACACAGCAAGCACCAACATGCATCAAACAAGAAGCTACCTGAGAAGTGGTAAAGATGAAGTCTGATTCCAGGATCAATAAAGTGCCCCCGGGATGCTGACAATATTTAGCTCACTTGAGCTAGCTGATTCAAGAGAGATTGCTGCAATGTGCTGGCCACACATGGCAGCAGGTTATTAAGGACTACAGTACTGGGAATGGGAAATTTTCATCTGTCCATCACACCTTTGGGCAGTGCAGAAAAAGCCTAACTCTTCTTACACACAACTACTAGCCAGAGCAGCAGAGCCAAAATTTCAAACCTTAGACAATAACCAGATTTTATTAATGGGTAGGCAAAAAGGGGGGGGTTTCCCCTTCGCTTCAGTGTGTCTCAGCTACTGCCTACCCACACATGCTCTAAGGCACGTGCAGCCTGGAGAGAAGTACAGAGTGAGGCACAGCAATTCACCAATAATTCACACCATGGTCAGGTCAACTTCACGAGGCTGAGACCAAACAACCTGTCTTGTCTTTCCAGTTCTTTTTCCAATAGTAACTTTAAGGATGTCAGATCTGTTCTTACTTGTTCATTTTAACTTCCTCCTTCACACATACTGAAACAACAAAAGAGTTCTCTAACATATGTGTAGAAATGATGAAGGCTTACAGCTGTCATCTAAATATTTTTATTGAAACGGTAATTAACTGTTTCTAAGAGCTTGGCTTTACTACAAAGATAGTAAGTCAGAATAAGGGTATTAAGTTTCCTCTGTTATCAATCAGTAATTTCTGTTCTAATGTTGCAAAGTGTGCCTTTCAGGCACCCTCTCCTCTTACTGCTGTTTTGCTCAAGGGAAAAAGTGATGACTTTCTCTTCTGTTCTACACCATTTCACCACACAGTTTAAGCTACATGCACCATTCTGCTCATCTACACAGTGAACTAAATTTAATTGCACTAATAATGGTTGTGGCTTAGTATGTTGCCAAAATTTACCTCCTAGCTTGTTAGACCTACACTTTAATTAGCAGCAGTGAATACAATCTTATCTAAACAATTATTTAAGGGAGTTTGCTGTTGTTGTTTCTGCACCACCTAAACAAACAGCTACTTTCACTGCACTAGGAAGGACTGAACCTGTAGCCCCGATAGTTGTGGTATAAGTCGATTTCTTTGGATCCACTGACACCAGTTTTGAGGGACAACAATATAGTAATTTCAGAAAGTGATAGCATTCCTGAAAGTTTAATTTTGTCTTATTTATAGTAAATCCACACTGGTCCTTATACCTCAGATAAGGTGATGAGCTGAACCTGAATTTCCAAACTCACACTCACCTTGAGCTTTTTCTTTCTGAAACAAAACAGACAGAAGCCTCTGTCAGGTTCTTTCTTCCCTAACATAAGCAACTCCAAATCTTCTTAATTCATCTGAATGTAAACTAAATCCCCATTATCTCAGACATGAAGATGATAATGCGTGCTTGTCCTTCTCTTGTAATCAACACAACCTTAAGCTTGAGCAAACTCTGATTTCAGCCAGCTGGTAATCACTATTCATTCCTCTACATTTATTTTAAATATATTAGCCTACTCCATGAATATCACCCATGAATTTCAACTATTAGAGAAGAAAGCCACTGAAAAAAAAAAAAAAAAAGGACCAACCCCACAAAATTTATTAATCTCATCAGTCACCAAGTGGGTATTTTGTTGCTGTTCTTGAGGTGGGTTATTTGTGGCTCTTTTTTTTGTTTGTGTTGTTGGTTGGTTTGGGGCAGGGGGTTTTGGGGGTGTGTGGGAAAGGGGTATCTCTGCTGCAGCTGACAGGTCTATTAATTACTTATATCATCTTTCAGCTTAGAAGTTATCTGTTCAAAATGTTCACTAATCATCCTTATGGCACTACATCTTCCTTATGAATGTTTTCAGTTTTGCAGAGTGAATGGTCTGTAGAATCAATAAAGCCATCCACTATGAAGCTTAATTAACTCTGGAAATGGAAAAAAATATTACAAGGGGAAAAAAAGATTATAAATTGTTTGTTACACTTAAGAAGGAAGTATATTGGAAAAGACATAAATGTTATGAAACCAGCTATGGAGCTCTCCACCAGTATGTGTAGGTGACATATGCCTGAACCAGAGAGGTAACTTCGCCCCTGTAAGTGTGCTCGTTTGATTCCTGCAGTGATAATTCAGTTTGTTTCTCAAAGTGAGACTTCAGAGGAAATAAAAGGAAGCAAGACAAATGTTCTCTGCCAGCAGAACAGTGGTGATTTCTCACTCTGCCAACATCACATTAGCTAATATTACTCCAAGTGGCTTTTCAGTTCTTCATTGGCATCACTGTATGTCTGACAATAGAAAAAGAAAACAAAGCCTGAAGCTGATATGCATGCCAAGAAGTCATCTTACTCGGGACAAAAGCAGGAATGCTCAGCAAATTAACATCTTGCTCTGCTTCAGCTGCAAATGGCATGTCATTTCTGTGGGCATTTTAAAGAGTACATGCAACTTGCACAGTGGCTGCTGAAGAGCACAGCTCCTGTGCTTTTTGCATCATATCCCACTATAACCCGTGCAACAAAGCTGTCTGGACTGCTAAATAAAATAATGACAAGGAGATTGGACATCTGGAAGACTGCAGGTTTGGCAGAGGGTTGACATATTTTACATTTCAAGATAATGACCTGCAGTTTTATGTGCTTTCTTATGGCCAGGACCTAATTGCTGAAGACAGAAATGAGCCATCACCCACCATGCCTCATCAGTTGTGATTACAGGAGGATTGCTCAAGGAGAATTTCTTCAGATCAAGATCATAATTTATTGATTAATTACAAGAGAATATAGTCTCCCTGTTTTTACATTTGAATTCAACAATTTATTATTTCTTAGTAGTGAACTTTTAATAATAATGATAAACATCTGAGGTGCCACAGAAATCCCATTTTCAGAAACAAAGATTTCAAAATCTGAAAACTTATCTCAAAAGCAGGACAACCAAATACTATTATATGTTTCTGAAATTTTGTTTCAGTTTTGATAAATGGTCACATTTAATTGATACCTCACAGTGCAAACAAAATGTTCATTAGTAAAATAAGTCTCAAATCAAAACAGATCAGAAGCATTCTCCTTATAAAATTAAAACAACACAACAGACTATACACTTCTACTGGTTATGAAAAAATTGGTAGCTGAGTTACTAAAAAAGGGCTGAAATTCAATGTGTCTGAATAATTTACATCTTAGATTCTGGAGATTTGAGCTGGAACTTGCATAAAAAACCTGAAGGAATGCAAAACCACTTGGTTTCCAACTGCAGGGTGAGTTTCAAACAGGTCTCTGAAAAATAACATTACTAGAGTGAATCATTGCCTCAAGCATACCACTGAAGACAGAGCAAAAGGTAACCCAGGAATCAGTAGATCTCATTTTAATGCCAATTCCATGCTCCATACCCAACTCCTACATTGTTTTTGAGACAGACAGCAGGGTTATGTGTAATTGCATTCACTGTACAGTATCTCACAAGCTTATCCCAAGACATGTGCTCTATGGAGATCAGTCTCATTACCCAATACACATAGAACTATGGGTACTAAGACCATACTTAACATAAAAGCCCACCTCAACCAAAATGCATTAAAAGGAACTACAAATTCAAATCCAGATCCATACCCAAATTTAATCCTGTTTTTCTTTCTAGTGTGCATAAAAGCCACATGTTGAATGTTCTTGGAATCCAGATGTGCAAAAACATATAGGAAATCTGAATCTTATATCTTTGCACAATCTTAAGTTCTTTTACCAACATACAAAGGTTTTTCACTGTGCTACACCACACTGTGCATCGTCGACTCCTGAAATGTTTAGAAAAATATTCCATATAAAATTCAGGTTAAGCATTTGTAACTCTCATTTAATTATAGGAATTTCTTGTATTGCAAAAACCAAGATCTCTATTGCTTGGATAGATTTTCCATATGCCCAGAGTGTTATATTAGAATAACTTTCACTGTTTTAAGTGTTCCATTTACCTCATAAAGTTAAAAAAAAAAAAAAAATCTTCCAGCACACTATTTAATTAACAAGTTCTCATTATTTGTGCCATGTCTAAATTGATAGCAAAGTCAGTTTAATGAGATTCAGCTACCGCTCACTCCACATTGCTGGTTTTGTGGAGACCATTTTTATACTCATTCCCACATCCCACTGTAATGGTGAAGAGCTCAGACATGCACAGGTAAGGTGCAACTACCAATATCCTCAGCATTAATATGGTGACAAAATTGGTATTCAAGCGTTTCTCAATAAAGGCAGAACAAAGAGATTATTTTGTCTGTATACTGCTTAATTAGAACTGGCTCTCCCAAGGGAAAGTACAATCTCTGACATTTCACCTGAAGGCAAATTCCAGGATCCTGTACAGAAAAGCTCATCAGGGGAAATGAGGCACATCCTGTTTACTTTTCAGCTGACTTAGCTCATTAACAGCTACGCACACAGACACCTCACCAAATTTGGGGTATTTTATGCATTTCTGCAATACAGGTTTGTAGCCGTATTAGTTAATAACTTCAGGGTGTTTTGTTTATTTGGTTGTTATTTGGTGGTGGTGGTGTTTGGGTTTTTTTCTCTTTCATTTGTTTGGTTGGTGGGTTTGGGTTGGTTTGTTTGTTTCAATTTAATGCCTACGCTCTTTTAAATATGTTAGTCTCAAAAAAAAATATTTTATTTTAATTCGAACAGATGCAGTGAGGAACTCAGAGGAGTGAAGTGGATGTTATGATCCAGTCCTCTTCTAATATCTCTCTAGATACCACAGACAATAAATGCCCCGCTTGTAGCAAGAATTCCAGCTTTGTTTGTTTTTAAATAACGATCACACTTCTTTTTTTTTTCTCCACCATTTCCTGAAGAGGGACCTAAGAAACTAGGGTGCTTTAACACCACTTTTTTCTGTGCAACAAATCTTGGATACGTTCCATTTTGAAGTCAATGCCTAGCCCAAGATCTGACACAAAAAAACCATATAGGGAAGATAGTTTATTACGACTTCTCTCCAAAAGCTGTAGTCCTCTCAAACGTGTCCTCCTTGATCTGAATGGAGGCAAAACCCCCAAACAATAACTCTTTTTGGAAGCAGAATCTAGCAAAACACACCATATTAATTAGTACTACAAAACTAATGCTCAGTATTTGAACTCCAGCCATTTAGAAAGTGTGATTATACCTCAATCCTCTGCCTTTTTCAATCTTGTAGCCCTAGTGCTCTAATGAATCATGTACAATTACAATAACAGAGCTGACCATAGGCACTGTTTCATTTTATCCAACAGAAATGAATTATGCAACTGGAATCACGACTGTGCTTCCTCCTCAGCCCAGATGACACACACTGTTACATTAAACCCAGGCAGTGCTTCAGAGCCTCGGGAAAATGCACTGCCTGCATCGGGGTCACTGAGACAGCTGACAGTAACAAGCAGTGCACTGCTGTGAATAACACATTCTCTAAACTGCTGAATAAATCCATTCGATAATCTGTGACCATGTAAATTTTTCTTAAAGCTGAATGAAAAGATGCTTTGCTTTCCCTTCCTATTAAGTTTTATTTTGCTGAGGCCCACAGCATATGCACTACAGTCTCATCAACAGCTGTTTTTTCTTTTAAGCTTGCCCTGTCACTTAGGGATTTGAGTTTTTGCTGATAAAGTGTAATAGAAGCTGCTTCCTGCTACACCACAGTGAAACAGATGTTGCAAAAGTTGTGGTAGCCCCAAAGCTGGTCTCTTGAACAAAATCTGTTTCAGGCTAACTTTCCTTCTGTCACAGAAACATATATTATATTTGTTTTCCTGCTGGTTGATTGAAGCAGGCATCAAATAAATATTTTAACTGATATGTTTTTGGCTGAATGGGGGAGGGGGGAGGTTCCAGAAAGCTAAAGTGTGAGAATGAAAACACAAAGATGCATATCAAAGAAACCACAGGAAGGTGCTCAAGTAGTCCCTGAGTTCACTTTACTCCTCCCAGGCACAGGCATCAGCACCTATGGCACTACTGGCAAATGTTTGTCAAGCCTGATCTTACAAAGCTTAAGTGATTCTTTAGCAGTCCTAAACGATCTATTCCAGTGACAAATTATCCTTAAAAAAAGCAGTTTCCCCTCATATCTATCTCCTAATCTCTTTGCCTTTAAGATCATCAGTTCTTGTCCAGAAGACATGAAAAACCAGATTATTCTCTTCCTCCAAACCAGGCAGCTACAGCCTATATCTTCTCAGCCTTCTTCACTTAACCTCCAAACTAAACAAATCAAATGCTTTCAGTTTGCTTTCATACCTTACATTTTCTTTTATCATCCTTTCTGTTGGCTTCTGGTCTCTCTCCATCTGTTTCATTTCTGTTTTGCTGTGTAGCATGCAGAGTTGGATAGGCAGTCCAGCTGCCACATGAACCACCAAGCAGAGTGAAAGGTTTTCCTCCTGTTTTTAACAAGCAACATTTTTGAAACATGTCTCTTCATATGATACTCTTAGGGATTTTTCCCAGTAGTTTCCATTTTGACACAACTAGTTCAGGATTTGAAGGTAGCTGAACCAGTGACATTGGTTGTGTGGTTGAGTTAGAACCTCAGTGAGTATTCCTGCTACTACTGCAGATCCAAGTAACTTGTGGACCACACTGTATATTCTGTAAGTTTTAGGATCCAAAAAAACTCCAGTCAATGCTGAAAAGTCGTGACATCTATACTATACACACACGCAGTTTTATATTTCAATTCTCTCTAACATATTTTGTGCTGTTTGGTTCCGCCACTGGAAATAGCCTTAGTGCACTCTGCAATCTCCAAAACAACCAGCATTTATTTATTCCCAAGGCCTGGCCCCCAAAGGAGCTCAGCAATTACAGCTTCTTCCTATGCAACCATACATTTGTGCTCAGTATGGGCATAAAACTTTTTACCTGTGGCTTTAGATAGGCAGAGAGACCTTCTCACAAACTGAGGAGTTATGTTTGTTTACTACCACACATTATTTCTCCTAGCTCACCCACATTGGGATGATTCCTAAATAATTTTCCAAATTGTTGCCTAGTATGTCAACAGCTGGGGACCTGATACCACCAAGCTCATCTGCTCCCCCTGCATTTGTCTTAAGTTTCCTACTCCTATTTCCAATCACTTTATCTTCCCACATAGTACTCCAGAAGAGTCAGAGGTTAGACTGTCAAGGCTTGACATTTCCTTATCTTTGTCTTACTCCCTAAATTTCTGTCTAAAGTGGAAGCATTACTGCACATTCTTGCATCCTTCATGCTCTCTGCTTCACCCTTCCCACTGTTATAGTGAACTTTGTCTGTATGAAATGTGTTATTTAGACAAGTATCCACAGGAGACATTTTGTGCTGTATTCTAAGAAATCATGCAAGTTCTACATGGAAAACAAAGAAAGGACCCCACAAGCAAGATCTTTCCTTACAGAAAAGAAATAGCTGCCAGACCCATGGCAGCCATCCACTGAGAGTGACCAGATCTCCTTACCCAAACAGAGGAACACCAAGCACCACCACGAGGGCAACCTCTGATTTATAATCCACTATACCAGCCAGAGGTGGATGTCTGCTTGAATCACTAAAGAGAACTATTGAGCAGTACAGTAATAACTCATACAGCTGGAATAAACAGACATCTGGATCTGAACATCACCAGAAAAACTCAGTATCTCAATGCTATCTTAGTAACTTCAGGAAGAAGCCCCTCAAGTTACCTTGCAGTGACACACAAAACCAGAGGACACTAACAGGTACATGGTACACGTGGTGTTTTTATGTCGTTTGCATCAGTACAGATGTCCCTGCAGAGTAGTGTGTTTTGGTCTGTTCCAAGTCATGAACCAGGAAGGAAAGAATTGCATAATTCCATCCTGAGACAGGAATAGAAAGTAGACTAGTTAATGAGAAGGAATTCCTGGATTATAATTCAGAACCTGAAATGATGCCTTATCATCTCATTGGAAAGATCAGAAAGGAGGAAATACGCAGCTTAACCTAGACCTGGGAGAGCCAGCCAAGGCAGACATCTTCAAAAGACCCTCAAGGATGATCTCTTCTCCTGTTTATGCTTTATCTATTTTCCTCTCTTTTCATGTTCACTGTCCTTGTCCTAGGATCTTACAGGTAAACCCCTTAATGCTCCATGCTGCAGGACTTAAAGTATGGCTGCAACTCCATCACAGGCAGATTTTCTACATACTTTCTCAAACCAAGGCATGAATAAGCATCTTACAATCATTTACTGTTAAGAGAATTCATTTCCCTTTATAACCAAGAAAACAGAACACGAATTCTTCATCTGCTTTCACATACCAGAGAAATGTTTCACTAAGATACCCATCTACGTGAATCAGATTTGGAGATTCTTTGAAGTGTTACTATAAAAATCTGTATCACATCCCACTACAGCTAAGTGCAAGGCCCGTAAGACATTGTTACCACTTTTGAAAAAAAAAATATTTCTATTACAAGAAGTCAGTTACCTAATACCATGTTCCTACCAAATACTTCTATTGAGACAGCATCTCTTACAGAAAATAAACAGTTATATAAATCTGAGCGTAAAGCAAACAAGTCATTAACCTAATCCATCTAATCCATTAAAATAAACAATAACATGAACTAAAATGACAATATTTGTAGTTCATAACTCAACAGACATTTCTACAAAATACTGGGCATCTCTATACTGCAATCACCATCCCTGGGAATTCACCAAGCAGTTTCCATTGACTTTTGCTGGTACAAAAGTTCAGTTAATAAAACAAGCTAAAAGTTATAAAGACAGGACCCCAGTCAGCTGCTGGAGAAAACGAGAGCAGGCCAGTGGCAAAAATGAGAAAGCTGCCGTATGTTAGAAGACAGTTCATGACAGAAAGGAAAACATAGGCAGAGGAGGGACCCCTGGGTTCTGCAGGCAACTCTGACAGCAAGCTCCAAGCACATGCCACTGTGGTCAGGAGAAAAAAAAAAATCAATACATATGCACACAGTTCTACTAATCTGCCTTAAAACATATTCTTTTTGTGCAACTAACAGAAAGCAGTTGGGTTTTTGTAACCTTAACGGCTCAGGGAATCTGAATTTTAAACTCGCACAGCTCACTCACAAAGTGCGTCTTTTTCCAGTCTAGGGTAGCGAGGCTGGGGTTGGAGATCAGCACTGTCCCAAGAAGATTGTGGGAGCTGGGCCAAGAGCTCCCATTTTTATGTAAATGAATAGACAGCCTGTGACCTGTGAGCAAGCTGGAGAAACTGCAGTGCCTGTCTTTCCTACTTTTCTACAGGAATCATAAAACACCCAGAGGCTGTACGGCAGGAGGTAACCAGAGCAGCCTGGTGAGCATCCAGCTGGGGGGAGTATTCCCCCAGCTGTGTGACAATATGTCTTTATAAATGACAGCCTTTCATGTAGTAATTATAGCTAAAATCTTCTAGTCTTGCTGGAGCAGGCTACTACTGCAGTAATTCCCAAGCAAGATAAAGAGCACTAACTCTACTGATCACTGACATTAAAACCCTGGTCCAATTAGAGCAGACAGACTAACACAGATTAACACAATTGGATCAAACTGATCCCATGGAAAGGAAGGCCTTCTAGAGATAACACGCAGTTCACTTCCACAGAACAGCATGGAGCTGGACATAGCACAGAACAACTGCTCACTTTTTTCACAAGAGAGTTCTGGACTGAGTACGATGCAGTTCTCATGAACACAGGACAAAAAAAGAGGGGTTTCTAGGGATGTTTACTACTTTAGTGTGAGTCTTGGGGTGTCCTGTGCAGGGCCAGGAGTTGGACTCGATGATCCTTGTGGGTCCCTTCCAACTCAGCATATTATCTGATCCTTTCTCAGGTTGTTAATCTTCTTAATTATAACTGGATGTTTCAACAAAGTTTCAAAGGAGGCCTATCTGAAAGGGATCATGTTTCTTTTCTTTCTTTCTCTTTTTTCAATATACACTAAAACTGCTTTAAAATTGTACAGAGACTGAAAAATAAGATGAAGAATATCAAATCAAATTTTGTCAGATTTTGCAAGGGTAGATTTGCTGTGAGAAACAAAACCTTACACGAAGAATTAGAGGATTGCAACTTGGATGCAACAGAACCTACTCATGGGTTAGTAAAGAGATTTTGCTGGTACAGTAATCAATACTGGCTGCAGGCTTCTCTATTTCTAAGATATTCTATACTTGTTTAAAGCACTTCTACAAAGCAGAGCTTAATGATTTTGCCAGGGAACATGTTACCATCAGTGCCAACAAGAGGAATTCCTGCAGCTTTTCTAGCTCTCAAGAAGGTAAAGCACACCAGTGTGTTGGAGAGAGCATATGTAAAAAAGAAGACTCTCAGCCGTCTCATCATTTATCCAGGCAGCATTCAATGGTAGATTAATGTTCCAGAAAAAAAAAAATAAAAATCACTAGGCAAAATCTGGTTCTTTCCCATATTCTCTGCAGTAGCACTGATGACACAACTTTAGATATTTCACATGAAGGACAAATATGAGAGTGTTTTCATGTTGCGCAGGGAGCCTCTTCTTCAGGGTCTCTCAAAAAGAAATGGGTACTGAAGATTTCTTTCATGAGGCTACAAAGATCTGTCTTCCAGCACGGACCTTGAGAGGATTTAAAATCATCCTGACCTACTTTCCAATTTTTAATTTTAATTGACAATCCACATTTCTTCCTGATAGCACACAGTTCACTTGAAAGCCATAAGGATTGCTATCAAACATGAACTTGGGCAAGCAGAAGTAAAGAGGCTGATTAACAAATATTTCAGTTTTTAAAATCTGAGGAAGATACGAGTTGTTAAATTTTGAGATCTCCACGCCCACATGGTGACCTGCCAACCTTAACACAGCTTTGTTTGGTTGGGAAAGAGGAACAAGTGCTCTGCTTGGCAGAACCAATTCCAAGTTTATGTCCCAAAAAATGACAAGTTTCTGATAAGAGTGATTCTGCTCAGACCTGCCGTTCTTTCCTATCTTCTCACTAACTTTAAATTTTGCTTAACATTTTAGCTCAGATTAAACACAAAAATCACTGTTATTCCTAAATAATGTGAACAGTTCCCATCATTATAAATACAGGCGATGGCAGCCAGGCAAAGCACAAACAGGCAGGTGCTGAACAAGTTTTTTACCACAGGCAGCTTTGCCAGCAAATATCTGGCCTGCAGTACCCTTGCTATTTCTGTCCTGGATGTCTCTGGAGGAATGACTGCCAACTGAAAAGTACCGTACCAATTTGTGGGGTGGTTTTGTGATGTGCATAAATGAGTTCTTGGATAGGCTTAAATTCATACTGACTCGTGATTTAAGTGCAAATTTAAATTCTGGTGTGTCTAAAGGGGAAAGGTTTGTGCATTGCTATGCAAGTCTGCCAGCTGGCTCCCACTGCCACTTTGTTCCTTTGCTTTTAAAACTAAAACACGAAGCTTGAAACAGTTGTTTTAATATTTAGCATCGTAGAAGGTCATGTTCATACGAAGACCCTGGAGATAAAAGCTTTTGAGCAACTGAGGGAGCCACTCAAAGTCGGTATACATAGGACACATCAGTTGCATTAATTTTGTATCTCACCTCTAATGACAATGAACAGAGGACTATCAGGCTTGGCCAGGGACTGATAGAGAACAACTGATACTGAAAATTAAGTTAAACATTAGATATTAGGTTGAGTATATGACTACTTTTGGATAAACAAGGGAGTGAACAAGACTATAGTGGTCTTTTCTAGCATTAACACTAAGGTGATTTTAAGTTGAAAAATTCAGCTCCACATGCCAAACACCTGATGCTTATACTTGTCCACTTCCAGGGTCTTATTACACATAATTAATCCAGCCTCTAGCTACTAGGTAACACATAACTTGCACTTACTGTATTGGATACTTATGTCCTACATCCACTCTTAACATTATTTCTTTCTTTAATGGTCTGTCATCTACTGCTTATAACTGCTCATTCCACTTTCTTTGGCACTGTTATACCTTGGTTACTATATTTATTCTAATGTGGCTTTGTGACCACTGAAACTAGATGGAAAATTCTTTCATTGTGAGCACCCATTACCCTTGTACCATGTTGCCAGAATGCCCCAGGTGATGATCCTGCAGAGGTTCAGAAACATTAGCCCTGGTTTCCCTGTAAAGCTGATTTAGCACCCACTTGTAAAGCAACTAAACAGACACAGAGCAGGATAAAACAGAAGGCAGCTGAATTTTCACTCAGTATTTTTCAAGATGAGTGAAGCACATAGGAATCATTATCCTGTCCAAATATTGTATAAGATGTTAAAAGGCTTTAAAATCAGAGGCACTTATTTTAAAGTGTATTTAAATATTTACTGTGTACGTTGTGACCTCTCAGCTTTGTGCTTGACTTCCAGTTCTATAACAGATACAGATCTCCTATTCTTGGTGCCAGAGCACAGATTCTCCACTCCTACTGAAAGGAGAAGTTAGAGTCAAACCACTCCCCTTGGACCCCTTCAGAGTCCTTCAGTCAGCCTATTCTACAAACTTCCATTAACTATGAGAAACAAGGACATAAGTATTCCCCACCACTAGATATTTTTATTTATTAATTTATTTTGGAATTGTATTCTCACTTTCTCTCTCAATAGACCAAGAACAGGTTAATTTTCTTCCACAACTTCCACCTACATGTAATGCACTTTCCTAGTACCAAATTAGCATGACGAGCTACCTTGTTATGGCCATGTTAACAGAAAATGTCTATATGCTTGCTTAGTAATGAAAACTTGCCCTTACTATTATCCTAATAATCAGAAATTCCATCTTTTCCTAGCCAGCTGCCAAATTTCTTCTTTCCTTTAAGTAAATAATGTCTATACTGCAGTTTTATATTATACTTCTAGATCCATGCCAAGCAAAATTCATGTCATGAAGACCTTGTGATTTAAATGCATCACATGAGACACAGTAAAGTAACAAATCAAAGAGAGCAGAAGAACAGGTTTGAACACGGTAATGTAGCAAGCAGTTGTCTAAGAAAAGTTTGGAAAAGGATTAGGAAAGGTACTGTTGCTAGAGCAAGAGCCTCTGTTGCCTCCAGCTGCAGTGGCTATTTCTGATTTGTTCCACTGTGCAAAGAAACACTGGGGGGAAAAAAGCAACGTTATTAAAATACAGATGTGTGGAGAGAGCTTAATTCCTTCTAAATATGTCAACATGGCCTGAGCTATGCCATCTTTCTCAGAGCCATCAAGGCAGCTGGCTGCACAGCATCCACACAGAAATAACTCCTGCCCTAGGAGGAGAAGCATTGCAATTTTACTCAGCTGAAGATAACCTGCATTTATCCTGGAACTTGATAAATGTAACTGATCACTTGAAAATGTGAAAAGCACAAATTTAGCAAAGATTTATTTTCCCCTCCTGATCCCACTGGTAACAGCTCCAAGCAGAAATCCTTCTCACTCAAACATAAATATGTAGCAGACTTCTAAGAAAACAATCCTGTAAGCACAGTTGCTCCAACTGACAGAGAGTGGCTGGTGATAGATAACAGAAATATTAGTGAACAAGGAGGAGAGTTATTTCTGCAGTCACTCAGCATATCCAGAACACAGTTATTTTGTCTCTGCAGTTTCAGTGTGCCACGCAAGCTGCACAGAAAGACGAGCATGAGTTTAAGTGTCTTTTTCACTTCAGCGCAGAACATTATAGTTATTTGCAAGGCCATTTAATTGCAAGATATTGCAACACCTTCTTTGGACATTGAAATGCTAAACACAACCGATTTACTTTTGGAAAATATCATTGATACGTGAGTAGCACAGCACACTTCATGAGTAACTGGTTTCTACATGCAAACACAGGCAGATTGTGCAGTTCATAAGCAGTCAGTACTACCAGACCTATTCCTGAAAGATAATTGTGGGGACAGAAGAACAAAGGCTTGTGTCCTGTTTCGGGTCACTAGTGCTGTGTCAGGCTCAGCCAGGCACAAATGATCCTGGTCAAGATACCACGCGGCTCACAACTCATACGGTGTCCTAGGAGTGTTACAAAGCACATGTAGGCTGGTGTTCCCTTACTCCACACCGAAGTCTGAGGTGGTATCAGGCATATGCAACCACTGTGACAACGTCAACCCTAGGCTTTACTTTTACTGGAGTGATTCATGCCCAAAAAGCCGATTTGTGGCATTGATGTAGCCTTCCTCATATCATAAGTGTTCCTCTTTCTCAGCATGACCCTGTGCTTCAGACATTCCCCTGCAGGTGACAACAGCCAGCTGCCTCCAGAGCAAAGCCACACGTTCAGCAATGGGCAGTGCTCCTGCTGGGCTGTCCCCAGCAGAAGCTGGACAGATCTGTGAGTGCTTCCTACTAAACTGTGAAAAAGTCCCTCACAGAACAGTAAAAACCACTGGAGGACAACCAACATTCAAAGAGCTAACCCTGGTTTACGGCCAGCTAAATGAATTTCAAGGCTAGATATCTCCCATTTCTTCTTCCCAGAACATCTAAAAGGGGAAAAAAAAAATAAAAAAGATTAAGCTCATGAGCAGGAGTTAAGGACTGTTCTGAATTAAAACTCCTGGCTGCTGTTTAAGAACAGAAACTTAAGTTACCAGCTGAACGCATCAAATGTAATGAAATACAGAGGAACACAAGCCTTCATGAAATATAACACAAGTAAGAAGAAATATTCAGATTAGTTTGGTACTTTTCTATTTCACAAATAGTTTGTGAGTCAAAAGAGCCAACAAATCAAGCCAGAAAATGACTTAAGCCCAAAGACAATGAGAGTTACTAAAAATTACTAGTAAGAGAAAGCCCTAAATGCTTTAAAAGGCCAAAGCTGGTTTTAACATCCATTTTAAAGCATACATCTGCCTTCAGTGCTCAGGTATCAAATTCTGCTTCTCAATTTTCTTTTTTTCTAATATGTCACACACTTCTTTCCCACCATCCACAATTATAACTACAAGAATGTGCAGTGTGACACACTGAGTCTCCGCTAAGCACAAAGCTCCTACTTCAAAACGAAGGAAAAACCTGATTTATCAAATAGAGAGCACAACAGCATTTCAGATGTCAAATATCCTCATGCTAAAATATGTATATCCTTGACAAACTAATTGTTTTTCTGTGGCACTGTGACCTAGACAAAGTCTGAACCTGCACCACAGTCCTGATCAGGGGGCTGACAGCAGGAAGAGTGATGGATGGCAAAGGCAGCCACTTGCTCTGGCTGAGCAGGCTCCACTGTACTGCCCATCCATCACTCTGACAGCTAAAGAAATTCTGTACAAATTTATCTACAGGGCACTAAGCAGGCAGAAGGCAGAGCATATATCCCACCAGCTGAAAGGGTAGATAACCAGAGAGGAACATTAGGCCATTTAGTTTCCAGAAGTAAATTGGCAAATCCCATTTGGCTCCACTGGCTAGGCAAGTGAGATTATGCCAGGAAGAAATGCCATGGAATTACAACTGTGAAAAAGATAATGATGTAATAAAAATAAAGTTGATGGAAAGAAATTTTCCCCTCCTTGCTTTTATTTAGAGAAAAGAGCAAGAAAAAAAATAATTAAGTAAAGCTTGGGCACTGTGTGCTGTAAAGTGGAAAAAGATGAAAGGTCACAACATAATTGAGTCCTTGAATACCAGCAGCTGGAGCTTTAAATCAGGACTTGACTGACACAAAGGTTTAACTATCTCTCTCAGTTTTTCAAGCCATAAATAGAGCAATATTCTGCATTATTTGGCAGAGAGTGATGACAATATTCTTTTCTGCACATACACTCCTTCCCAAGCTGACACAGCATGTGCTTGTATTTTATCTGTCACATTGCTCTTATATTAATGCAATTCACCAGAATAAACTTTGCCTTATGTAATAATAATACACCTTAATGTTCAGTATATCGGTATCAAACAAAGCTGGCACTTCTGTTTTATACATAGAGAGGAAATTGATTTGGCTGCAGCAGGCAAAAGGGTGCATTTTAAAATTAAGTTGTAGTCCAGACTGAGTTGGGCAGACGAAATTTAGACCCCTCAAAGATATCTTGTTTATTGCTTCTGCCTTTTACTGTTTCTCTTTGAAAGGCAGCAGATTGCAGCCCTACTGTGCCAAAAAATGCCACTGGGTATTTATCTTGAGAACTTCCTGCAGGTGATACAGTGACTTTCTATGGACTTGAAGATTAGAGAATTGAATACTCGTGTATTAAGTAAACAACTGCCTGTCAGACTTTCAAATGTTTTCCTACAATACGGGGGAGAACCATAATTGCCTGAACTGCTTTGTTTACTTTGCTTTGTAAACAAACATCCTGCTTTAATCAATTGACACTCTTCTTTAATTAGTAAATTGATGATCTGAACAACATCTCTTGTTTTATTTTAATAAACTCCTGTAATTTCTTATAGCATACGCATATATTCTAAATAAAGGTTGCAAGGGTTTTCCCAGAAGTATCTAATAATTTTACCATTGTACCAACATTAACTCACTGACTTTTGAGTTAACTGCTCTTGAAATAAGCATTCTATAGTTCCTAAGCACTTACTTTCAAGTCAAGGAGACACACATGTATAAAAAATTCAAAAAAACCCTAAGTTGCTTACAGACACTCTTCTCTATTTCTGCACGGTGTAACTCATAAACTTTTAAGCCTATTCTTTTGCTGATGGGAGAATACAGGCCCCATAAACTCATCTCAAAGGCAGCACTCACATTCCAAACAGCCAAACTCCCTCTGGCTCTGGGAGCAGTGTTACAAGGCACAGAGAGACCAGTTCAGCATTACAGTGGCTGTAACAATAAGCACATCTGAAACCAAGATGTTAAGTTTCAAATTTGAGTACTCAAATAGCTGTTGTGGGCAATTCAAATACATGACTGCAAAAGCCTTCAAACCCTTCTGGCTGGCAAATTGCTAAATCCAGAGAATCACTGATTACTTTTTTTGAAATTAATTTAGGAATTTAAAAATAAATGAATGCAATTAGATATACCCAAAGAACTTCAGGTCTTCTTTATAGCCACAATTACCATTTCTACCCTGTGCTCCCCAAAAGCTCCAATTCCACTGCAATCTTGCTTTTGTAATTTCCCCTGAACAGAGGAAGTAGTAAATCAGAATGTTATTAAGGCAACCTTACCAAAATTCCCTTAGCCTGCCTGGGTCAAACTTAATTAAATTATTTTATTTCCATTCTTATGTTCAGTGTTATTATTCAAAGTAACCCTTGCTATTATATTAATAACACCAAAAAAGTCATGCCATGCAAAAAACAGTTGATTTAGGAAGAGGTTTTGACCATGAAGAAGTGTAATCAAAGAAGTGCAGTGGCATTCAGGAGACAACCTAAAGAATAGATGTCTCTTTAATAGTGCTTAAACTGTCTATTCCAGATCACAATGCTGGTGTTGTTCTTGCTTGACTGACCATATAGAAATTAAGCTTTTCCCGTCTTCTTCACTGCTGTTTTCCTAATGTTGGCTTCTGAGCCATTTAATTACACTCTGTCATAAAACTGGGTGCTCCGCCTGACAGGAACAAGGATCACCTAACTGCTATTGTGATCACCGGAGCACTTGTATGGGCAATGGAGGTGAAAACTTTACACTTCAGAAAGAGAAGAAAATGCATTTCATCAGTGACAGCACAATGCCCCTCCTAAGCCTAAACAATTGCAAATGTACAGGCTCTGGATGCTGCCATATTCACAATAAGGCCATTCATGTAGACTTTGCTGAGGCAAGTTAGGGCAAAAGGGTCAGAGGGCTATGAACTTTGATCTATGGTTTCAAATTTGGCAGGCCTTAAAAAACCTCCTGCTTCAGTAAGTT
The DNA here is from genome assembly GCA_035222235.1 of Margarornis squamiger. Taxonomy (NCBI): domain Eukaryota; kingdom Metazoa; phylum Chordata; class Aves; order Passeriformes; family Furnariidae; genus Margarornis; species Margarornis squamiger. Next base: position 9,308,420 of record JAWWTY010000016.1, read on the forward strand.
TCTTGATTAACCTAATAAGAATTACACAAGAAGTGCTGTGATCTTAGCACTGCATCGGATTAGCTGCCTAGACGGTGTTCTGTGAAGCCTAAAAATCTCATCAAGAAGCATAATGAGAAATAGATGATGGAAGTGTCGAGAAAAAGGTCTCTAGTTTGTGTTTTAATTGTGCAGGCAAGGAATTGAAAGTTACACTAGAGCTGCATTTTCTAAAGGAGTATTTTTCTGTAGAAACATATTATTTTTTTAAACTCTGAGAAAAGTATAATTAACAAATTTGAAAGCTCAGAAGTGTTTTCAAGATGAACCTTCAGTAAATCAGAAACAATTTTTCCTTTTGTCACCTTCCACACTGAATAGAATCTATAAATTCTACAAATTAGTTCAACAAAAATGCCACAGTAAGTGGCATTAAAGGATATCCACAGCTACCTTATGAAAGCCGTATTAAGGAAGGAAGAAACCTGAATTGTTACAAAGAAAAAGGCTTAGCAATTAATTCCTGAATTAGGCCATTAGTACGTTAAGAATTTTGTCCATTTAATTACTTACCACTGTGTTAGCCCATTTTTATTACATTACAATATAATTTACTAAATTAATCAAGTATAATTCATCTTCAAATTATCAGGATTATTCCTTTTCCAGGGATATGTTTTGAATGACTTCATTGCTAACATACAAATGGAAAGGAGCCACAGCAAGTCTAGTCTTCAGAAATATTAAGGATTTCTTGCAAAGAACTGGGTAAAAAATATTCATGCTCCAGCACATTTAGCTCATCCTTACAAGACTCTGGAGACTAGAAAATCATTAAGTGATCATGTTTTGTTGTCCTGGTTTGTAGTGGCTCAAACAGATGTAAGGAGACAGGCTTAGAAGCTGACTAATGCAGGATAGTTGTCTGCTCAATTCTGGATGGAGCACCAGCAAAGGCAATTGGTCTCACTGGGCTTTTTTAAGATTTTTGGTCCCGTTTATAAGGTGTCAAGTTCTCCTTTAACAGAAAGTACTTGGATGGCAGTTGGTATCATGCTCCCAAGTTTCCATACTCACTAAAGTCTGCCTTCTAAAATCCAGAAATAATTATATCTTTGAGCATCACACAACTCCAGGGACAGGATTTGTTCAGAAGGACACAAAGCACTCCCATAAAAGTCATGATGCACCACAAAATGACTGTGTAGCTGCACTAGGCAGCTGCATTAATCACTGTGCTAATGCTTAGACAGAAGTTTTGATATATCTTTAGCATCTTGCACTGTATGCTCACACATCAACAACAAAACATTCCCCAGGAAACATTCCAAAATTGTTTCTTTGAAAAGTAAAGTTCATTTGTGGGTCAATGGGGTAATTATGGCAGAATGAGCCTGCCAAGCTCATACAACAGTTTCACATTTCAACAGTGCTCCTTCCCATAATCCCAAGCAACTCATTTCTCCTATTCCATGTGCTTCTCCTCTTATGAAAATAATAACAATAAAAGGAAGATAATCAGTACTATCAATTAGGAATCATCTCACAGAACAGGATTATACTCTGAAATTGAAAATGAAAAACATCTGAAGTCTGCATTGTGCTCACTAACATTCTTATTTCACAGAGTTGGAAGGGACCCACAAGGATCATCGAGGCCAATCCTTAGCCCTGCAAGGGCCCATTCCCAGGGTCACACCATGTCCCTGAGAGCACTGTCCAAATGCTCCTGGAGCTCTGCCAGCCTTGGTGCTGTGACCACTGCCCTGGGGAGCCTCTTCAGTGCCTGACCACCCTCTGGGGAAGAACCTCTTTCTAATATCCAACCTAAACCTCCCCTGACACAACTTCAGGCCATTCCCTCGGGTCCTGTCACTGGTCTCCGCAAAGATCAGTGCCTGTCCCTCCTCTCCCCTCATGAGTAAGCTGTAGACTCTGATGAGGTCTCCCCTGAGCCTCCTCTTCTCCAGCTGAACACACCAAGTGCCCTCAGCCACTCCCTACACAGCTTCCCCTCAGGGCCCTTCACCATCCTCGTTGCCTCCTTTGGACACTCTCTAATACCTTAATATCTTGCTTATATTGACATGCCCCAAATTGCCACAATATTGCAGGTGAGGCCAACCCAGTGCAGAGCAGAGAGGGACAATCCCCTCTCTTGCCCAATGCTGTGCCTGATGCCCCTCAGGACACGGATGGCCCTCCTGGCTGCCAGGGCACTGCTGACTCCTATTCAACAACCAGGACACCCAGGTCCTTTTCCCAGCACTGCTTTCCTGCATCTCATCGTCCAGTCCGTCTGTACATCAGGGTTGCCCCATCCCAGGTGCAGAATCCGGCACTTTCCCTTGTTGCCAGGAGAACCAAGAGGGAAACTCCTCCACGAAGCTTTTAAGATACAGGAAAGTAAAACCTGATGCCAAATTGAAAGCAGCATATTGAGTTGAGTTGCTGAACTTGCTGGGAAGCTGTTTACATATACAAGCCACACTAATTGCAAGATAATAAATTTAATTATCTTCAATTAAGCAAACCTCATGGAATAAGCTTACATGTCATTTGTACTGTCTTGCACACTTTATCGCTGTTACAAAGGGGTTTTTTTCCAATAAGGCCTGTTAACAGCAAAATTAAAATGTAATATGAGAAAACTATCCCTTATAATCAATAGAGAAGAAAGCACCAGAAGGAAGTAAGTGCTAAAGATTAAAAAAGAAAGCAGCAGCTTGAAAAGACATAAAATATATGTGTAGTTTAATGGTTGGAGCAGTGATGCCAGCTCTCCGTGTGCTGTGCATCAAAATAGAAAGCTATGGCCAGCTACAGACATGAAGGCAGAGTGGTGGCCCTGCCTGACCATCCTCTTTAGTCACTTGTGACAAGGAGCAGAGTCAGGGTAGAGCTCTGGAGAACACTAACAAACAAATGGTAGCCTCAGGCAAAATAAAAATTAAAAAAATTCACTGACATGGTAGCAGAAAACCCACATTCAGAGCTTGGTTCAGCATTGATAGCAGTGGGCAGAACAAGCTGCCCCCAGCCCTAGCCCTGGAGGTGATGGATGACTTCTCCCTGGGTGTTAACAACTCTCATGCTACCAGACCTGATCTCTTTGAGCCCAAAAGACAGGATCACATGGGTTTGCAGTAAATAGCCCAGGGTTTGATAAGTTTGATTATAAGTTGTGGTCAAAGGTCCAGATGTATTTGCCTTCTAGTTTGTTAGATAAGGAATTTAGTTCACTAGCAAGTCTAGGCAATTCCAAACAATTAACAACACAAATGATATTTAAAACTCACTTTGATGTTATAGCTGAGGTACCACAAGCAGTGAACAATAGATCAGAGACATGAATTGCCACACAGGTATAGAACAAAGCCTACAAGAGAAATAGTTCCAATAAAGTTTCCATACACCTAGGAGCATCATAATTACAGACTCTCTATAAACTTGTATACCAGGGAGAAAGTTACCAAAGCAGAAATATGCATCTGAAAACAGTTTGTCTTGCAAAAAAACCCAAACAAAACAGTAAGTAAGAAAACAATTGTGTGTATTTTGAAATTCAAAATCCCCTTCTTGAAAAGATTTGTCTATCTACATCCTATCACCTAACTGAAAATGTTTGCTTGAACTCTCTATCAGGCAACACTGAAAAATACTCAGAAAGGTTTAATGCTATTTAGCTGTAGAATCATCTAAAACACCTCCAGGAGAAACTACTGTGAAGATCTTTAACCAGAAAGGCATATCAGGATCCTTTCCTTTCAGGCAGGTATGGGAAAAACATCGATTTACAAAAAGAATAAGCCTATATTCACTTGTTTAATTTCTAATATGACAGTAGCATCAGATTTGTAACTACTGAACTGTTGACTAGACTGCTTTTGCTTCCACTTTAACTAAATACTTTAGCCTATTCATACAGTGCCTTCAGAAAACTGATGCCATGCCAAGCAGTGAAGTACAATGTCTCTTAAAGCAAGATTAATCTTCAGATAAGTGAGAATAAGGAACAACTGTGCATACAGCTTCTCAGCATCCTTACGAGAGCAGTTCAACAACATTTGATACATTGGGTTAAACTGCCTTGGCAATGGTCTGTACAATAAGCCCAAGGCAGAGGCATCAGTCATGAAAACTAGCATGTTGTGCCTATTTACCTAGAAACACTCCAATTTTAAACCTAATGGTCTAATACTATGACAGGAGTTGTGGTTGGTAAACAGGCAGGAAATTTGACTCTGAAAAAGAACAAAAAACTTGCTCAAGCTTTGCTTGCCTTTCTTTTATTTTTTAAAGACATGGATTTTGCAAAGATTAAACAGTCATCTAACTTGTGAGGACTACCTGATGCAACAAGTCTATTTGATTTATTGCTTTATCACTAAGCTTTGTACAGGCTCCATAGGAATGTTACTAAATAAAGATGGTTCTCAGTTTTGGCATGAGAAGCGCAGCTCCCAAGTAGGAAAACACGAATTTATCAACAGATTAGCTTATCTGAAAATATTACTCTGTTGGAAAAACTATTTCTGTCATTTGCAGAAAGTATAAATTCCAGTTTTCAGACACATCGATATCCTACTCTGTTTATGATTACTCTTATTATTTGTTATCTCTCAACCCAATAATCCTAGCCATGAGCCAAGAAATGCATGAATCCAGAACAAAGAGTATGGTTGCTAAAGAGCTCAAATTTAGAGTAGAAGAAACAGGCAACAGATAGTACAGGCAGACAGACGGCACAAAGACATGTCAGAAACCAAATCAGTGCCCGCTTTCTGTCAGTTTATGTGCGAAAAGACAGTTCCCATGGGAAATTTCCTTTAAATCTTTGAAAAACAGTTATTGCCCATATACGTATTTTCTGTTAGTAAAGATTTATGCATGTCAATTATTATCACACATTTATAAGTGCCGTTGTGAAATCGTTTAAGAAAAGGCAGAGAAAACATTCAAATATAAGTGCAAGGTCATGGTCAAAGCAGTTCCCTCTTCTGCTGGATTTATATGAAAGGATTCAAAGGGTTGTACTGCTAGTGCTGTGCTGGTCAGGGAGGCTCTGCAACAGTGGAACTCAAAAAAGGTTACAACACAAAAGCTTGAGATTAGTTTTACTCAGTTTTAAGAGGTAAGATAAAACATAATTCACAAATTCAAAAAGATCAAGTAGAGAGGAAGATCAATATAAAAGGAATTAGTGCATAAGTTTTCAGATAGATGTGCCAGCATGTTGCTTGGATTTATAATTATAAAGCAATTCTTACTTAGCTCAATAATAAATTATTAGCTGCCATGGAAACTACTGAAATATAAGGCAAGCTATTAAAGGCAATGAGATGGTCTGCAGGAGACAAAGGGGGGAGGCAGCTTATTCATCGGGCAGACTGTGCTCTTCCTCCAACTCCTTACGGTATCACATACCACTTTGGGACTGCTAAAGGAAAAATTGCAAAATGCCTGAACTCACACAGAGCCAATCACCAGGGTTTAGCAGGGTTTTTTCCATTAAGATGATAATTTGATTATAAAGTCAGATATTTTTCTGGTATAATCCTAGGGATATCACACATCCCGTATTACCTAAGCAACCAATTGAAGCAATGATCAGCAGTTATCTCTGAGAACTTGTGGGGGACAGGTAAGGCCATTGAAAAGCAGAAAAGGAGAGTTTAATGCCTACTAACAGAAAAGATAAATTGAGAAGCAAGAAAATTATAGGCTAGGCAGCTTAACTGCAGCTTCCTGGAAAAATTCTGGAACAAACAAATCATTTGTAACCACCTGGAATACAACAAGGAGATTATGAGCAGCCAACATGGATTTGTCCAAAGCAAATTATATCAAACCAGTCTAATTTCTTTCTGTAACAAAATAAAAAAGCTCTGACTTAAAGCATTAATGTTGCCATGATGTCCTTCTTTGCAAACCAAGGAAGTTTGGTCTATGTCAAACCACCATATGACAGAAGCAAAATGATGCCTGCAGATTAGTGTCCCACATGTTGCCAAAGTGGAGGGATGCGTCAAACAGGGCTGCACAAACCACTGCCCTGAAAATCCATCGCTGGTGACTTGTGGATGGAAGAGACCATGTTATTAAGCACAAGTAGCACAGAGTAGAGAGTCTGCAACTACTATGAAAGACAGGATTAAAATTCAGAGGGCTTATAGGGGATATCAAAATCGATAGGAATCAACAATGGTATTCTGTAGTTAAAAAAAAAAAAAGAAGTCAACAATCATACTTGAACCATAAACAGGGTTAAGGCTACCTGAATACACAAAGCAGAGGTTTATGTCTGTCCCTCTCCCCTATTTTGTCACCTGTTTTGTGTGTTTCACTTCAGGACAGATAGAGACCAAGCAACGAGAAAGCCTTTAGGATAATCAAGCACTGGAAAACATGATCTATGGAAACAGGTTAAAGATGCGGCTAGACTTGAAATTTAGGGAAAAAACTTTCAAACTAAGAACAGTTAAACATGTGAATGAGTTTCTCAGGAAAGTTCTATCTAGAGAACCTTTTCCCAGAGGTCTTTCAGGACAGGTTACAAAACTTCAATTAGGAATATCATAGGTGTAACTGACATCATTTTCCATCAAGGAGGCACAACAGGTAACATCTTCAGGCCTCCTGTAGTCTTATTTTTCTAAGAACTTACAATATTATTTTTTCCCCATTTCTAATCTCATCTGGATGAATTGTAAGGAATTTGTCTGGGGTTTCCAGACATGAGGTAGCCTTTTCCTGGCAGAAGCCCTAGACTGACTACAGACATGCATACCCTCACAGGGCACATATGCAATATATTGAATGCTTCTGCCAGGGACTGTGCTATATCCAGAAATCAACAGCACATGTATAATAATCCATCACTTTTGGGAAGCATCAGACTTTATTGAATAGGCACTGGAACAACAGTGCAATATTCAGGGAAACTGGAGTCCTAAAAATCCCTCTATTCTTTGAAAACAACAGAGATAAAACAACAGGAGAAATATTCTTTGGTCACAACTCTAGGCCATCACTTTACCAAAAAAAAAAGCACACTCTCTCAACTACATGTTTTTCACATAGTTTTGCTACTAGCACTCAACTGGCTGCATCTGAGATTCCTTTATATCTTTGAAATAAATTAAAAAAAAATTCAACAATTTCTGCCTCAGGTTCTCTCTTCACTACCCTCCACAATAACTCCTTCAGTCACACAGCTGAACTCAAACAATTATTAGCATTCATACAGAGCACATACAGGTGATGTGGTGGTATTTTTTGAACTATTTAACTTAAACAAGGGAAAGTGGTTCTTCCATTTCAGAAACACTTTCACCAGCGTAACAGTATTTGTTCTCATGCTTACATAATCACAAAAGCAATGATGTGAAGGAAAAGACAAAAAAAACAAAACAAACCAAACAAAAATGAAAAAAGAAGCTGTAGAGGAGTCTATCCTAAATAAAAAGAAATTAAGGAACATTACTGCAGTCTAGTGCCAAAGATCAGGAACTGTGCAAATAGTTATAAGAAAGAAAGAATTCAAGGATGGTAAAGTCACTGAAAATTCATCCTGAGCCACCCTAGAATTGTTTGGTTCAAAGCAGATAATCAAATCAGCATTTCTGTTCAAATTACAGCCCTACACTGACAATGAATGCATTAGGTGACAATTGCCACTCCAACAGCAGGCAACAGTTACATTATTTTTGCCTTGTTAAGCAAAAGCATGGGAAAAGTCTGTGACTAATTCCAATAAATAAGGTATCTTGACTTTAATACAAGCACCCCCACTAGTATTTATAATACAAAAGAATTGATAAGAGGCGCTCCTGAAAGAAGTTTCTAATTATACTAAATCCAAAATCTACCAGCAGAAGTCAGTAGGCAGTTCTGCATTCCAGCCTATAGGAATTGAGATGTACCCTTGGGCACAGCCCCCCCAAATTCAGCAGGGTCTCAGAAATTCTCAGGAAAGGATAGGATTTAATAGTTTTATCATATGTCCAAATCTGAATGGTTTTGTTTTCTTTTTTCTTTTTTAAAAAATATGCTTCCTGTCAAGATATCTTGTCCAGTGTGAACAATTCCTCCTGGAATTACAAGGAAAGCCTATATTGATTTAGCAAAGGCCATCTTCAACTGTTTATAGTCAAACATATGCTTTTTTACTTCAGGTATTCTCTTTCTCCTTTTATACCAGCCAGGTGAGTTTGAAAACAAAAAAAACCACCAAAGACAGCTCACCTTGTTGTCCTGCCTCAGCAGGACTTATCTTTGCATGAAGTTCTACCTGCAGAGCCTCATCACAACAGCTCTCTTTTTTTCACAGCTGAGACAGGCAGTGTCACCCCACACACAGTGCAAGCCACTGCTTAAGAACAACAGAAACATTTTGAAATAGGGAACACACCAGCCCTGTGACTTCTTCTCTCCTATTCTCTGCCTTAGGGCTTTTCTCCGAAACCAATGTCGGAGTACTGAGTCGAGTACAGCACAGGGAAATATGATCATAGAAGCCACAAAAAGGGCTGGGGTATCTCTATTAGGACATTGTCAGGGTGCTCTGGTTCAACATGGCTGGTTTCAACATGGAAATGTTGTGCCATCCACAGCAAGAATTAGCTCAAGTGGAGCCCATGGATGGGCTGGTGATGGATGGTAGCCCCAACCCTATCCACAAACTGAAATTCATCACAAAGCAAACTCACTGTATGGTATAAGTCATCTTTCAAGGTGAAAAATGCATAAGGGAAAGATGACCAAGCATAAAGGGAGATCCTTGTCTTTCAGAAGTTCCTTTTTTTTTCCCCCTGTTATTAAATCAAATCTGACCATCTCCCAGATTCATTTTATAATCTTTTATTGAATTTTTATATAACATTTTCCATGGTTATATTACTTCCAATTTTTCATTATTGCTGCCCTATTTTTAACCTCAGTCTTCCCAGAACTTGGCTCACAGATGTGATGCATAAATCACAAGGCTACTCCAGCTAATCTTGTAACAAAAATGTAATCTATAATACTTTGCATAGAAAACAACAACACTTTCCACAAACGCTTCAGCACTGAAGTTTTAACAGCCAAATATGCGAATAAAGCATATGTCTTATCCTGCTACTAGTTTGGTATGTGACTTTGGAAAAATCATAGTCTCTCCCAGACTTCAGCCTCTCCTGGGCTGAAAAATATTTACCTGCCTCAAGGAGAGCACTGACAGCCTGCTTCATTAACATGTTCCCAGAGAAGGTGCGTAACACAGACATCGGCTGTGGATATAAGATAGATGAAACTGACAGATTCACTGGTGATTTGCTAGGTTAGCAGATGACCAGCCCTCATAAATCAAACAAAATCCAAGCAAGAGATAAGACAACAAGCAAAGGAGGCAGCCTCATCACTTCCTACAAACTCTTTATTTCACATTCAATTCAAAGTACAATTATTTTAACACAATCCAATTGCACAGGGTTCCAAGTTCAAGTCAGAAAAAGATGTCAGTTGTCCACGAACTTGCTGACACAATAAACAAAGAAGGTACTGAGCACTTTACCAGATCTGAATGTTAATTGTTGTCTTTTAGTTCTTATAGGTAACATTTGACAACTATCTTCCTTTTATTTGAAAGCATGAGAAGGAGGCAAGAGATGAAGAACATCGCTCAAGTTGCTACACTAATGTCTTGTGCCTCTAGGAAAGAACTGATACAATTGAATAAGTCTGAAAACGTTCCATCCTATCATCCTGAGACAGAGCTAATGCAGACAAATAATTAGCTACTTTCCATTTACACTGTCCTTCCAGAATTGCTTTATCTCAGCATCAACCTCACTGAAACCTTTATAAGGCACCAGGCCACTCCAATTTACGCAGCTGTCTGTTTCACAAGCAAATCAGCCACATTTTTTCTGAAACCATATTTTTTTTTGATGAGCATTGAGTAATGTCTGTAACACATTCTTGATATGAAAGCCGCTCAGCATCGTGACTCATTGCCCTCCTCCCCCAGCCCCAGCAGGAGTGATGGATCCCAGCACTGATGCATCAGCTCGGGTTTCATTTCGTTTCATTACACAGTGTAATAGGCCAATACACACAGCTCCGACAGCTGAGCCAGGAAACCCAAACTGCTGCTGCTTATTAAATATCATGCCATCAAATCACACTAGGAGCATTAAAATGTAAATAAATATGGTTGGGTCACTGGTTAGACTCCTCCTTAAAGTGGTTTGAGAAATCATTTTGTGAATACCTTGTAAAGCAGCAAATGCTCTTTAAAGGTATTTGCCTTTGAAGATTCAGCTGCAACAGGATTAAATTTACTTTTGCAGCAGTCTGTGGTTACAAAAATCAATCCGCCCAGCTGGGGGGTGGTGTAATACCTAGAGTGCATCCTAGCAGCTTCCAAAACATTGGAGCCAACAAAGGCAACCATCTTACATGTATCCCAAGGAGGAAAAATTAAATTTTAAAGAACTGGCAACAGTGCTGAGGTGCTCCCAGTGTCCGTCCCATACACAGGAGGAGTTGTGGAAAATGTGTATTCCAGTTTCAGCTCTACCACCTTCAGGGAATTGGGGATAGATGCCTTCTCCCCGGGCCACGTTAGAAGGTGGGGATGAGGAGTGTTTAGTTTTTTATATATTTGCATGTCTTAGACATAGGATCTACACCTTAAATTTAGCCTTATTCCAAATGAAGTTACTGCTGCATGGTATTATTTTCAGATTTTTTTTATTTACAAAAATCCAAGCCCAGGGCTGTGTGTAGGCAAATATTTGAGTGAACGGGAAGCAAAGGAATGATGCCATTGAGGCTAAAAGGCCCTTGGAGATGATTCCCCCTATCCTTTCACAGAAAGCAGCCATGGCAGAAGCACGGATCCCATCACAGGTACTCAACAGATCTGCATAAATCAAGATGCAGAGAGCCTTGAATAAAGTACATGATGTGGATGACACAAATCAGTACTTTTTGCTGCTGTTCTTACCTAGCAAGTACCCAGATGAGCAGGCCTTCCACAGCTATACACATGGACGTGGGAGAATTCGGTAGCGAGGTTTACTCAGAACTGGGAAACCTTCATGATTATTAAGCTACAGTAACTAGAATTTAACTAACATTAAGGACTGTGTGAGTGTGTCCAAATATGCATGTCTCATCATTTCAGCATGGGGCTGAAATCTTAATCTGTTTAAGGTTACAGTAAAACAATTTAGCCAAGTATCTGGGGTCAAAGAAATACACTCTGACCATGTAACAGATTTCACACACTCTTTACAGTAACTATAATATATTATCATATTTAAAGAGAGGTTTTAACAACAATTTTATTATGCCTCATTGTACCTTGGAGATTAATATATCTGGAAAAGCTTAGGGAAGTGCAAGGATGTTATTTCCATTTATTTAGTGTGTTCCTCAAATATGATAATACAGCTCTCTATGAATTTACTTAATAATTAGGTAAAGAAAATGGTCTGCAAGGAAACAGAAAAAGCTCAAAATATTGAGCCAACACCCAAAAGGTCAAAGATGGTCTTTCATTGACCATAACAGGCTTCAGATCAAACTGGAAAGAGCTCAGTGCCTCCACAGTGTAAACTAAATGTTCATGCAAGGTGAAGTAAAATCATGGATCCCTACAAACTAACACAGCTTTAGTTGGTCTGTACCTGAATGCCAGGAGAAGGGACAGTTCCTTGGTTTCTGTTGTAGAAGATGCCATGCTCATATATACACAGGGCACCAAGAGGTCAAAATGAAATGGAAACCTCCTCGTAGGGTTTTAACAGGTACATTTGTTTGGACAGGGACAAAAATATGTTGAGAAGGAGGCTGAAATGAGCAAAATCTTTGGGTCTGTGATGCAGAATATAATTCAGCACCTGAAATTTCTTTTTTTTGACATTTGGCAGTGCTTTTTTCCTACCAGTAGAACACTTGGCATTTGAAATTCAGCTCTGGTAAGTAATCACATATGTGATTTCAGAATTTGCTTTCCATTAACATTAATGCCAATTCAAAAGCATAAATGTTTATAAAGGGAAAACAGGCACAACCACATCAAGTCACTTGAAAGCCAAGCATGTGTGTATTCAAACTGATTTTACAATCTCAACCCTATTCTTCTTTTCAACCAAACCACTGCACAGTGGCTGCACTACTGCTGTTGCTACAGGTATACACACATTATTTTTCTATCACAGTTAGAATTCTTGTATAGAATCCACAAATGCAAAGGTTCTGTAATGAAATTCTCATCTTGAACATGTTAAACCACAGCTGCGAAAGACAGCAAGACTAATCCAGGACTGTGGGTTTTCAGCCACAGCCAAGAAGTTTTAAAGAGTATAAAAGAAAAGCTTAGAGGTTCAAAATCCAGCTGCAGAAATTTTCATCTGACTTCTCAATACAAAGTTAAACAGACCTACCATACAGAAATATGCTGCTGCCTTGGATTTCAAGTAGCCTCTTAATTTGCACAGTGTATCCTCACTTTCTCCACATTCTGGTATCACCATGTGTTTCCCTTACAAACTGCCTCAGTAACCCTATATTTCAACTGGAGCATAATGGTACAGGTGGACAGGAGCAGCCATACAGGTGTGCCTGTTCTGAGCTCCGTGTATTGAACTACAGATTTAGGAATCCAGAGTTTTTTGAGGTAGTCTCTGTAAAACATACTTCTATGAGGAAAACTAATCCTGGAACAGATGCAGAGAAAGTAGAGACTAGCTGCAATTACTCTACTAAAATCTTTGAAAAAAAGTCTTATAAGTGACATAGTAAATCCTGCCTGATGATTGGCTTACAAGGGTTTATTTAGCCTTTTCATCCTTTTCACATAGGAATTGTTCTTAACATTTCATTTCAACTAGTTCATTTCTAGATGAAATAGTACAGTAACCACAGTTATGCACAAAATTAAAATAGAAGCAGAAGTAGAGGGTACTAGGTAAAAGTTTCCCCAATTAACAAAGTGGTAAAGCCACAAAGGGGAGGAAAAAAAAATCTATAGAAATCTGTTTCCATTAAAATAATAATATTAAAAAAAAAAAAAATTTGATATAAGTGAAGACTGGGCTTGAGTCTGGACACCATGACTCTTACACCACTGCTCTTCAACAAGACTTGAGGTGGTTGCCTGAGCCACAAAGGCTAACGCCCCTCAGCTGTTCCCCTTCATTTCTATCCCCAATTCTCTGTATGTTTAGATCTGATTTATGACCAAATTGTAAAAGCAAACTAGAGAAAGACTCTTAATATTAAGAAAGTTTCTCTATTATTATAACTATTTGACTACAGAAAATCACAGGACGGTCTCTTTAAATCTATCCCAAGTTCTATCATTTGCAAAACCATAACCAGGCCAGCTCACAAATCTAAGGGAGCTTGAAGCCTTGGAGGTAATCCCTTGTACATTCAATACAGTTCATGATCCTTTTATGCATGTTTATTCATTTGTTCCTAGTTTTGCAATGTTAATGAAAACCAAACCCAGGCAAGCTTTATTAGATTTTCATTGCAAATATTTGCAACAGAGATGCAGTTAATTAAAATTAAAACAAAACAAAAATATACCTTGCAGAACATGTTCACTATGGAAAACTATTTATGTACACTTTTCCTTGATCTCTTCAACAAGGTCTGTGTTAAATCAGGATTTCAGAAAATGGGAATGAAATCATTTAGGACAGAACCACAAATTGGAAACTTGCTTGAAATTTTCATCATATTGGGGATAAAAGAGATCAACTGTAAATGAAAATTTAAGACATTTGTTTGTTTTCCCAACCCCGAATCTACTTCAGTTAACTGATACCTGAGACTTGCCTAAAATGTTCATCATCAAGAACGAATAGCAGATGATATCCTACTACTGCCACAATAATACTGTTTATTGCTACAGAAACAGCACTTACACTGCTAATAAAACCACTGACATTTAATAATTAAACACAAAATTAATTGCTACAAAGACATTTTTTTCATCAAAGGTGTGACTTTTTATACCAGCATTAGTGAGAACAGAAACTGGCCAAGTAACCATTTGACTACACATGACAGAAAACAAGTTGATCACAAGAAAGCTTATTTTAGCAAAATTGCATATTCATGTTTATTATTATTTCCCCTTTAATCTTATAAAATAAAGCTGTGTACACCCATTCATTCTTATTGACATATGGCACAACGTTAAAAGACCACATAAGATCTAAGGCTTGTTCATACTTTGTAAAAGGCAACTACACTGAGAGAGCATCAAATCACAGCCCACAACAAAGTTACAGGGACATATTTTATGTCCTCCAAAGAGGGCAGTGCTCGTTGGAACTGAGTGCACCTACAGGAACACATTGCTGCCACTTCACAGAGAGCTTGCCAGCACGTGCGACAGGCCCAGTGCTCCAGCACAACCTCCTTGCAAGAAAAATGTCCTTGTCTTTGAAGGCACTTGTCCTAAAGCCAAGGTTCTAAGTAGGGCAGCCCACCTGCGATGGAAACACAAAAACTGCAGCTTACCTGTTTGTGGAGCTTTTAGACACAGCCATAATTTAAGCCTAAAAGCAGTGACTTGGAACAAAGGGAAGCACAACCTGTTTGTGCCACGCTGGCTCGGACAGCAGCTGCTGCCATCTCTTCCTTCTGTCCTCACTCCATGGGGAGCATGTGGCGAACAAATAGGGACACAGAGGTGCCACCACCTGCTGCTCTGCAGATCTGACAGCAGCATCAGTGGGCAGCAACAGCCCATTTGTATGGCCTTGCTTGGTCCCCCATGTCTTGCTTGAGTTTTGCAGCATCCAAAAGAGCTGCCAAAGATCCATTTAAAAAGAGCTTTCTCCTTCCTTTCTCCATTAAGGGAATCCACATAACCAAGGAACCATTTGGACCAAAACCAAATTTAGCTTCTCTGTTATTTTGGGGAAAAAAATTCTTCACCAGTATCAATTGTCTGTAGGCTTGATGTTGATGATACTTCACCTTCATACCTCTCAAGTTTGACCTTAATTACTCTTCTTTTTCTTGCTTTGGGTCCATAAGGCCTAATGAATTTACAGTAGCACAAAACCCTTTTCTTGCAGCTAGAGATCTCTTCAAAAATATTTCTTTTTTCACTTATGAAACACCTTTAATACATCACAGCAAACCCTGTCCTGCTGGCTGTAGTGCATTGCCTTTTTTTTTTTTTTGTATAGTCATTAGAAAACACTGGAAATAAATTCATGAGTCCTTCAGAGTAGCACATTTAATTGGTGTTTTTTCCACAGGCTGTGTAGGACAAGCACGAGTTATGTTTCAAGCTCAAACAAAAAGACTGATTTAAAGCCCTTTTTCCCTTGATATCAAACTGGGATAACTTCATAGGAATATGATTATTTTGAAAAGAGACTGAGTCATATTTTAAACTCTTTAAAGCAAATCACAAGAATAAAACTATGTGGCATCATTTTAAAGCAATTTAAGGGTAAACCTAGCAAAGAGAAAATACTAACATCTGTTTAAAACTTCCAAATTTTCATTTAAACTTTAATTTACTGTATTTAGGATTACATATTTTTACTTTCACACAGATGTAAAATGGAGTGGACCTAATTGTAATACTCTACCAATTAACATGGGCTTTACTTATGGATGATATTTAGTTATTTAAAAATTAATAGTGCTATAACTTTCCAGGAAAATGGCAGGATCTCTGGAGGAGCGTAGCATAATGGCAGGTCGATTTATTTTCAAATGTTTGGTTAGGGCTGACTCTTGGAAATAGCTCGACTATAAGCCCATACATATCCAATCCACCAGTGCAGGATTGAGGAATGAAATCCTTTACCACACCTAAAAATGCAATGCCTGATTCAGAACAGCTGCTGTTAACAGTGCTAGCATCTGCTCAGGAGGGTAAAATAACAAGTAAAATCAGACCTCACTCTCTGAAATTATGAAAGGTACCCTTATTCCACTAGGTGGTTGTTTTTAGAGATTTTGTTTGTATTGTTGTTGTTTTAATATACCTTATAAGTCACCTCTATCTAGCAGGATTTCTGGAAGGGATCTATCTGCCTACAATATCTGTTCTTTAGGTTTCATCTCCTATTCGGTTTAATATATTTTCTTTCAGCTTCTAAAAGTCATGATGCCATTTTAGGACATGACTGTGCTAAAGAGAGAGCAAAGTTTAGCTAAAATCATTTGCTACTGTGCTGTGCATCTGTTACAGGTTTTCTCCTGGACTGAGATAAGGTTGGAGCTGAGTCATCTATAGATGAATACCAGAAAGTTTAAATTAGAAGAGGGGATTAGAAAGAATTTCTTGTTTAATCAAAAAACTCCTTAGGCCTTTAAATGATCAACTGAAAATGAAATACGTCTCTTCAAGTGACTTTCAGGTTTTAGAGGTACCAGGATATCTTCCAAATAACAACCTTTCAGTGTCCCACGTTTACGAGAGGAAATTGCTGCTGCCCAAAGACCTGTTTGATGGACGACTGACCATTCCACCCCCAGGGCTGCGCCTTGGCCCTGCTGACAGCACCTAAAGGTGTATCTGAGCTGTTCCTCCTCTCTTTACAAGAGTGAGCCCCACCGTGGGAGGAAAACCATCTAAAACAAAATGCTTGGCTGCCTCTGTTACAGGACAGAGATCCCTCTGCTGAGATATTTGTAAACTCGGGAAAATCCCTGTCTCCCACCTTGCTCGTGGCTCATGTTCCCACGTCCTGCACCTGGAACACCCACAGCTGATAACAGAGCCCACGGGTTCCTGCAGGGTCAATCCTCACTGTTCCTAGGAGAGGGAATGGCACACCAAGGAGGATGAAATGTGTCAGTAGGACATGAAGCAGGTTCCAAAATTAGCCTTGTGACCATCTTATTTTACCAACATCATCACCACTGTCTCAATGCATATGTTTTATCTGGCAGAAGATACAAAGTCTCAGCTATTCCTTAAGGCATTTTCAGAAGCATTTATCTTTAGCTCCTGGGTTTCTTGTTTTCCCACTGAGTCTTCAACTGTAGAGACTGAGGGAATTGCTCAGGGTGACTCACACCCATGCTTACTAAAAGCATGAAACTGTGCTCTTAGAGCTCAAGCCACTCTTTATTTATAACAGACTTTTCCTAATAAAGCTCCAGAAAAACAAAATAAAATTGCAGAAAATAGAAAGCCTGTGCTCATTCCATTTCTGGATTTCATAATCCCTGGTGCTATCTTTTGCACCTCAGTCCTAAAGACCCTCCACTCAGAGCTCTGTACCCACCTCACCAAACCACAAAGCTGCATCATCTCCAGGAGGATGATGCAATTTTGTGCATATTACACAGCTGTACTACCACTACTGAGACCACATTAAATTTTAAATATATGTATACTTTCTAAGAAAGAGGGGTAAAATGCTTAAAATTTCAGCTTGATTCTCTTGAAGGGTAGTCATAATAAAGTAAGGAACATGTTTCTCTTAATACTGCCATAGAGATTCAGTAAGTCACTGTCCTATAGTTGCCTGGAAGGCAACAATCAGTAGGAATAACAGTTGGTACAGTAAATCATAAAAGTGCATTAAGTTTCAGAAGTAACTATTAGCTAAACTGTTGAATCATACACCTCGTGCTGAAGTATTCACAAAAGCATGATCCTGAGAATTTACCTCTTCAGTTAGAGCTTAAATGTGAAATCACAAAAAAAACCAAACCTAGGCACTGCAGAAATAAATTGTAAATTGAGGTGCAATTCTGCAACTTAAACAGCATTTACTAGCCACAAGAATAAAGATTATTTCATGTAACTGATAGAGAATCAGCCTCTCAGCAGAGGATATCTTAGCTTATGAATCAGTAACAAAGCACTACCAGAGAAAGGTATTAAGGGATAATATTTGAATCTTCATCTGAATAATGAGATACTGAACAACACAAAATTCCACCATCCTTTGCTGTTTTGTTCATCACTAGCTCTGCTATTACAGCAGATTTCCTACACTTCTCAAAGCTTCATTTAGGTCTTTCTGTCATGGACTGCTCTGCAAAATTTTTAAGTCACTTGTACAGTAACACGGCTCCATCACAGAGGTAAGAAAAGTGGTGCCTTTGGTAAGGACTTAATCAGTGTATACAGATCAGAAGAAAAATATTTGTGGAAAAAAACACCCACTTGCTCCTACTTTGATTGTCCCTTTCAAGGATCAAAGCCAAATGTATACAGCAGAAATGGAATGATTATATTTTGATGGCAGTTAAGCATTTATAGGTATTGAGACAGCAATATCTCAAAGGTATTTTGAAGTCTTTGTCATAGAAGGGAAGAAAATGCACACTTACAGCTGTACAGGTCACAATCTTGCTCTCAATTGCCTTATTCTTACTAGTCCATTTCCCATCTTCCTGCTATTAGAACATAATAGGCCTACGTAGATCTACCAGAAGCACAAGTTATTTTCACACCAGCCTGGTGGTATTCCACTGGGACACCCCACACATGCCCCTCTTCTGAATTTGAGGACTGTACCATATGGCTGTGGGTTGGCAGCTCTGCCACACCCCCACACCTTCCCCAAGCAGCCACAGCTGGAGGGCAGGCTCCTAAAGCAAGGGACACCATGGCCAGCAAGAGCCTGTGCCCAGCACCTGGAATAGCTCTTCTGTCTGGCAGCAACATCAGGCAAACTGTCTGTCAAAGGGGGGAGTTATGCTCCGTGGGAGTAAAGATTTTGAAAGGTACAAGGCTTTTCCTTAAGTAGTTTCTGTTAAGGGTTGGTTGATCCTGGAAGATCATGCAGTAACTGCAGAGGTAATATATGAAACTACACAAGGGAAGACACCAGAAGCACCTGGTTAGGAAGAGGACCTGGTGACTTACCAAGTTTTGATGTTCTTCTTAACCTGGATTCAATTTTATTAAAGACATTGATATTTTTTTTATTTTTCTTTTAAGATTGATCCCTACCTTTCAGTGACTATGTGACAATTCCTGATATGTTCTCACTAGTGCCATGCTTAAGCACCTCTGCCAGACTTCTTAACACATATCAGACTTCCCATGCAGGGCTACTACACAAGGGACAGCCACCTGGGACAGTAATTCATAGGTTAAGGAGGGATGATCATCCTGCTGCAACTGCAAGAAATGCATCTTCTGCTCAGTCCCTAAAGAGGTTTCAGAACACCTGTTTGCTTCTCCCAGCTATGTTAAGGTATCTAACATCACACCTCCAAAAGGGCTTTGCTTCTCTCTCAGATGCTCACAGCCTCAACATTACTACCCTGAGACTAGGAAAAAAATTTCAGCCAGCAAAACCTGCCTAGCTGAATAGGAGCAGACCCAAGTAGATTGAATGCAATTCCTGATAGTTTGAAACTTTTACTCTCTCCTTCCTCATTCACAGTTGTACTGTGAGCAAGACAATGGAGTCCTTCAGCATCTGTGTAAAATTACTTTACCTATTTAAGCATTTTATGAATGAAATAATTTAAATTATATATTATTATATTATTGCATATTATTAACTGCCTCTGGGTAAGTAGGCTAGCAAACTTGAATAAAAGTAATTACTTGCTTGTTAGTTATTCCTCAAGATGGATAAAGGTTTCTGGAAAATCTTGACATGGTGTGGGAGAGCAATTAGATCTACCCTTCATCTCTTCCATGACTTCCTACACAATATTCTATTACATTAATGCCAGATAATTAGTTTTTTGCCTTCCAAGATTTCCTACCCATGCAGTCAGTAAGCTCACCAAAGCTGGCCCAGGCACAGTGGCAAAGGTAACAAGCACCACCACTGGGTACGCAGAGCAGTGCCCGGCATTTCTGAATCAGCTCATTCAAACTGCCAAAGCAAAGCAGCCACGTTAGCAAAGGTGTCAGTTTGGCTTCTCCAAAGAAATGGAACACAAGCTACAACTGTTAGTTGCAAGAACACAAAACCTTAGCAGGAGAGGTCTTTAATTGGCTAGTTTTTATGAAAACAATTTTATCTGGGCAAGCAGTTTATAAACATTCCTCTTATCTACTACAGGCGTTGTTAGATTAATTTTTTTTTCTTGAAGCAATTAAGCTCCACAGAGAGATGAATTAAAATCTACATTTAAAAAAACCAAACCCTCAAACAACCTGCTTTTTGCTTAAATTAGCATTTGCATTGGAAAACTGTCTTTTCAACTTTTGTTTCAAACAAAAGTCAAAAAAACAAAATAAAACCCGTTACAGGATTTCTAAATAATCTAACTCATTATTTTTTGTTTATTTGATATGAAATCCAGACAAATCCTCCTTATATTGAACTACTCCATAATAGTTCAGTGAGTGCATTTTTGTAAAAAGACAAAAAAATTGTGGTTTTATTTAAAAACTGTGCACTCAAGCGTTTAAAATTGGGCAAATCCTAACTTAATGCAGCAAACACTGGAGCAGACATTCAAATTGCCTCACATGTTCCCAATAAGTAAATTGTGAAAGTAAAGTAAATCTCATGTGTGTTTGCAATATTGTACCTTTGGGCCTTTGACCACCCAAATGTGTGTGTAAATTAGAATGACCACACAGTGAGCAACAGTACAGAAAATACCAACAAAGCCAGTTCTAATCTCCCAGACGTGAACTATTTTCAGCCTTCAGTTAACACTGTTAAAAATTATATTTGTATTCATGACCCATGTTTTTCTTAATGTACTGGTTTGAAACACACACGACTGGATTTGATACAACACAGTACAGTGGGAAGCATAAACGAAGCAGAGAAAGCTGTAGGCACACTCTGTATGCCTAATGTTGCTTGCAGGAAACCAAACTAACATGTTAAATATCAGCAGCACTTCAGCACATGACATTGTCCTCTCCCTCTGAGGCAAAACTGAGCACACACAGCCCACACTGCTGTAATTCAGCAGTTACACATTGCCTGGCAGTGACCTCGTTGGAGCTGAACTCGTTACCTTCCCTGTGCTCTTCACAGAAGAAAGGAAAAAGAAAGAGGAAACTGGTTTTGAACAAACAAATTTGTTGGAGTTAATGCCCCTTGTTGCATTTCAACCATTTGGTCAACAGCCATTTCACCCATCAAAATGTCTTTCAATATCAAACAGAAGGAATTCATGAGGTGACACTGGCATAACTGCATCTGTTGACAAACTTAAAGCAACTGCGAATGTATTTTAGCTTCTTCTGTTCATTCCTGGCCAGATTTAAAATTTCTCTTTCATTTGAAAACAAAATAAAAAAAAAACACAGAAAACCTATTAAAAGAAATTCTGCCAGTCTTTAACAAAAGGTAACACTCTTTTCTTCATGTGTACAGTTTTTGTGAACAATTACACATGTAAGAAATTCTTATGGCTGGTCATGATTAAGTTCCTTGGCCCAACAACACTGTATTTTTAATAAGGAAAAAACCAAACTTCTGTAGATACAAAAGGACCAAATCCAAGACCCAGATTCATAAATCCCATAGAGCTGCTAGAAAGGTGTGATATAGCAAGCAGCCAAGAACCACCACTAACAAAAATCCCCAGGTGGTGCAAAGCCATAGCACCTTGTATAACACACAGGACCCACCATCTCACTCTTTTACTTTGGAACCTTTCCCCCTTCAGTACAAACAAAACCAAAAAAATAGAAAGATGATCAAAGCAGAACCAGATTTCACTTTCAGCTGTACCTATGAAGTGTTTGAAGACCAAACAATCAAGGATTCAGCTCAGTGTGCAAGTTTAATATTTCTCAATACACACTGAGTACCGAAAGTAGTTATTTAATTTGTTCTAATTTAGTGTTGTCCAGCAACTCAGACTAGTTCTCTGATCACAAACCACACTGTTTTAATTTGTGAAAGGTCTCAGAATCATTGGGAAACCACATTGAACAAGAGGAGGTGGCTCCCTTAGAAGTGCAGAGTTTGACTGGTGGCTTTTAATAAATAGCACTCATTGTTTCTGAATGCTGGCTTCGTTTTCTCACTGAAAGTGATTGCTTTGAAGATGGGCAACAAAACCTGGAACTTTTCTTATCTGGTTAGCATAATTACTTTCAATGCCTGCATTTACCATGAATCTGTTGGTGTTGGTCAATCTCTGAAGGAAAGTGAGCTGAGAAAGTGGGTTAATTTATTACCTTCTTCTTGGCTTTCCTTCTGGTAACGCTGCAAAACAATTACAGTAGTGCTATTGTGCTTCTTGTTTAGCATAAAGCCACTTAAAAGCAAGCTATTGTTTATAAATTGAGTACCAATATAAACAGTAAAATGCAATATATCAGAGAAACATGGGGGAAAAAATGTGTTTTGGTTACATATTAAAGAGATGATGTATTTTCAGGCATAGGGCTTCCAGGATCATGTTTCAGAAGTGCTATCACTGTAGTTTGATGTAGTTCAAAATGTCTGCTTTCCAACTGGCATCTCAAAAGGTTCACAGTTACTCTGTCTTAGAGCAAACCAAACTGAGGAATAATTGTCCTCGTACAGATGCCCTGAAATGACCTAAACCCTTTATTTGGCCTAGAAACGTAAGAAAGCATACAAGTTTCCAGAAAGTGTCCTTTCAACTTCACAATCTTTTTAATCCTATCATCTCTCCAGTCTATCACAAGCTGGAAGCAGACCAGACTTCTGGCTACAGCAATTTACCAAACACTTACAGCATACATGGTGCTTAATGATGCCATGGCAATAACTTTGCATATAGGAAAATAAATGGATTGAAATCTGCCCCATAAAATGTTGCTTGGAAGACAAACTGGCCCAGCTTAATCAGGTGTTTTGACCTGTTTAAGAGCCTGGTTGCTAAAGCCCCTCGAGAGGCAGTCCTGATGGGCAAAGGACTCCAGAAAGGGTGGGCATTCTTCGAGCAGGAAGTCTTAAAAGGTGCAGTAGCAGCCCTCCCCCTGTGCTGAAAGACAAGCCAGCAGGGAAGACCACCAGCCTGGCTGAACAGAGCTTTGGATGGAACTCAGGGGAAAAAGAAGAGTTTATTAGCTTTGGAAGAACAAGAAGCCAGCTCAGGAAAACTAAAAGGATGTAGTGAGGTTATGTAAGGGTAAAATGAGAAGGGAAAAAACAAAACAAGTAGAACTTATTCTGGATACTGCCATAAATTACAATATTTCTATAGATACATTATCAATAAAAGGAGGCCTAATGAGAATATCTATCCTTTTTTGGATGGGGGGGGGAGGGAAACAGTAACAAAGGATAAGGAAAAGGTTGAGGTATTTAATGCCCTCTTTGCCTCAGTCTTTAATAGAAAGACCCCTGAGCTGGAAGACAGGGATGGGGATCAGAAAGAAGCCCCCATAACCCAAGGGAAGTGTTCAGTGACCTTCTACACCACTTAAACACACACAAGTCTACAGGACCGAGTGGGATCCACCCAAGGGGACTGAGGAAGTTAACAGTTGGACTTAAAGAGCTTTTCCAACCTGAAAGATTAAATGATTCTAGGGTTGATGCCATAGTGTTACTCATTCTTTGCTGAAGACTACAATACAGGCTACAAAGCACAAAAAGTCTTGTGTTCACTTTTTTTTCTTGTTTCCAATTTTCATTTGAAACAAACTTGTCTTTATTCTAAATCTTCAAACAATATATTTTTTTCCTCTTTTGGTTTAACTTTAGAGCGGACATGTCAACCAAAAACCACCTGCTGTGGGTATTGATTTCTTCAAAACTCTTTCCAGTCTGACCAAGCTCCAGGACACAGGGAAAATAGAAGCCCCTCTCTCACATTAATCTGGGGCATTGCATGTTCAGCACACACCACTAACCTTGTCAAACTGCTGAACAACAACCTTCAAAAGCTTCAAAAGACTGCAAAGGTCTGCTACTCCCCTTCCCAAGGTGCAAGGCAGTTCATACAAGTCAGCAGTCGTGCAATCTCATTCATGCTGGATTCAGCAATTTCTCATTTGGAACAGAAGTCTCCTTTAGTCTAACATTTTAGTGAAATATGTATCTTCCCTGAAGTTAGTTACTGAATGGAAATATTCTCCATGCCTCTCAGTGGGTATTGACCTCAGCTGAACCTTTCATGCCTCACTGTTGCCCAGAGAACACAATCAGAGACAACACAAGTCATGAACTACTCCTTTGTCTCAAGCCTCAAGTTGGGTATCACTTTATAAAGTGGTACATCATATCACCTACTCTGCTAAGCACTTGGTGGTTTAATAGTTGCACTTACTTTTAAGCTACATTTTGCACCCAGACTTACAAGCAAACACTAAAAACACAGTAGCAATGATGTACCATCAATTCAGCAGGTTCTCTTCTACCTCCTCCTTTCACCAGGCTGGCACTTTCACACACTAGGAATGGTAGCAAGCACTCCCTCAACTGTTGTAAAGCACCTCAAGAAAAATATCCCATCACTATCCTGCCATTGCCCTCATGTTTGAAAGGCAGAAGTGACAAGGTCCTAACATAGTCTGGGAGCTGTCTTTCTGCAGAGTCCTTCTGTTACACATTACTGCTCATAACCAGTCTACCAACAGGCTTTGTTATCAACCATCTGGAATGGAAGAGATGGGACTACTGGTCAACTATTCCCTGAACAGGCCTTGAACCAAACTATCCCTGGTGGTCCATTGTGTTCCAAGCCTGTCAACTATCAATGCTCTATCACTCCTTTAAACTGCACTCTAGAGACCTGGAAAACTAAAAGCTTCAAATTCATTTGTTCAATCATTTCATAGCTGAAGCAAAGTCTGTAATGATCAACTTTACTGGTATCCACAACTTCAATTTGTCTTATGAACACAACTCATTAAGAATGAGTAATAAAGCCTAGTTTACACTGTTTCCCTCTAATACAGTGCTTCTCCTGGCTTTCAAGATACTCATAGCCTTAATCCTAAACACACACACACACACTTATGTGCTTAGTATTAAATATGACAGTGTTACATATAGGTACCATGACTCAAGTTGGGTTTGGGATACTCATCCAAATTTTATTACTGGGGGTTGTCCATCATGATGTGAGTTATGTACTCAATGTTTTCTATAACTTCCTGCAGTCCTAGTTGGGCATGCAATGTTGAACTTCACTTATTTACAGTGCTCAATAGCTTCAACAACCCCAATCCTATGGACAACAAGACCACATCCATTACAAATGGTATTTCCCCCCAAAAATGCCTCACTTCTATTTTGGACTATAAAATACCCAGGGAGGTTCTCCCAGAGATGTACTCTCATGGAGTTGTTTCTGTTCTGTTTATGACCCCTTAATAATATTATGACAGAGTAAAAATTCCCAAAAACCCCAAATCTTTAGCATACCTGAAAAACAGCTCCATTGTACTGCAGTTTTAACATTCACCCAGAGAAGCAAAACCCAAACAAAACAAGAGTCTAAAAGCAGAAAATCCAAGAATGTATGCACTGGGAGGTCAAAGTTATTTTCTTTGTGATTTTATAAGACCCCCTCACCCAATTTGTGGCAATCCACTGCAGCCATAAAACTGACATAAGTCAGACATATGCAGGCAGCATTGAAAAATGCTAAAATCAACATTATGAAAAAAATGCCAGCAGTAACTTCTAAATTGGAAAGAGACAGAGTCATTTAAAACACCTTATACAAGATGGAGAGTTCACCAAATAAGGAGACCCCCCTGCAGTTAAGGGGATTTGTTGGGTCTACTGCATTAACCAAGTTGTTTAAGTAGTGCCCTTATGCCATTAAAATTAAAGTGGTGTCAGTGTTTCCATTTGTGCTTTAATTTCCACATTCTATAACTACTATTAAAACAAAATACTTCAGGTTAGAAGAAGCTAACATGCTTCTTTTTTCTTTGTTTCAGGGGGTTTTAATGCCTTTTTTATGTTGCCTTGGCTGCATATATTCCAGGGTAGTCTAAAATAATTTATTTCAACTGATTTTTTCTTCCTTTTCCTTTCCTTCTAATACTCAGAGACATTTGAGTTTTAATTTGAACATTTACAGTCATCTCCCTTTTTTTTCCTACTGAAAAAGGGTAAATTGCCCTTAGCATGCAATGCCATGTGATTGCAACCTTTTAAAATACGGCGTAGTCTGATCCACTCCAACAACAAGCTCTTGGGATAATTTTCAAGCCTATGAATTAGGACAAAACCTATCGCACTTCCCCCATCCCTGTAATTGCTCAGCACCTTTGAGAGTTGGGCCACTTTCACTGAGATGTCTAAATGTAGTTTGAGATACTTAACTTTAGGAACTAAGATTTTTGAAAAAATCCCGTCAAAATAATTAAACTAAGCCTCGTTACCTTTGACATTCATAATTAAATGAATATTCAAATGAACATAAATACTTAAGACTGTGTTTCCTTCTGGCAATACTCAGTTCAGAGAATTTTATTCTTATTTGCAATATTTCATGGCTTTACTACCGAGACATCTCGCCCTCAGCATCTGAAATGGTACATTCCAGCAGGTTTGCAAGCTGAAAAGCACCATTCTGCCACCTTTCTGAAACAAATGACATTCTGAGTGCTTGAAATGGCTCAGCAGGAGCTGCACAGTCAATATTCCAGCAGGTGCACTAATTTGCTGAAACGCCAGGCAAATTACCCCGTACCACAACAGGAAATGATAGGAACTGAAAACTTCACTCATGAAAAGCTACAGATTGGCAACATCTTTCTTCTTTGCAAAGCAGAGATCCCATTTCTCACTCTGCATTTGCCTCTGCAGGGGTCAGAGCACTGGTTCTAACAAGGTGTGATGGTACCTCATCCTGTCCACACTCCTGAGAAGTTTGGAACCATACCTTCCTTTCTTTTTCTTTTCTCACATTTGGACGTAGCTCACACTTTCGACACAATCACAATCAAATTAAGGAGAAAATAAGGCTCACCATGAACTGAACAAGAGAAATATACAGTTCAAAAGTCAAGCAGCAGAAGGGTGACTATTCAGGATTATGGAATCAACTACAAATAACAAGAAAAGCAGTCACTGAATTATTTACTTTTATTTTTTAAAA
Source organism: Margarornis squamiger (assembly GCA_035222235.1). Lineage (NCBI taxonomy): Eukaryota > Metazoa > Chordata > Aves > Passeriformes > Furnariidae > Margarornis > Margarornis squamiger. The sequence goes on from JAWWTY010000016.1 coordinate 9,335,366, forward strand.
TCCCACAGCAATTCTATGCAGTTATTCCCACTGTTAGGACAATTCCAACCAAGATCATTCTCTGTGCACATGCTGGTAAAGGGCAGTATAATGCCCATAGAGTCATCTGCAAAATGCAATCCCTAATATAGAGCAGATAAAGGAAACATTGCATTTTTCCTCTCTGCTTGTGGTTAGCCTGGAAGTCTCAACACAATTTTTCCTGACTGACATTACATTACTCTGCAGTTACATGTTTGCACTTTAATGTTTATCTCATAAATCTTGAGCCATGCACTTTGGTCATGTCTGTGGAATATGTGATGTAATCTCACTAGATGTGTGCAATTAGAGAGATATAATCAAAAAACATAACCCAAAGATCTTTTCTTTTACAGACTTAAAATTCATAAGTAATGTTGAAAACAGTTTGTAATTTAATCCCCGTATGCAGCTGATCACTGAAATATAGAGAGCATAAACTGACTTTCTTTGCCAAGGGGAAAAAAAAAAAGTTTCACATGTTTCTTCAGTATCTAAAGCAGGCAGAGAACCACCACACATGTGCAGCTTCTACAGAAATAGATTGCAGTTCCCCTTGTACAACTACAGGACCCTAAGGGATGCATTTACCTCTTATTACTGTTGCTCAAGAACAAAGTACTTAAGCTCACTTTCATCTCCACTTCAACACAACACCACAAACTGGGGGCGAAAGCTTCTTTCTCATTGTAATAAAAAGATTAAAATATCATTAAAATATGCAGCAATCTCAGTGAGTGATAATTGCTATAACTAATAGTAAAGAGATTAAATGAAGGGGAAAAAAGTTTGGTCTGGGTATCAGGAATAAATTCCTAATGGCAAGACCTGTAGTGCACAACCTCAACTACCCTGAGGGCTACGCAGGCAGCTCTCTGGGAGCTGGGGCTAATCTGCACACACGTTTATAACAAGCTTTCATCAGAGGGAAATGAGTTAGGCTTTATTTATTTATTTTTGCTGTTAAACATACACAGTGCTTTTCAAAAATACACAGGGAGACAAAACGCAGCCCAAGAGCTTCAAAGGAAATCTTTATCAGTGGAAAGACTGGCACTGCTTCTCTGAAACCAGCTTCTGAATGTCCAGGTTTATCTACAATGAGGCCACCAGCTGCACAGCCCGTGCTGGAGGGGCACACGAGGAGACTGAAGGGTTTGTTCCCTCCTTGCTTTCAAGGAGGCTTGCACAAATGGCAGCCATCACAAGCAGGCAAAAAGAAGTTTAAACAAGTTTAGACCCTGTTTAAAATGGCTTTTAATAAGAAATGCCCTTTTTTCCTTTCAGAACTATTCCGTAGAACCATTGCTTTCAAAAAATGGGGTGGGGAAATGGTTTCACTGTGAAAACAAGAGGAATTACAGTGACTGAAACACATTTCAATATTCATGCAAAAAAAAGTGAATAAAAAGGCATAAATGTGAATATACACACTTTTGCCCAGTGCAGTCTGATTGGATACCTTGAGCTATCTGTCCATTTCCAAAGGTCAGGGTCCTGTCTGGCAGCACCCAGCCAAGCTGAATCTGGGAACCCTCCTGACCAGCAGTGCAGCCAGCACACCCTTCTTTATCCAAAGAACACAGCTATCCCATCTTTTGCAATCCAGAAGCATCAAAACCAAATTAATCGCAAATAGTTTGCTAATAACATTTATCCACATCCTGTGCAACACAAGGCAAATGCGTGCGAGAAAGATTTTGAAATCTGCCTGATGGTTGTATTCCTTATGTTAAAGCTCCTGGAGAAAACTAAGTGTGCTAAGCAGCTGAGCTGAATAATTCTTTGCTTTGACTGTGAATTACATCATCCCCTTTTATGAGTGACATGGTCACCTATTAAAAAATGTGTCATATGAGATGTTTTACAACACGTTAATATCTGCTTCTCAACTACCAGCCATCTTATTAAATTCTCAGCATGTTCTTGCTTTGGAGCCATTCAGATAATATAGACAGCAACATTAACAGCAATAAAGACATTGCTAGATGTAATGTAGTATCTAATTAACAGTGATCTCACTGGGGCACGGCCAGGAGAGGACAACTGAATAAAAATCATCTGCATTATTTAAAGTTACTGAAATATACAATTAATGGCCACAGCACCCATTTTAATTAAAACTTAGAGATTGTGATCCAAACTGGCTAAATCTGACACAAAAGTAATGGCCTTGGATCAGGTTTAAAGCAATTAGTCAATCTCTTGCCATCCTTTTCTTGTCTTTTCCACTCATTTATGGTTTAATAACTATTAAAGCCTACTGCTGTGATCACCAGCCACCCAAATCCCATACTGTGAGAACAGAGCTCAAGAGACCTGGAGGTTGTGTTGGCCAACTAATGAAACTTTCTGCAAGCTTCTTAAGAAAGGCTGGGCATCATCAGGATGAGCAGGAGGCAACGAGTTCTACAGTGGGCAAGGCCTCGTGATTTCCAAGAAATAAAATGGCTGCATTGGAGCTCAATATTAAATGAAATGACGCCACTTGTTAGCACATGCCTCTCTATGTTAACCTTCAGTTCTTCTTCAGTGCCAAAGGAGTGTTTCTACTCCAAACTGTAATACAAACCACTTTGTGTCTGGGTTTGCTATATAGACCTTCCAGGGTACTTTGCAAATGCTCCACACCACCTATTTCTCTCATCGTTTTTGCAACATACAGTGGCAAAGAGGACTGTTTGCTGTGTCAGTATGGGGGAGCATTTCTGCAAATACACAAGTTTCCATGGTTGTAATCTACTCTCACTAAAGTCTCCCCAACTCACTGAATCTCCTCTCAGGCAAGAATTCAAACTGTACCATCAGTGATACACTTTTTTTGTTACTCCATTCTAAAGAGGTATTTTGTTCTTTTCCAGAGTAGCACTTCCCCCTCAACTTGTGAATCATTTCAAGTCTTGTTTTCTGTCTCTCACAGCATGTCAGTTCCAAGTCTCTGTTTTAATGAAAGAGTTGGCAAGTTGGTACAGTTTTTCCACCTGTAGTTTCTTAAATTAATTTAGTATCTTCTCATGCAGCACGTTCCCTTCCAACCCACATCAAGATAATGCTTCATCCACATGCGGATAAAAACCTCTCCCCTCCCTGACACAGCCTATGCAAACACAAGCAACAACTCCCAGGAAGCCACCACTAATAACATCTTTCCTCAATTTCCTTTTTCAGTTATTCTTTTTCATTGATTTTCCCGAACAGGATATTGAAAGGTTTCCGACCTCTATAAAGGTCGCTGCATTAAAAGACAGCAAATCCTTCCCTCAGCCTTGATATGATATTTTCTCACTTCTCAGCATTTCAAACTTAAATATAAACTCTTCAGCTAATTAAAAACTTCTTGCAAAGACTCCTTCCAAAATATTCCTCCCAAAGTTTTTGCATTCATCTCCACTCCAGAACTTTATTTTTCACTACTTTGCCTTTTTTTTTTCCATTCCCCAAGCAGTCATCCATCACACACCACTTTCACACACACATCCCTAATTCACCATTCCATATACAGAGGTAAAAAAAAAAAAAATAAAAAATTCAATCTTGGTCAAATTGGTTAGTCAGTTAGCATGAAAAAGTACCAGCTAGAAATGCTTCCTCATCGTGGCTGTTCATTCAGACATCTACTACCTATTGTTGTAAGCTGGAACTGTTACTTTTAATGGTAACTCACTAAATGGGTGTTGTCAACATACTATGTATTTCATTTGAAGAATGGTTTCCTGCACAACATGTGCCATGATTCCCCTAAGCATTGAGTTAAACTGAATTGAAATGTTTCTGATATTGCACTGTTCTTCTTGTTTCAAGTTGCTGCTTGACATTTAATAGATTTCAAGTTCTACAGAATCTGACAAAAGCTGAATGCAATGCATTGTTTACAAAACTTTTTGCTTTGGTCTTTTATGTGATTGTGTTTGGAAATTGAAACAATTCAAATGAACAACTTTTAAAATTTCTTGATTTTTTAAAAATCTTTTAAAAGCACAAGCTGTTTAAAACAAGTTAAAGAACTGGGAAAACAGCATTACGATCAACTGAACCAAATTTTTACTTAGTAATTGGAACAGTTTTACAGGGCCACACTGGTTTCTGAGCAGACCATACACTATTTAACGGAAATAAACTAGTTAAAAAGAATGAAGTATATTTCCACAACAGCCAAAATACCAATCAGAATCTGACTTACAGCTTTCACAAAGCCCTGTGTCTAGATAATAAATCACCTCAGTTCAGCTTGCCTTAATACTCTTTTCAGCAAAACCAGACTCCTATAATTTTAAATTACCTTTTTTTTTCCACATCCATTCATACAGTCAAGTCCATGAACACACCAACAGAGGGGAAAACTCAAGATGTTAGGGAAAGGAGTTTGAAATAATACAGTCAGTAAACAGGTTAAATTTTACTAGTCATTTCATGTTTTCAGTTATTTGCTGTGTTTTAATTTCATGCCAATAACTACAAGCTTTAATGCTGAAATTGAGCTCTGTCAAACTAGGACTTTGTTTAAGCTTTTTCAAACTTTGGTGTTTTTACACCTACAAAAATAAAAAGCAGATTTCTAAACAAAGTGAAGGAAGCCAGAGCTTCAGGTAGCATCAGGCCTCAGCTTCTACTGACACCTGTGGCCTGAGGGACTGAAAAGCAGATGCCAAACACGGCACTCCCAGAGCCCACTGTGGCATTCCACCTTTCTAAGTCTTTCATTGATATACATTAAGCCAGTATTGGGTTTGATTCACCCACACACCAAAAGTTGTGTGAGGGATGAAGTGTGAGGAAGTGATCTCATTCCAAATCCAGCAGATCTTTCATTTCCTAATCATGGATATGGGATTTTCCCACTGCTGCTGTAACAGTTTTTCTTAGGCACTTTCCAGACGTCACTACAGAACAGATGACCAAGTCCAGCATTATCAAACAACAGCAGGATGCTGTGGCAGAGTCCAAAGATGGTTAATGAATAATTTGCTAAAGAAACACTTCATCATATACAAGGCAATGCACAAAAAATTACAGAAAATCTGATGTTTTCAGCAGTCCCAGACTCAGCCCATGTCTGACATCACCGTTATACTACAATTTATGTCCCGTGTCCAGCCCTAATCAAACGACAACAGCAAGAAAATTGCCCTTTAAACTATACAGAAAACATCCCCTTCAGAAGTGATAGCTAGTCCCGCCAACCACCTCTAAGAACACAATTATTTCCAGAATCCACAATATAATATTTCTGAAAATTGCTCTTATCAAAGCTCACTGCTACTAAATTAAACTATCAGGATTGCTCACATCAAAAAAAAAAAAAAAGCTGAGAATATCAATTTCCACTCCATCTCAGCCAGACCCAATACACCACTTCATAATCTTCTGAGACGTTTCTAATGACAAACTGCCACAACGCAACTATGTGAAAGTAGTTCAGTCTTCTTCCAGCCCTGTGTAGTACAGGTATAGGGTTTCTAAATTACAGAAGCATTTAGTCTTCTCAGCTTGCTGTCTTTTTTTAAACAAGGAAAAAAAAAATATAAACTGAGGCTTACACCTAAGTTTGAATTTAAATATTTTACTTTTAATTCATATGTCAGGAAAATACTTCATTCCCTGTTGAACTGGCCTATTTGGCACCAGTTTTGTCACTTGGAAGCTTAATAGCACCTTCACTCAGACCACATAGCCATGTTCTTGTGTCCAGCAGTAGCTGAACAGCAGCTTTCCAGTGAACCTGAAGATGAGCAGAAAAGCTATAAAGCAAAAAGGAGAAGGGAAAATAGGATCTGCAGAAATAGTGAGCAGCACATAATCATTTTGTGTTTTACTAGTCACCTGCCTCTCATTATCCAAGTGCAGCCTTCCCTTCTCCTAAAAGCTGCTGCACTTACAGATGAAAAAACACCATGTTTTACATTTGCTGATTCTTTCTTGCAAGACAAATACAATAGTCTGTATTGCACTAACAAATGGCTTTATACACGGCTTTTTTTAGTAAAATGAAATCACAGTAAATTAATAAAAATTCTATCCTGAATTCCATCCTGACATGCTGAGAATATAAATTATGTTTTATAAAACCATCGTACATAACTAATCTAGATGGGTGCTGCTCGCATAAGCTATTAGACAACACTTTAAAAGCTGCAGTCTAGTTTAGTGGAGATAATTTTAATTGACTCAAGGGTGTATCTCAATGGTCACGAAATTGTTAGGAAAATGTATTGCAGGGAAAGAGCATTCCCTCAGCTGTGGGGAGCACAGTCAATGCAATCTAATAATGCTCTGGGTTTCCAACTGCTAGATGCATTTTGCGATTGGAAGTGATTGCATTGAGGATGTAGATGGGCCACATAAATGGAAGCTTTTATCACCGGTTAGCATAATTACTGCGACTGTCTGCACTGTGTTTGCATCTGCTGGAACTTGGTTAAGATTTTTGGAGAGTCACATAATGGGAGAACAGTTGTTTCCACAATGAGCTGCTTCCCCTGGCTATTTACATGAAATGCTGACTTTTACCATTTCTTGAGGTTTTCTGCTTGTTTTCTGAAGAGGATAATATGCATTAAATGGGCAGGCCTCTAACACCCTTCTACCTGAAGATCCACACAAAACTATGGCAAATCACTGATAAACAAAGAGCTCATCCCCCCATAATCACAAACATCTGGGAATCAAGTTAAACAAGAAAAAATGATTTTAAAAAAATTTTGTTCCTTTCTACTGACTCTGTATCTTGGGAGTAGTTAGCATCTTGAAAGAGGTCTCAATTCAAAAATCCTAAAGTGGAGACAGTATTTGTAAATCAATCATTAGCCTTTCTCACTCCCCCCATTTTTGGGACTTTTGTTTTGGTGGGGTTTTTTGTTGTGTGGTTTTTTTTTTTGGTTGGTTTTTTGTTTGTTTGTTTTGGTTTGGTTGGTTGGTTTTTCTTGGTTTTTTGGGGTTTTTTTTGTTTGTTTTGTTTTTTTGAAATTGAAACCTTTCTTACTCCTGCACTTGTTTCTCTTGATCACTTTTTAGGCAATAAAGAGTTCCTTGATTTGGAATAAACTCCACATCTGATCTTCCTATGAAATTTAATATGTCATTCAGATAACCAAAGGTCTGCTTCTTTCACACCATTGCCCATATTACTGCCACAGATTCACTGGGAGTCACCAAGAACACAACATGTATGAACTCCAGGTGCTGTTCTGAGATATTTCTTTCCAACACAGGTCAAATTCAAAGTTTCAGCCCTAATCTTCAAAGCGTGCCTGAGGTTTGGCCTCAGCCACCTGTAAGGGCCCCTCCCTGAAGTGCTGCCTTCCTGGGACAGCTGGGCTGCTCAGCAGGGTCATTCCACGACTGAGATCCACAGCCATGGGATATCGTGCCCTCGGCAGCTGGCCTGCAACTGGGACATTTCACGTCTGCAAGGCATTACTGGGCTGGGCTGTGGTTCTTGCCGCTGTCAGAACAAAGAGTAGAACTCGCCCTTTTGGTTTGGCTTTTCCCACCTAGTTTTTTAAATAAATCAATAAGGGGGAGGAAAGAAGGAATTAGAAATAGCAATTGCTTGAACAGAGGATTTTTCATCTGCTTTGAACTCTGATCAGTACTAGCAGGAGGCTGTCTCAGCTGAAAGCCTCCCAGTGTGCATATCACATTTCCCTTTAAGGGACACACATCGAAGAATTCATTTTGCCTTTGATTTTGCCCAATACCCAGAGAGCACAAGCAACTAGCAGAGGCCTCTGACAGGTTGTTGGCCTTGGTCTATGTGCCTGCAAAACAGATCAGACCTTATCATGGCTGAGCCAGACACCATCACGCCCCCAGAAGGACCCCGGAGCCCTGAAGCGAGAGCCTCACTTGTTGAGCCAAATCGGATCTTTCAGCTTTAAGTCACGCCAGTGCTGGGGCGTGAATGGTGCAAGGCAAAAGCTACTTATCTAGTTCATTTGTAACCAAAGATTTTTAAGATTACCTAGCCCACCACTGCTATAGCTAAAGATTTAATTGGTCTTGAAGCAGCAAGGACACAATAACTCAGGAAGTAACAATTTCCTATTAGTCCCAGAAGACACAGCACCTACTTTTACAGAAGCAAGTAAGAAAATTTGGAAGCCTTTCTTATATGTTAGCACAGATCATCTCAAGGGAAACAAATACTCCGCTCACCTTTAAGGTTGAGACACTTGTGCAGCAGGTGTGCTACAGCTGGTGTGCTGCTGTTACCTTTAGCACAACAGATATGCCATGTAGATCTGGTTTTCCAATCTATGGGTCTAACACATGAAAAGGATTTTATATATATATACATACTAGGCTCCCATGCATACAATTACAGTTCACTGAAATATTACAGCAGCCATCCCAGTTTGTAAGACAATTCCATAGTGTTTTCTGTCATGTTGAAACAACAGAAAGGAAAACATTATTTTATTCATTTCATGTTTAGCTCACTTAGAAGTGGATCTTTATTTTTCTATCTTCTTAAGTGAGTAACATTCCACTGTTATACAGCAGACAGATCCTGTTGGTAATCAATTTGGTTGAGCATCTCTTATGGTACCACTGAAGAGCCCAGTTTCCATGAGCACACAGCATGAGGCAGCATCGGGGTACCTGCCCTCACTGTCAGGGTATATGGACACCAGCCCCGAGCTTCTAAAGGCAGCAGGAGCAGAGCCCCTGTGCTTGCAACAGGATGCCTCTTTCAGCTCTTGGGAGTAAATTAAGTTTGCAAAATCCAGGATCTGTGGATTCAAATAAATATAAGCACAAGAAAAACTGGTATAAAGGAAAGTTTTCCTGTTGATTTTTTTTCCTTCTCTGTCCTGACCAGTGATGGAGGTTGATCTGAACTCAGGCAGGCTGCTATGTCCAAGCTACCATGACAGTGGTACCCAGCAGTAATTAAGGCTATTTAAAAACCCGTATTTTGGGGTTTTTCCTTACTAAAACCGGTACAACAGTCTGACTATTAGAGATGCTTATCACTGACTGCACAAAAAGATAGTCTCTGTTTGGCTTTCTCCAAAGCTGTCTCAGCAAGAACTGTACAAACAACTACTAAAAACCTAGAAAAATTCTTTTGGATTTGCAGTACCTCAACTCACCATTTTCACTAAAAAAATCCAACATACTGTTTTTATCAAGATAGACAGTCAAAAATGGCTTAAAATACACTGTAGGCCTAAACCCTAGGCTTTAGGATGCAATAAGCTTTGCTAATTGCATTTCAAATCCTATACATTGTGCCTCACAATATATAGGCTACCAATATAACAAGTACAAAGTGAAGCTTTTGTGTAAGAGGAAGGAGTAAACCTCAGTCTTTAACCTACCACAGCAACTGCTTTCTGAAAAATTGAAAGCTAAAAGTGAATATCTCTTGGGCACTAATTGCTCTGCTTTCCACAGAGCTAGAAACACATTTTGCAGACAGTAATATACTTTTCAAGAATGTTTGGTGCATTAACCACAGAATTACATATAAATAGTTCTGACTAAATCTTGCTTTTAGGTACCAGTACAAAGCGTGCCAGAAGGAGACAAAACGTACTTAAAGACCTATTCAAATTTTATTTGAAGAATAAAAATGAGCTTCAGTTAAGACTTTTTTTAATTGTTACATCAATGCCAAATCCTTATTTGCAATATATAGAGCTAAAGTGAATAAAGGAATCTAGCAGTTCCAATCCTGATCCTCGGATACTCTATTATTACTAAATACAATCTTTTTAACTGAATGCAAAATTACTGTCACTCAAGGTAATAAGTTCCAACCATGTAACTTGACAAATCTATCATTATTACCTTGCATTTTTTTTTCTCTTCAAGTGCAATTGCACAATATTGGGTGCCTTAAATTAATTGTTATTTTAACAGAGTAAGACCAATCTAATGAATTCAAATAGGAAAGGGTCTAAATTGATTTTTACATCTTTCCTTATCAACCTGGACTGCAATCTCTGTCATAAAAGTACAGGCTCTTCAAAAATAATTGGTTAGGACCCAATTTAAAAGCTTCAGTAAGAGCTTAATTTGCTCTTCTATGTAGTCCCCAATTAAAACAAATACACTATAAAAATAAGGTTGTTTCAAGATAGTGATGACAGCACCAGATTTAATATATTTATTTAAAACCATACAAAAGTATGTTAAAAGCAAGATGTATAGATCAAAGAACAAACATTTGATTTTATGCAAAATGTTCATTCCAGATTTTCTAAATAAGTGGCAATATCCTGCTGTTCTGAGCTTTATAGTCATAGGTTAATGATTGGTTCATCTAGAAAGTAATCACCTTTATGAAAGCAAAGTGGAAATCATTATTTTGGTTTTTGAAAGCACATAAATAAGTGCCCAAGACTGTCTATTTCCAGCTGTACTTTATATGCCTATTCATACATCACTAATATTATATATACAGGCATTAATGTACAAGGAAGCTTAAAAGGCTGAGTGTAGCCATTCACACAACAACAGGCCTAAAGTTCAAATAGAGGGTGTCTGATGCCAAATACCACTTCTAGTGTGCCCTCTTCCAAAAAAGAGTAAACCTTTGCATAGCAAAAATCTTTTATGAAAAGTAAAACAATTGATTTTAAAATGATCAATATTTCATTTAGGATGTACATTATGCATCACTGCATAATACCTTAATGGCTGGAAATGAATCACATCCAGAAAATCTAAAACCGAATCCTGTAATAAATATTAGCTTGCCTGTCAGGCAATCAACCAGAACATTTCTGATGACTCTTTTAATCATACACTTGAGTCAAACCAGTGCCCAGTCACTTCAAGGGATAACCAGCAAAGTGCGAAGCTTGAAAGATCTCAACTGGAAATAGACTTTTTACACCGTATCTCAAAATTCTATATAAAAATTCCCATTGATAACAGAGCCATGGTTCAAACTCTTTGCAGGATTGTGTGCAGTGGACAAGAGCCAAATGTACTGAGCACCCTGGTAGCCAGGGCCCCCCAGCAAAACCTGCCTCCCTGCTCCAGCAGAGAACACACAGCAGCTGCTCTGCCTTTGTACTCCCAGCAGTTACAGAGACAGGGCTAAGACATCCACCCTAAATGTATGTCTTTCATGGCAAACAATAAAGTAAATTTTTTAGCTACAGTACTGCTTCAAGAAGCATCTCTAAGCTGTTGGTAATTAAACACAGTCTCCAAAAGGGCTTGTTTGGATATGATTATTGAATTTAAATATTCAAATCTTCTCCTCACCTGAAAGCAACACTTCCACTCCCTTGCTGAGTACCTACAGTCTAGAAAACTTATGAGAATATTTTTCTATTTCCATGCTCTATTCTGTGTTTGCTAACAGTGAGTTGATTGGAGGTCAGAAATAAAAACCAGCTCACCTCAGTTGGTAAGGATAGCTGACTTCTCATCTGGCTACATGATTATTTTGGGCATCCTACAGTGCTAATTTGGGGAGACAGGAAAAGAAGAAAGTATGTAAGTGAGAAAAGAGCAAAAAGAGCAGGATCATTTTCAAGGAAGAGATTTTGGGGTTTTTCCAAATGCACTGACACTAGTAATTGAATCATGAGCACTTTTGATAGCTCTGTTTTTTTGGTCTGCTATCAAACTACTGGACTCTTTTCTCTCATATCTTTTTCTATTCCTTTCTCTCAGGGTCTAGGATGGCTTGTAGTCTTCAGTCAAACTCAGAGTGCCAGTAATAGGCTGTGCATTATTTAATTTTTGGTTTTAAGTGAAGATTTACGATTCCCCTTTAGCTCAACTCATTGAGCATTAGCTTCATCCAGTGATCAGAGGAACCACTAGACAGCATTGTTCTGACATATTTATAACATACCACACTGGATCCCATTGCTTTTTGCATTAGAATTAAATACAGTTTTATCTTCTGGCTGACATTCTTGCAGTCTTATCTTAGAAAAATCAAAGCAATTCATTTGGTGATGCACACTCTGATTAGGATCATGTTGCAATTGGGTATCTGTAGATGCTGGCTGGAGAGAATCATTTTTCTTTCATGTTGCATAAACTGGCTGCCCAAAATATTAAAAAAGGTAACACATTTTTGTTGGTGGCAACATGATTTTACATGTAAACAAATTTTAGCCACAGGTAGGTGAGGTAACATAACAGAAGGCATGCAGTGATAAGGGAGAATTGATTATGCTAAATCATTCTACATCAGTTGCACAACTGGCATTTATCAGGCAAGGAAGTCATCCATTAACCTATTCAAACATATGCTTATCAAATCCACATTACTCTATTTGGCTTTCAGGGATGTTACCAAGGAACTTGGCTAAAATAGCCTGAAAACAAAACTCCCATCTCTCCTGATACTGTCATTTAAGATGGATACTAGGATATAAATCAGATAAATATTTTTTAAAAAATAAGAAATAGTAACAAGCAATTGGTTTTTATTTTTTACATGAGCTATGAATTCAACTAATTAATCATAGAACCATTTTGATTGGATAAGACCTTTAAGATCAAGTCCAACCATTAACCTAGAACTGCCACATCCACCACTAAACCCTGTCCCTAAGTGCCTCCAGGGATGGTGACTCCACTCCCTGGCAGCCTGTTCCAATGCTTGACAACCACTTTGGTGAAAAAGTTTTTCCTAACATCCAATCTGATTTTCAAGATTAAGCAAATGAGGTGGTGGAGGGATATCTCTTCAAAATTTTATTACAAGGCAGAAATTCTTCCAGGAATGTGGTCCAGTCTGACTATTCAAAACCTCCAGCCACATGGTGTGTATTTTTGCAGTTCCACTGCTATGTTGGATGGGCCTTTGAGGACAGTAACCCTGACAGCTAACTTTTCACTAAGCAAACTGCAGCACAATGTCAGAAACAGACAGACCATTTTTTTCTGAACCACACCACACTGTGATCTGGGAACTGTGCTTCCCAAAGGAAAGTGTTCCCTACATGACCTCAAGTACAGCATTCCTGTCAATTTAAGCTGGGACAGTCAAAGGAGAAAAATTCAAACGAAGCAATTCAGTCAGATGATGCAATAGGGAACATTTTAGTATGTTGTAAAAAAAAAAAATATAATTAAACCCAAAAATTCTAGAAACCTCCTTCTACATGAACCAGACTGTGACTTAATCACATGAGCCTTATGAAAACTTCAAAACATAATGGGATTTTTGCAAGAGGCTTCAGAGCTGACAAGTCTGCAAAAGACACCTTCAATCTCATCCCTTTACTGAAGATGTTTCTATTTCCTGTATTCTTTTGATATGAAATAAACCCTGACTAAAAGCATATAGCTGCTTTTTTAGCCAAACATAACAGATATTCTAATATTGTACAATATCTCCAACTTTAAACTCAAACTCAACACTGATTCATTGCAAAGTGGTGAAATTAGAAAACTCTGTCTATAACTCATCAGTGCAGGAGAGCTTTGCTGAAGCCATTGACAAAAGATTCACTGCTACCTTTTCCTGAAAGCAGTTCTTCAATTACAGCATTTTTTTTTAAATTTTGCACTGCATAAAAAGGATGACCTGTGCATGGCCCAGATATTGATTCTGCACTCTGAAGCAAAAGCCTCACAAACTTATTCATGGGATGATTCACAGCTTATTATACAATGTGTTTCACTTGCACTTCTCCACCCACTGCCGATTTCCTAAAGCTCATGAGGTAACCACAGCAATTACTTACATAGAAAAGCAATATGCTACATTAGAGAAGTAACACAGTATGTTTTAGCAACCTGTACACAGAGGAGGAGTCAGCATCGTGCAAGCAGAAAGGTCTCCATGAGCAACCAGCAATTCACATTACTGGTTTGTTAATAGAAAAAGGGAATTAATCCCAACAAGATTTCATTTAAAATGTGGATATTCTCCAGAAACAATGGTCCTCCCCTCACAGGGAAAAGGGTGAAGTACTGTTACTTGGAAAATTCCTACAATTTTGCAAATGAATCTAACCAAGATGCTAAAGACCCATTTGTTAGACATCAAATTTTCCCAAAAAGAAACCTACTAGAATCTCAAGTGAAACAAAACAAATAGAAAGAAAAGATACTCTGGCCCTTTAGAAGTGTAAACTGGAAAAGCAAGTGAGTGCAAAGAGAAGAAGGGAAAATATCAAAGATGATGCTCTGACATAGTTTTGCATTTCTTCTTCGAGAAAATACCTGGGAAGTTCTGAAAGGTCAGAGTCTTCCAGCACCCAGGACAGCCCCACTGGGCACCTCTGGTGGGCTTTGGGCAGCACCACTGGTGTAATGCTGTAAGGCAAGTGATACAGCACAAGAAAAGACAAAAGGAGTGACTACTGACTTAATATCCTTTTCCTTCTATTAATGACACAATAAGCTCCTAATGCAAACAGCTTTTCCTCTTGACTAGAGCTCTGGAAAAAAGAACACTTGCTCCAACATTTTTCAAGTCAAATTCTCACCGTGGACCAAGATACCATTTCAGGAATAAAGAAAAAAGTTATGAGGTCACAGAAGCTAATGACTTCTCCCAGCACACATTCAAAAATACTCTGTGCTACATAAAAAATTCGTGAGCAATTACTCTGAAGTCGTCAAGTGTAAGTTAGTTCTGAGGGCAGATAAACTATACGAGGCAGAAGACTGAGCAGGAGAAGAAGCTGAGGAAACTGGAGGATCCTGCTCTCATGTAAAATCTCTGGAGTTAATTCCATAAGACACATTTACAATTTTTTTTTCTGGGTTTTATTTATAATCAAAGCCAAGGATGTGCTGGAATCAACAAGGAAACAAAGATTTTGTGTCAATAGCTTCAGGTCATCTTGCCACCAAGAGTCTTTCCACATCAGAAACTGATTTTGGTGCCTGAGCTATTTTCATCACAACTGCCAATCAACTGAAGGAGAAAGGTGATCTCATCTGATTGATTTTCATTGCCCACAGCTAAAATCTCTTTCTTAACAGAGGTAGCAAACTTATCATCACACAACACTGTATTTTCCTTACAGAACTGTGCACACAGTGAAATACTAGAGACATGCACCAGTCTCAGACAGCAATTTCTCCAGAGGAAGAGTTAATATGTATCATATTTTACCTTTGTGCACTCTCCATAACTGCCAAAATAAGAAAATAGGTTAACTCTTTCATTCTATTATTCCTCTGTAGTATTTACCAACCCTCATACTGTGCCAAGGTCCTAAATGAAAGGTTTGGGCACAAATAATTAATTTCCCATCAGGTTTTAATCCATTCAAATTGAGAGAAAATAAAATTAAACCCAAAACGGTCTGTGTAAAAATATGTCATGTAGTTTTAGCTTAATGGAAAACATCAGTAAAAGCAAATCTGCAAGAGAGATTTAAAAAATAAAAGCTTTACTTCATTTATATGTAGTTGGCTGTTTCATCTCTAATAAAAGAAAACTAAATTTCATTATTCCTGCTTTCTAGATGGTTCCACCCCCACTTGCAGTACCTCAGTTTCCCTAAGAGAAAATGGTTGGTGTCAAGAACAAAAGAGCTGCTGTTTCTATCACCATGGTAAAGACAGACCATAGTTTTCTGTTTGATTTTAAGTCATTCTGGATCTTCATCGTGATCTTTTCCTGTATGGAATCCTTCATACTTTCAGTTACGTAACACAGTGAGTTACTTCTGCAACTGATGCAAAGTGTGCAGGAAAAGTGACTGGATTTTGAGCAGCAAGGTCATGTCATCAATTGTCAGTGAGCTGTGTCCAAACCTGCACACTCAGATGAAAACTTGGCATTACAAACACTATCCATCCCAATGCTCCAGGGAACCCACTGATCTGGGTTGGAGACGAAATTTCTTTCCTCTTTCAACCAGAGCTCTGTGAAGAGCAGATGTTCTCAATGAAGTATCTATAATGATGCCAAGATGCTTTGCCTTTTTTTTTTCCCTTCAGCAGTTAATTTCACATCCAGCAACGTGTGCAAGTAATTTTAAGTTGTTCCTTCTGATGCAAGATACCCCACACTTGTCTATACTGACTCTCATCTGCTGTCAAGCTGTCTGAGCTACATACAGCCCCAGAGACAACAGTGACTGTAAGGCTGGATGTAGAGGAGGGGTGCAGCACCTCCCAAAACACAGCCCAGAGTATGCCCTGGCATCAGAGGTGCTAAAGAAGAAAGATGAACTTCCGTGACCATTCTCTTCCACGTTAGATACAACCTCAGCCTTGTTGCTGGGTTTGATTAGGTTGTCGTGAACTCCCCTATAGGCTACATTAACACCAATTAAGCTAAATGTGTGTCACCCATTTATTATCCAAACCTTAAATTGATTACTAAGTATATTAACAGTTCTGTCTTGATATAGAAAAAGAAACAAAACTATTCCATGGTTGAAAGCAGATTCATTCCTGTTCTGATCTAAAAGCCTGTCCACACAAGTGCAATCAAAAGGAATAATGTAATTATGTTCACACATTTAGCAATGATTTAACTTCTAAATTTCAGTATTCTCTTTTGATTTATCTAACAACTTTATGCATACAGGCATACAACACTGCCCCACTCATACCAGCAACTCACCTGACTAAGTTTCAACAATACAGTTCAAATCTTAGAACCCTGGCTAGCAGAGCTGCTCCTGTGCTGATAGCTGAGCCTAATTTGACCCTACTTTCAGCATCTTTGTGCAATACTGCAGAAATGTAACCCTGTCCTCTTATAGCCAATACACAGGGGAGTTCAGGAATTTATCAAAGGCTTCCTGCTCTATCACCGTTTAAGAATACAATGGCATAGCTGGACAAGGTTGGCTAGCAGTGCACAGTCTTCCTGCGTTTATGCTCACTATGGATAAATTAAACTTGGAGAAGGTTTGAAACATTTGTCCAACGTGTACCCATATCCACACAAAGCCTTTTCGTACAGTCAAAGGCGAGAGTATGCAAATCCAGGCAAGAACACAGCCAGGACACAATGTGTTTTGAATATCCTAACTGGCATCTAGTCCCTTGGGAACCACTGCCAGCAGGAACAGATGAGCTACTCTGTGCTGAGAAGGTTTAATAAACATGGCAGTTTTCAGCAGCTCCCTGACACCTCCACCATCTGCTACAGTAAGATATTATTGTGAAACAAGAGTCATGCGAGTCTGAATGCAGAGACTTGTGCTTGGAGTACAGTGACATGAAATTCATGTTAACCAAAATGGGGTGTGATAGCACAGCTACACACTGGGAAACATCCTTCAGCGGGTCTCCCGGTCTAATGGCTGTGGGTAACCCTTTTAAGGTCAAACTTCTGTTTCATGATTTTTTTATTTTTTTTTTAAAAGACTGAATTTTTGTTTTTGATAATTTCAAGGTTCATTAATCACCGCAGTACACACAAGTAAATTGTAAAAGATAGGCAAGGGAGCATCAAAATGCAGGATCCATGCCTTAATGGAACCGGTGGTACTGAGGTGGCTTGTCACAGCATCCTGGAAATCTATTTTAAATTTCCACATGTACCTGGAAAGGAAATACATTTCAGACCAAGAGTATGACAAAACCACGTCAAGTAATTGCTATGGCCGCTTCGAAAGTAATGGAGATGTTTTGGCACTCACACCGCTCCTTACTGCTATTGTCGTGTTTCCAGCTTATTAGAAATCAATCTGAAACAAACTAAATCTGGGTGGCAGATGCTCACCGCCTCCACAAGTGTTTAACTCCCTCGGTATTATGACACAGAAGGACAAAAGCAAAACTCCAGCTTCCTTATGGCAACAACTGGAGGACTGATTCCCCAACAGCCACTTCCTAATAAAAGCTTCTAAACATTTCCACAAAGCATCTAAAAAAATGGAAGAGCTTTTGCAAACTATTAAAAAAACCAATCCATCACCAAAGCCCACACAACAAAAAAGACAAACTAGACACAGACTTTGCAAAAAATCCCCATTCTTTCCAATCAATCCTTTGACTGTATGCAGGCCTTCCTGCAGCAAGGAAAGGAGCCCCGTCAAAAAATTAATCCCAACACTATTTGAACTTCATCCAAGATAGTTATCTGGTCCATCTCTGGTCTCATGTTTGTGTTGCCTGACATACCTAATCAAATCCATAGCTTTGGTCCCTTCTCAGTCTCCACACTGCCTCTCCCTGCTTCAGATGTGAGACAATGTACAAAACACATTTCGCATGGAATGATTCAACATGAAAAACATACAGTTCATCCAGAAGGAAAGATTTCCTACATGAAAAGGCTCCGAACCTCTGTGTATCTGGGAAGTTCATGCTGTATGTCATTTTTTGCTTCATGGGCATGCTCATTATATAGAGATAAGTAATGCACTTTTGACTTCATCATACAAATGTTTGTTCTTAATAGTGCTTAATAGCTACCATTGCTGAGGAAGAATGTCAGCACACATTGGTTTGAGAGGAAATATGAAAAGGCAATGTAACATTTTGATGATCTGGTAGGTCCTTGGGATTCAGAAAACAACAAGTGCCACTGTTTATAGAAAGTCCATCTGGTCTTTAAATGTCAGTCAGATTCTGTCCTAAAAATTAAAAGGAATTGAAGCTGGAAATATTGTGTTCTTTATCTCACACTGCAAGTCTCTTTTAAAAGCAGATTGTGTATTAGAGATCTATTGTCACCATGAGTTCAAACCCCACATTCCAGACAGCTACACTAATGGTTTAATTTGCAGAAACTGTACAGGAGCAACACAGGAGCCTGGCAGCCCACTCTTCTGAGCCTCTCACTGATTTGTCGTGGGTTTTAAGTTGTCACCTTCACTTTGCCTCAGAAAGCTTCAACCTATTACACATTAGAAACTGAAACAAAGGCCATCCACCAGCCACAGGTTCTGGAAGCAGAGAGAGGTTCTTGGCCAAAAGTGTTTTCTGGTTTGTGCTCTGGCTGAGCAAGTCAGAAGTGCTTGTGGTTGTTGTACCCTGCTTTTCGTAATAGTAGTCAAGACACTTCCAGATAATATTACAAAAATTAAGCAGCAAAGAAATGGTGTGAATAAATGTTAGAAGATGACAGGCAAAGGCTGTATTTGGTTTGACTTGCACAGAATGAGATCTTTCACTTGCCTTGAAACGTTTAATCTGTTCAGAACAAAACAGGTAGCAAAGCCTCATACTTTCTCATCTATATGAACTGACAAGTCAGAAGTTCAACCAAATCTTTTCTCCAGCAGAAACAGCATGGATGAGAAAAGTCATTATCTCCTAGCAGCCACACGTGGCAAAAGCAAGCAATGATATCCAGATCTTCTCCCAGGGAAAACTATTTCAGAAGGCTGCTTCCTGCAGCAGCGATACAAATCCATACATGCACGTATATACGCCCCATGAAGGAATTCTTTTGCTTGAATCATATGCAGAGGCTAGTTTTTATAGTGATGGTGATTTGGCTTATGACAAAAATCACATGCAACACCTTCACACAGGAGTTGCTAATACCTCACCATGAAGCTCTCTCCATCAATCATGATTTCTTTCCAATTACTCCTCCTTTCTTCATACTTCTAAGTCATTCCAAGATCAAGACACCTGAACACCCATTCCCCATGTAGCTCTGGATTTACAGAATCCCATGCACAGATGTGTTCACAGAACGGTCTAGTATTTCAGTGTTAATAACCATATTCCTTCTCTCTCTCATTTTCTTACCTGCTCAGATGTTTGTTGGACTATACTAAACTGTTACTGTGCTAAAAATCAAAGACATAAATGTATTAAATCTTCCCCTGAATACAGCTCTGCAGAGTCAGCAAGGCAGACACGCTACTAGGCCATGTGGAGCTCAAATATTTTCTATCACTCTGTTTGACCAGAAGGCATCCATCGCCTTGTTACAGAGCTCTGCAGTTGCACCCCATGGAAATATCTTGGCATTCCCCTGAAGTCATGAAATGCAGATGTAGCAGTTTGCACGGAGCTGATGTTTTGGAGATGTGCCATCACACAGACTCAACACATTATTAATCTGGTCAAAATTTCCATTTAAGCTCAATGACACTTAAAATGATATGCTTTCACATTTAAATTATAGATAGGCTTGGAAATATTTTTAATCAGTAATCGATTCCTTACCCCACCCAAAAACAGATGGTAAAATGTTGCTGTTAATAGCAGGAGCTTATAAAGGGAAAAAGGCTTAGAAAATAATACTACCAAAGCAACACAGAGAATGTTTAATAAACGGGCCAGACACTGAGCTCACCAGAGTCAGGGAAAAATACTATCTGCACTTTGATTAAGTCAGTGTTGGGGCACTGACACATGTTGATATTTGCTTATTTTCAGCATATGCTGCATAATTCAACCAGATGCTTTGAAATTAACTATTAAAAAAAGTAATTTTCCACTTACCTCTTTCTTACTAATTGTGACAAACAATTTTTTCTATCAAAACTGAAAAGCATTAACGGATTATCAGTATACATATATTCAAAATAAAATCCTCCCAAGGGCAGTCATAAAAATACAACAATGGTGTCTCAGATTTATTTATTTTTTTTAATACACGGCAGCATGCTATTAAATACAAATCATGTAAGCAAGGGTTGGAAAGAAATGAACACCATCTAGTTATCTGGTTAGAACTTTCTTTCTTGCTCCAGTGTGACCATAGGGAATAACAATGAACACCTACCAGCCAGCTCAGCACTAATGTCCAAACTAGCCTTTGAAGGCAAAGTGCTCAATGCTGCTGATGCAGAAAATTAAAGATCAAGTTGTAATTAAACAAAGCTAATGTTTCTAGGTGCACATAAAGTTTGGCCAGATTTGAGTAGGTTTGTGTAGGAAGAAATACATCCTGGACTGTCAAAAGCAGATCCTATGACTAGCATGATAAAAGTTAGTTTTGAAAATAAAATATTTAGAGGATGACTGTTTTAAGGGGATAAAGGATTTTATTTTTTCCATCCATCATCCTTCAACATGACTACATTGCTGCAAATGGAAGAACACCTTAACTGAAATTGTGGAGAATTTCACCCCAAAAGCTAGAACTCAGTGAATTTATGAACTAAAATAAGCATCTTATAGAAAAAATTGCTCAGGAATTCTGGCACCTGACACTGTCACTAAGCCACTTGGACACAGCCAGACAAAAATCAGCCACAACCTGACCATTGGCTGTAGGTCCATTCATATTTGCTTACTGAGACTGTAATACTTGGGAGACATACACAGTTCTTGAGAGTACATTTCCTTCTTAACCTGACAGATCTTTCCTCCATACTACTTTGCACCAGAGCAGCCAAAATCATCACAAGTTGCTTTGTTGCAGCTCTTTCTTTGCTGAAGGGAAGGAACAGTTGTAACAGGAAAGTCAACACATGTCATCACTGGGAAGGAAGATACCATCACAGACCAATTCTCTTTTAGGACAAGTTCACTTTCTGTCAGCCAGCTGAAGAAAACTCATTTTCAAGTCACCTCTAGTCCAAAATGTTGTTTTCTGCTGAATCTTTCCAGGACAATCTTTAAACTAGTATTTATCTTGCAGTTGTGCCGTGTAATCTATCCATAAGCAGATGAACCCTATTTTAACCTCTTAAATGTTTTGCAGGATCAAGCCTTCTCTTTCAGCAAGCACTGCATAAACCCAATTATTGCTCACCTCCCAGAGAAGCTGGCTTCTGGGATTTTGCTGGTTTGCAACACATTTGCAAAAGTTATGATGAAAATGGGATTTAATGCAGCCTGGATTGCTGCTGCTGTGGTTTCTGCAGCATTCCCTGTTCTTACAAGGGAGATATTTCAAGGTTCACAGTACCCATATACACCACAGGTGCTGCTGTCTCTGATAAAGCTGTTTTACTATTTTCTGCTAAAAACTTTTTCAAGACTGTTTTAAGTGATTAAAACAAAACCAAAAACAATGTTGGAAAGAATATACTTAAAAAGTGAAATAAAACATGAAGTAATTATACATTTTATCATGGTTTACCACTGGATACCCTGAGTGATGAGTCAAAAGAGGAAAGGCAAGGGAGTTCATCTTCCACTGAACACCTCAGGCACACAGTTCTCTTCTAGGTCTGAAGAAGCTACCAGAAAACAGCAATGAACAAGGAAAAGAGTGATGCTTTTTCTGTCCCCAAATTCTTGGCATCAGCTGGCCAATTTTTATTATTATTTATTACACTGCCATAGCAAGAATCTTTTTCTTCTTTCTTAAAACAGTGTGCTCCTTTTCAAAAATGTTAGGAAAAATAATTAAAAAAAAAAAATTCACTCATGGGGACCCCTCTTACTTGATTCACAAGAATAGAAAGGGTCAATCACATACAACAAAATGTCTCAGGCTCATCAACACATCCTGAAGAGGCCACAGTCAAACTTTGCTCTTCTTTGAAATAATCTTATGGCAAATGGAATAAATTAGCCTAATGTACAGACCTGAAAAAATAGCAGCTTTTATTAAAAAAACCCTAATTTTTTAACTTAAATTTAAAGTCCCAGAAGAAGAATCAATATTCTAAATTTGGAAAGCAGAAGTGTCACACAACAAAACAGGTGACAAATTAATTTTAAAAATCTTGAAAATGCCAGTACCTCTTAGAGGGTGCAGCACTGTGTAATTCTCTACTGTCCACATCTTCCCTTAAGAGTTAATAAATCCATACTGCATTTTCAGAAGCAGAGAAAGGGAGAAATAAGACTCTCCATGACACCACAGCCATCTGAGATTCTCTGAAGAATGCACATTCCCTCAGGACCAGGCCCAGCACACTGCATCAGCAGCAAAGATCAGCAAACAGGCTGCACTTTGGAACAGCATTTTTCATTTGCATGAATTTCTGAATGAAAACTCAGAGCATGTGGTGTGTGTTGCAGATTTGTTTAGACTACAGGATATTTTTCAGAGCAAGGACATATATTCAATCTACAGTTAAACATGTATGTGAACGGGTGTTTGAACCAAAATGATACAGAAAATTACGTAATTGACTATCACAGATTTCTGACCCAAGTCTTTTGTCACAGGGAGCAAAATTTTCTTCCATATCATCTGATAGCATTAGTATTTCTCTCACACAGAACCACAAGTCAGTCCATGGACGAAAGGGAACAGCATCAAAAAAAATCAAATACCTGCAACCCTCCTCTCACAACTGATAAATGCTATGTACAGAACTCTCAGCAGAGCTGTATGGGATGGAAATACTGAAATTATACATAATTCATAACTGTAACTACCTATGCCTTTAATCATTTTTCTACTTACTTTCATTACTACTTTTTATATTCTATTCAGAATTCTGGTACTGCTGCTATTTTAGAGACATGATTGGATCAAATATAACACCATGCAATTGTCACTTCAATATTAAATCAAACAACAGCCTATATATTTTACACCTGAAGGTCATTATTGTTACAGTGACCTAAGTAAGACTGTGACCCAAGGAAAGAATGTGCCTCCAGTGAAGTTCAAAAGCAACCAGATTTATTTCATTAAGAAGTTGTCTACAGTCCTTGGACTTCATCCACAGAAATCTGAATTAAAGAGACCTAAAACCTATTTACGGCTCTCCAGTTCTCAAAATAAAAATTTGCACCAAGCATTTATTTTATTCATTCCACGTAAAGAAAAACACAGTCTTTTCACCTGCAACAGTTCCTGTAGAAATAAACCTAGACACAGAACAAACATCGGACTATGTGGCTCTTGCAGAACTTGGACAGCATGCACAGTCTAGTGATTTCTGCCATCAGACTCCCATGATGGTGATTTTTAATACTGCAGTGTCTTCTCTAACCCAAAACCTAGAGGACTCCATGGCATAATAAACAGAATGGTAGGTAACACCTGAAGTAGTAAAAAAACTAAAAAAAGTACTTAGTAATCATTTGTAAGTCCATAGCATAAATTTCAAGTCATTCTATCAATTCACCAGTAAGTTCTGCCTCTGCAGTTTCTATTCTGTCTTCTAAGCTCCTGTAGGATGGTCAGTTAATGTGCTTTTACAATTGCTGTGGCCTAGCATGAGAGCTGTGTTGCAAGCAGAAAACAAACACTAATCTTTGCTCCGTCTTGGTGCAAGGAACAGCATTTCTCAGGATGGGAATCAGTGCTGGGCCAGTTGCTGTACTAGGAACCTACAACGGACCTCTTCCCAGTGCTTTAATCTCCAAGATGTCTTCAAGAGATCTCAGCTGAAGTTTTATTTGGTTTCTGTTCATTATTTATTAAGGACATTTAGATGTGTGCTACCTTAAGAAGCACTAAAAGACTGAGGCAATCATCATTATGTCATTGTGTGGTCTAGCTCAAGCAGCTGCTCCACCTCCTCAGTGCTCAGCAGGAACCCAGCTGGTCTCTGCACCACCTTCAAAATGGTCATCCTGCAAAACTGCACTAGAATGGGTTCCCCCAGTCACTCCAAGGGGACTCCACTGAACTGCACAGATCTAAGAAAGCAAATACATCCAAGCATGAACCTTCTGTGGGGATTTATAAATCATCCCCAGGTTACTTAAGTCCACTACGCAGTGATTTACCTCTTCAAGTGCTGTAATATATTTCTAAAAGTAGAGCAAGTTCTATCATAACTCCATTGAAGTGGCAAAATATAAAAAATTATGACATGGTAAGCGTATTACATATGCATGAAGAGTTTCTGTTTGCTAGGATAACACTGAACATGATGGTTGGAATTAATTTCCCAACTAGAAGACAATGTTGTTAATAAAGCGTGACAGAAAAAAATCAAATGTGTTGATTTAAAAATCAAGTAATGTCTTTGTGTAGCAATCAGATACAACTTCAGTAATGAGTGTGTTATCATAACCCACGAGAGACGAATAGGCATTTTCAGTGTAACAGTGAAAGAACCCTTTCCTGGCTCAGGCAAGCAAATCAAGTGAGATTTTTAGAAACAATCATTTGACTCTAAGCAGGACAAAAATCTCAGAGAGAGCCACGTGGCCTCATGGCCTCAAAGAGTCCCTGATGTCACACACTCTTTGTGTAGGAAAAATAACAATTGCCTCTTTTGGTCCACAGCTTACCTTCCTGAAGAGAAACACCATATCTCACCTAGAATGGGTCTGTGCATGGGAAACCAAATACCATTTACTGGCCCATTTAATCCCAGCACAAAGGCTCTATGACAATACTATAAGAATGTTGTACAAGGGAGGATGAAACCAAGGGAAAAAGGTGGCATCATCTGGTAGAGCATTCCCACCACTGAAGCAGATGATGGCTTCTGATAGGAGCAGCAAACAAGGGAGGGTAGGTGGCATTCATGGGTTTTCAGAGGTTGAAACAGAACATGAGCCTGAGGATTAGGGAATGACAGAAGTGAAAATTCACTGGAGAATCGGTCACAGAACTGCCTCTGTATAGACTGACTGTAGATGTTTCTGAACACCACGAAGAAATGCAGGCAAAGAGGTGATTATTTCTACCTAATGCTATTCCCAAAAAGAGAATCACACAGAGGCACCCCACACAGCATCACAAACTCCCTCCTCTACCTTGCTGCACACAGAGGGTCAGACACCTACTCACATCCATGACTACTGCCCTTCAAGACAATCACAATTTCTTTCAGTTCCAGTGAAACCATCTTGTGTCTTTATCTGCTATCCAAGCCTTCCTTTCCCCCCACATCCCCCTTGTCCTTCATTTCAGTATCCAGGCCAGATAACTCTTTATGCAGCCAATATCCACTCCAGCCCCAAGCATCTGTTCCACATATCCCTGCTTAGCCAGAGTTCTCAGCTCTTGCTGTTTTTCCTCCTCCTCTTCCCTCTGCCCACTCTCACATCCACAGCCAACCTCTCACTTCCCCTCTTTTAACACAGTTCATCTGCCTGTTTGGCTTCTGTAGGAAGTGCCACTCACACACTCCCAGTGCCCCAAAGGTAAAGGCTGACATTAAGCAACAGCTTGAAATAGAGGAAAGCAAAAGGTTTTGATCTTGTCCTGAAGTATATCTGAAAGTCTGCAGTGCTGCAATTGTTTTAAAGCATCTTAAAATGTATTCCCAGCAAAGCCATGCATTACTGAATTTCCTGACAGCAGCTTTTAGTTATTCTTTTTAATTCCCAATAGCTGGTGTGTTTCTACAATGGTATGCACGTGTCAGACAGTTAATACTATTAGCTCCTAGGTACCCAAATGGTTATTAAGTCATTAGCCATAGCCTGAGCCTGAGATGCAAAAGATGGGAAGAGATAGAAGAATCTTTCAGATCAGTCTGAAAATTATTTCAAAAATAATCTTTGACACAGTAATGCTCCAAAAGGTGCTGCTGACTAAAGGAATCTTTAATAAACAATGCAGGAAAATCATTTACTGTGTGACTGTTATCAGAAACCACTGTGCACATCAGAGTGGGCAGACATCTGTTACATCTGTTTCAGTGAAAACCCCCAAGGAATATTCTGCTGGTTGGCACCACAGCTGAATGTTATAATGTCAAATATGAAGCACATAACACCACGGGGTGTCCAGGGATATGGAAAGGCAATCCAAAGGACTGCCCTAGTTTCTGTTAAAAATAGGTCAAAGAGCCGGCATAATCAAAGTCTGGCAGTGCATACTAATTACAGGCAGCATGTCTTACACTTGCATTGTGTATGAGTTGCTTCCAGTCAATCTTATTAGCTAAATACACAGGAAACCTTTTTAGATATCTAATATTTGAAACAGAAATGTAGATTTCCTATCACCACAAGAAACTGGTTTTATTCTGGGTGACCTATCAGATTAATTCCCAGTTAAATCAATAACCAATGGAGATTTACTTTCCAGGTAGTGCTTTAAAATTCATTAATACATATTTGCTGAACTAATAAACAAATATTTTACACTATGAATATCAAATAACTTCCAGACAATTACAGGACATGAGATTGCTGACTAAATGCATAGAAAACAACCTGTGATAACAGTGGTGGAGAGGAAAGAGAGTAGAGAGAAGATTTTTCACATTTTTTTAAAGGAAAAATAGGGCAATTAAAAGACAAAAATGTGTCTCAATGCCTAGAAATTAATACATATCCTCAACAACATTGCATTTAAGGCTAATCAGCAAATTCCTTTTAATTTGATCAGAAAGTACCATAGAAAGAAAATGATAATGTTACTGCATCCCTGAGACAGACCATCACTTTTTTAGCTTCAGTCACAAATTCCTCTACATATCCATGCTTTGGGAGTTGACAATGGTATTGGAAAAGGCTAAGAATTTCATTTTGCAGTTTATACTAAAACAATAAATGAACTGAGCTGTTAAACAAAGTCTCTTCCAGAGACCTCAAACAACCTCACAAATGAACACTTGCAATGAAATAAAGAAAAATCTTGACTCTGAAAGTGATGTGATATAACAACGATTTCACAGTTAGATACACACGACTCACCCACTGCAACATTATTGACTTGGCTGTATCACTTCTCCTCTTCGATCTGTTCGTCCTACCAGAAGACTCTGAAATAGCAATAAAGTATTTACTAAGCAACAAGATTATGGATTTCTGCAGTCTAAATAAGGATTGCAAATAAATGGTCTCAGAAAATTATTTTCCCTGACAAATATTTCTCCATTTTCAAAAAGAGGGATGAGACACCACAAGTTTTTCTACATCACTGTGGAAATAGCACAATTTTAGCCAAACAACAAATGTGTTTTAAAAGCTTATTTAGTTGTGGACAAAGGAAAGGTTCCCTCTTCCTGCTCTAATGCAAAAATTCTGGATATAGCTAATATGTAAAACTCATTAATAGCAATTTGCTACTCACACAGTAGAACAAGTTTAAAAACCAGAGAACACACTTGTCCCTTCAAATGAACGGATTTTCCAATTACAGCAGAGGCCTCACTCAGCAATACAATGAAACTTCCTAGTTTTCTCAAACAGTTTAACTTAGGAACAAATAAACAAATCTAATTTGCTTATAGTCTTTATAAGGGTAATTTTTTTAAATGATTGGATAATTCTATCTTTTAAGTTGAAAAAAACCTCCTGTCTCAGCAAAGGTCTTGTGATGAAGAGTGCTGTTGATTGTGTTTTGCAATCAGTAATGGAAAAGGAGCTGGCTGGAGCATTATTTGCTCAAGAACATAACTGAGCAGTACTTGTCAAGAAATTATTGTGCTAATCTAGGGCATTTAAGTTGGATACACTAGAATTAACAACCATTTTTCAAGGTTGTTTTTCCCGTGGTGTTAGGTATTTGCAAGATAAATACAAAATTGCTAGTGTAGAAAGTTGTACACACATGGGGTAAGAGGGTATTGTGAGTATTTGCCATGGCAAAATCAGGCAGGTACAGTTGTCACTGGCACTAAGCATTTTGTGCTGGTTTCATAATGTTCAAAATTGTATCAAAGCAGCAAGACACTCTAAGGCTTTTGACCCAAGAATTGTTCCTTCCAAGTCAGGGTCTTCTGATAAACACATCAGTCCTGAAAATCCATTCATCCCTCCAGCAGTATTTTGCTGACAGCTTGGTCAAATGCATGGGGAAAGACAACTCTTACTGTAATAAGTGAATGTGTATGGAGGGAGTAAGCACATTAAGAAAGTTCACAGAAGCGTCTGCAAGAAAGCTATCAATTTAGCAAATAAAAATATTCTGCAAAGTCATTAGAGAACATGTGACCTTGATAAAAATCTCTTTAGATTTGTCTCTTTTTACAAGACTTCCATCATAATTTCAAATTACATCATTTCCAACTAATTTAGTAAATCTAGATAGCCTAAAGGAAATAGATAGGCAATGGAGACATAACAGCATGGCATGGAATGAAGGCTGTGATCAGCAGCATTTCCTGGGCCAGAGGGCAGGTAACAAAATTATTTGAGTGTTAATAAAGTCTAGAGGAACACTGATAGAAATACTTGCATTTCAGGAGCAGAGAAACACATTTTTATGAGACAGTCAATTCTTCTGTATAAATAATGGCAGCCTCTTCAATTTTCTCATGACAGCATCGATCCTGGGAGGCAGGTTCAGTAGGAGATTGATTGGTGAAGTATTACAGTTATACACAAATCTCTCATTCAATAGAGGCTGTTAGTCTGCTGAAACCAGCAATCCAGAGAGTAACTACTACTAACTGTCTGGTTCTGACAGTGCAAGTAACAAGTTGCTAGTGAACAGTCCTGAAGTCCCTGTAATTCAAAAAACAGCACCTATCCTAATTGCTGCTCTCCATGTTTGCAAGGCACAATGTCCTTTACCATTATTTATTGCACATTGTAAGAAAGATGGAAGAGGAAAGCACAATATAGTCAGATTTTGGCAGTACTCTTCACACAGAGGATTCTTTCATGAGCGCTATATTAGGAACAGTTTGGAGTCAATCAAAGCACTGTGTCTGTACACTTATAAGCTCAGAAAATGCAGTCACACACATTGCTGTTTTTCTTGACCTTCGCCACAGACTGATGAATTCTCTGCAAGCATAGCCCGGCTCATATAATAAAACTGTACATATAAGAGGGAAAAAAACCCAAACCCTCAGAGCCAGTTTCACACCTGACCAGTCCACCCCATAGCTGAACACTGCATACAAAAATTTGCTGTATATACCAGCTTAGTTTCTTACTTTAAGAGATAACTAGACCTGATATCATGTGAAAATGACTGTCAGACACTGCTGAACACAAATATGAATCAAGAAACTCACAACATTTCTGTTGGTTTTGTTTTTCTTTTTTCATTTATATAACACAGAAATTGCCACAAATATTTTCCTTCTTAAAAAGAAAACCTGGAAACAAGAGTTGTGTCCTGCAGCTAAGATTATGGGAAACTAGTTTCCTCTTTAATATTAATTAATACCAAATGAAGTTTCACCACTACATGATGAGCAATTACAGTATTCTTTAAGTGAAAGCTTCTGTCCAAAGCAGATTTTTCTGTCCAACCTCCCAAAAGAAATCAGTCTTGGGCAATCATACTACACATGTGCTTGTCCAGCTATCTGCTCTGCCAGCAGCTTTTCAACACACTGACCAATTTGAGTTCCATTTGCTCTTTCAGAGTATTAAAATTCTACCAGTTTCCCAGAAAATTGGCAGCTACTCAAAAGAAGACAAGGAAAGAGACAGATGTATAATTTTATTTTCAGGCATTTAACTCATTCCCCTCTCAGAAACTGCTCTCCTATGCAAGTATCTGGAGAGCTCAATAGTCCAGGGCCAACAGGCACACAAAGCCAGGCTCAGGGCAGTCAGAAAACTGCTGGCCAGGTCCAGGAGCAGTGTCCCCATAGCCATTCCCTCACCACTCTTCATGCCCTGGGGTTCCCTTCAGTACTGCTGAGACACTTAAAGGAGAATACAACTCCCACAGACTGATCTTGGCTTATTGATACCTAACCAATAGGTGCCTGTTTTAAAATAACATTTTTTTCTTTCAAGAATCTGAAAAAAACCCAGGCAGGTGCATATTATTTCTTATGCAATTTGTAAAATCTTATACATTTTAATTGAGATAGAAAAATCAAAATGCACAAGCCCTTCTCCAAGTGGTGTAGATACTCCTATATATTAAGCAGTGGAAAGATACTTAACCTGGTTCCATTTATGAGTTTTTACTACGCCTTCAGAACTCCCAAATGTACCAATGTACTTGTTTCAATGCACTGCTTGTTTTATCAATATTTGAGGCCTATTTGGACAATTTTTTTTATTGTTTCCATCATGTGAGCAATGTTGCCTTCCAATGTGAGATATAGAACAGTGCTTCTGTAAAATATCTTTAAAAATTCAGGCTCACTTTTCAAGCAGGACTAAGTAAAAATCAGGAACAAGAGTAAAGCCTTAAGACAATACCTGAAGTTACACACAAAACATTGAAATTCTGATAATGTAAGCTTTAAAATAAAAATCTGATGTCTCATAACTAAGTCATGAGACCTCATCAGCTCACTACAACAGTCTCAATGCTTCCCCTAAAAGCTGGGCTGTCTCCAGGGAGCCATCTTGCTAATATTCCTCAGTAGAATATAGTCTGAGCACAATTGCCTCTAATTTTACTTACCTCATTTATTTGGTATCTCAGATTTTTATAATGGTTGGCACTTCTGATGCATTTTAATATGGTTTAAAAAGGAATCAGGCTGAATAAAGAGAAGAAAATGCTATTGTCTCCTTTCCCTGTGTAGCTGAAATCTAGCTTCAAGACCATTTTTCTGGCAGAGCTAGCAGTTTTTCACACAGGTCTCATTCCTGAAGATGGACACACTGCAGTTCCATGCAAGGAATTACCTGGTACCAGAGCACAGTGTATTCTAGCAATGTTTCAAAAGCACAGCCAGATCCTGGGCAGCCTGTGGACAGGAGAGATGGTAAGATGCCGAAGGCCAGGAACACCCCTGAGTCTGCAATTGGGAGAGAATGGGATCAGGAGAGGACAGGACCAAGTTTCTTGGAGGATGCTGCAACACAGGCTGAAGAGATGCCACACAGTGAGGCAGCTGTAGATGGACAGAACCACCACGGCAGAAGCCCCAGCTCAGAGCGCAGGACACACCACAGAGGAGCACAAAAGGCCTGGATGGAGGGGACATGTGCAGGATGGACACTTCAGTTCCTTCCCCTCACAGCAGCCATCATCCCCTCTCCACTGGAAGTTCCTGCTCTAGCAGCAATGGCTGTGACCTCTGCAGGCTGTTCGTTGTGCTCACACAACCATAGGATTTAAAATTAGCAAATGAATATTTAATCAATTAATATCAGGCAAGTGTGACAGTCTCAGATAAGCCAGTCTTTTCCACAGCAGGAAATCAACGATGTTTCATTAAACAGAGCATATTTCCATGCACACCTCATGTAAAACAGAAGTAATAAAACAAAAGGAAAAATAAGCCCATTTCCACAAGCTCCTCTAAAGGATTATTTTTAACATATAGCACAACAGTATGAAGCTTTTGGTAACTATCTATGAAAGAAAAATTAAAAGCTGTAAATTATTTCAGTTTTAGATTTTCTGAAAAGGAGATTACCCCACACTTCCCACGGTTTGTCAAAAAAGCCCCAAATTCAGATAATTGTCTCAAATTCATCCCCTGGGTAATTCTTCTGCTGTCAGAGAGCAGCAGTAAGAATGCTAAAACTTTACAGCTCCATTACCCCAGATTAAACACTCTGTACCTATCCAAAGCTGCAGCAAGTTCCTTACATGAGCAGAACAGGCTGACCCTGCCCCAGTACACATGCTCTGATTTGATACCCCAGCATGGGAGTATTTGCAGTACCCAAGTCGGGCACCTCTACCACAACCCTTTCCAACAACTAGGTTTTCCAGAAGCTCCTCCTCAAGCACTTTTCCTTCCCAGGGAAGGAGCTGGGAGCTCACTGGGTTTTCCCAATGCTCAGGTATGCCCCTGGGAGCAGGTCTGGGTCCATTGCAGGCTTGGAAATTCTTTCTCCACTCACAGAGATCGGTGGGAAAAGAAAAACAATAAACAAACAAACAAATAAGTAAAAGTGGACACTTCTGTTGCCACCACATGCACACCCTTCAGACACAATCACTGAACCAAAAGTAGCATTGGTATGATTGTCAAAGGAAGACAAAAATTAATCGGCTCTGTTTTGACACACCAGTTTCCACAGAGCTCTCCAAGAGGCTAAATTACAGGCTATAGAAATAGGTATGGCTGACCTGTCAAGACCATTATTTTTAAGAGTTTTCAAAAGGGATACAAAACCTCGTGCAGATACAAAACCTCACCAGTTACTGGTGAGCACTTTTCACTCAAGTGCTCAGGCTTTTAGCTTTCAGAGATGATAATTGGCTCCACTCCCCAGAGTAGATTTAAGTATGCTTATTTCCATGGATCATTTTTTATCTGTGACAGTAATTACTGTCCATCCCTGTGTACAGTTTTCACCTTACACAGCATTAGAAAGTCCATGCTGCTCTTAGAGTGTGTGGCAAGACACTGATTTCCCAGATCACCACTTTCCTAGCTCCAAATCCCACATCGTCCAAAATTCTTGCTGATCATGAGCTCACGCAGACCAGCAGCCACCTGCGAGTAGGCTCATCTATTTAATTTACAGCAGAGGGACACGTTCTACCTAAGAAAAATATCTGAATCTCCCTTTCCAGCATTAATTGGAATTAGTAAAATTCAACAGCAGTACCAGCAACTTTGGGGATAGCGAGTGGGCACTTTGCCAAGATTTTCCTACCTTGTCATTCTCCAGTCTTATTCAAAGCAGGATCATGGTTGTCAAAAAAACCCTCTCAGTGCAACAAAGCTGTCATATTTGAGTGCCTTAGCAGCGTCCTTTATGGGATTCCTTGGTTAAAGAGTTAGGGTATAGCGGGAGGTGAAGCAAAATATTCATCTCCTTTTTTCATCCCCAGGAAAAGCCAACCCCAACCCATACCTTTTCTATTGGTAAGCACCTTTTCTTCCAAGAAAAGCAAAAATACATGACTATATTAAAAAAAAAAACAACATAGCAACCAAGCCAACTGTCCTCTAAGTCTTTACAAATAATCTAAATCCCTCACAGAACCAAACTTCTTGTTTTGAATGGGACTTTGCCACCTGTGTCTGGATTCTAGCAAAACACAACTTCCCCCCTTGGGTTCACGTACAACGATAAGCCTTTTGTTTGGAAATTAGATCCTTTTTAGTATGTATGTAATTAAGAAAATGCCTATTTTAGAGCAGGATGGCTGCCCTGCAGGTTATGCATCAAAATTCCTCTGCTGCACAGCTGGTAGCCAAGGAGGCTTCTTTTAATAAAATCTAAATTTGCCTTTAGGCTTCCTGTAAATGTGGTATTTACCTTATGTTAAGAGTCTTTCAGTGATGATAATAAATACACTGCAGACAGAAAAGAAATACAATTCTATACAGGGGTGTATCTGTATGACAAAATAGTAGAACTACATTTTCATGTGCAGTAGCATCTGCCAAGCCTGATAAGCAACTGCAAGAAAACACTTTTTTAGTATATAAATCATGATCCATGTATAACACAGAAGAAAATTTGAATTGTGTGGACAAAAACCTGAGCAATGCAGTGCTCTGGAATTAAATCCTTGGATGTTACTTATCTGCTTTGCAGTGGGCATAGTATCACCTTCAAAGAGAGTGTTTTACTCCAAAAGAAATCGCATCACCAAACAGAAAAAGCCTCTTAAATCTGAGGTTGCTCACAGCCTTTCACTCTCAGAAAACAAGTTCCTATTTTCCAACTGCAAATTTGCATATAAATATTTCCCACACAAGAAATTATCATACAGTGTATCTCAATAAAAACATTTGAACCAATAGCCTGGAATCCACCATATTACACTTCAAATTGTAAAATTCCATTGAAGCTAGGAGGAAACACCCTGACTGCACTCAAAATCATTATTAAATCCTCTGAAGGTAGAGTTTATAACTAAGGAAGAAAAATATGCCACAATACTACCCTCCAAATTAGGGCAAGAGTGCTTAGGACACAAAAAACTGTATAGCAAAATACATTATTAGCCTTCTTCCAAGCCATAGCAGGCTGAGGTGTCTTGAATTTTATTTAGCAAGATAAGATCTTTCTGATGCAGATTCAGTTTGCTCACACAGTAGTTTTTATTGTGAAGAAGTTGTTCAGATTCTCCAAAAGAAAAAGGTACAGACACCACTCTCCCTCATGTAAACTTTAGACCTATTAGGAGAACGAACAGCAACTGTCCCTCCTCCTTTCTGCTTAAGCCCTTCTTGCCTAACAGCAAGAAAGAGAAGAGAAAGTGTAGTTTTCTCCAGTAAGTGGCCAAAATGCCATGCCCGAGGGCCCAGACTAGTCTCTCCAGCCCTGGGAGGAGCAGCTTCACCCACTAACTAAAAAATAATTAGCAACAGGCACAAAAGAAACCTCTGAATTTTGTAAGCATAAAACTTCTCAGGATCAATCTTAGCATTTGTACTTTGGGGAGTTGGTAACACTAATCCAACTACTTAAGCCTCTGAGTACTTCTGAACAGTCATTAGCATAAGCATCTGACAGGTATATAGACACTCACAACAAATACTGAAATAAGCATAAAATCAGCCAAAAGGGCTCTGTTCATTTACATGATTTGCCAGTACCTCTAAAGTGTGTCTTGCAAGTTGTGGAAATGCCAGAATATACTTTCAGTGGTGGATGACACTGAATGTTCGATCCTAGCTCTTTAAATCCAGAATACACTTAATTTAGAAATACAGTACATAAGACAAATGCCCCTTTCAGCTAAACATATTTCAAATATATGGAGAGTTTATGATTTTAAAAATATTTTTATGGGAATACAGCCTTAGAAATATCTTAACCTATTATGCCAGATTCCTGCAGCTCAACTTTTACTGAAAACATGAAGTTGGAGGTACCCCAGACATACATTTCTATGAAGGATGCAGTGATCCCTCAAGTTAGAAGTTGCAAAATCAGCTGCTTTGCATGAAATTCAAAACCAGGAGGACTAGAGAGTTCAAAGTAAAACATTCAAGTGGATGATTGGTGATGACCATCTCATTCCCTATGGTATTGCTTTTGAAAGGCCAACAAGTGATTCCCAGTCATTTGTCTCTCTTGTAGTTCAAGTTCAATCCTATCAGAAGCTCCTACTTTAATATTTATGACCCAGTCACAGGAGACTGGGGCTCAGCTGTCCATTTCTTTTCAATTCCTTCCCTGCCACTGCCAAAACATGGCCAGTGGTACAGCATCACTCCATATCTACCTCACCATTAGGTGGCAATGCAGCAACGTGCATCCCTCTCCTCATGGTACAGGGGCTGACCACCCACTTACCTGTATTGCTGGCAAAGTGGATCAGAATAGATCCAACTGTAAATACCAAAAATGCTCTTTTTTTTTTTTTTTTTTTTGGGGGGGGGGGTTGGTGGTTTATTCTCCCCTAAACATTATCTGAGTTTCTAAGAAATTTTACCTACAATTCCATGTCCCAAATATTCCTTTTTTTAGTGCAATAATTATTTCTACCTTCATTTTGCTCACACGAGTAGCTACCAAGCAAGGGCACTCTGAGAGCACGTCCGAAGGGCAGGCAAGGGTCTAGAACGTCCAACTGATGCCTGACAGCTGGTAGGACCCAGTTCTCCTACAAACCCTGGAAACATGATGAGTCACATCAGTACAAAACTATCAGACAGTGGCCTCAGTTATAACTGAAATCTCCTCCTAACTCCATAACATCAGCTGGAGAAGGCTTATTGCAAAGCAAGGAGCAGCAGTGATCACACAAGTTTCATCACAGGCTAAGGGTTCCCTCACTGCTCCTCAATGTCACAGACACTACAAGACTAACAGATCAGACCCTTTAGATCATCAAGCACTAACTTAGTCCAACATCTAACTTAAACAAAAAAGAAGCTTGAAATGTTTGTTTCACTTCAAACCTTCTGTTTAGCCTTGATCTCTATTTTTACAACCTAAAAGTTCAGGAAAGGATGTTTGGGACATACATGATGAACTTTAAATAAACCTAAGAGACTTGTCTTCTGGTTAGAAATCCAGTGATTTCACAGAACAAAAGGAGAGGCGCTGCTCCATCCCAGGAGCAGAAGGCTGATACAGAGGGTGAGACCACATACCCCTCTGTCCTGCCAAACTACTTAGCCCAGACAGGATTATAAGAAGCCTCAGGGACTAAATTTTAAAACCTCATTCCCACAACACCCAAATGCAGCTTTCCGAAACACCACCAACATTTAAGCCTTAAAAAAACAATGGCTATGTTTTAGAAGATCAATTTTGCAGTTATCAGGAAAAATTGTCAGAGCCTTGAGGGAGTTTAGGGGAGAGGTAGCTTGACCAGGAAATCATGTTTCAAATCTGTCAGGCTGAACTGGGAAACAAGATTGTCTCCTATAGGAAATAAAAAACCCAACATACTGAAAAAAAGTATTTCAAATGTTAAAAAATTCATATTTGATTAAGAAAATGCTTTTTTTCAACTGAAAGAGTAATTGGTCAGCACTTAAATGTCCTGGATTCCTCCTTTTCTTTGTGTTGCTTTGTTGCATTTGTAGTGCCAGAAAAGTAGCTTTTAACTAAGCAACAGCTGGAGTCAGACTTTGGGAAATATTGTGTTTTCATCTATGCTTGGTCTGACTCCTAACCACACCACTTCCTCTAGACAGAATCAAAGTGTTTTACATCACAGGGTCACAAGCTATGACATATGTAAGTGCTCTGCAGGAATTCAACAAAAGCATTTGCAAAGAAGACTGGAAAAAATTGCTTCCAATAAGTCTTATTCATTGACTCTTTAAAATTCCTGCAAACAAATTCCACAGTCTGCTTCTTGATTTGTTTGTGGACCGTAACATTGGCCTTTGCATTCAGCTTGTGTTATGAAATTCAGCTGCACCCAGAGCAGAGAGGCCAGCTCTGAAGACCCAGCAAAACAAGAGATGCAAACATAAACTCTCTCCCCCTTCCTCAGTGTGTTTCTGCAGCCTTTGGATTCCACTAATTCAGATGGGGGAAACTGAAGATTCAAGCTCTTTGTATCATTTATGAGAACAAGCACACAAAAAAAAGAAACATGGGAAAACCCTGCTTCTTCTACACAGTGAAGTTTTAAAATCTCTGGCCTGTAACAGAAATCTCAAACAATTTGGCCCTGCAGTGAAACATCCACTACTTAAATACAGACTACTAAACTATAAGTTGTATCTACGTCCAAAGATGGCAGCACTTAAATTTTAATCTTTTAAAAATGTTCAATCTGGAGCACAGACATTACTCTAAACTCATTTCATTGGACATAAGACAATAGAAGTGTTTCAAGGGCTTTTAGCAAATCTCCTTCTGCCTGCTGTGCCCCTCTAGGCAGGCTCTTAATTCCAGCTCTATTTTTGGTGACTTGGTGACTGAGCTGCAGCAGAACTCACAATGCAATATCCTCTGACATCTGCCTGACTGGTCCATTCTCTTCACTTCCAGGTCCAGGTATGTTTTTCCCATTTCCTTCCCCTGCCTGCTAGCTTCTAAAAAGTCACATTTGCCCAATTGCTCAACTGGGGAAAAAAAATTGCCCAATTCCTCCCAGAAATCTACAGCTGATCAACAGTTTCTTTGCTCCTTAAGGAATATCATATGAATTTTAAAGTAAGGTGTAAAAATCCAAATACTGTCTACCAGAACAAATGGGGTTTACAAGTCTCCTCTTCCTGAGCCCACAGATTTATCTTTCTAGGAGTAAGCCTTAATACAGATTAAGAGGGAGGGATGCAAAGCCATAGGCACACTAAGGACATTGGTTGAGCTCCCCCTTCACGCTGTGCTCTGTGGGAACTACACAGAACAAGAGAGGCTGGTTCCACAGAGCAGTGCCCATTTTCATCCACGTTCTTCCTTTCATTGCCTGTATTTGGGCACCTCGCACGTGGATGGCCAGTAGCTCCTCAGTATCTGCCTCCTCACTGCAGAGATTCTCAAGTGTGGCCATCTGAGTAGAGCAGGACAAACTGAGAGCAAGGAGTACCTGTGGCTGAGAAGCCTTTACAGCTTTTCACCTCAGGAAGCCTATGAAGAATGAAGTGCCCAGCACACATGCCCACAGGCAAACCCCAGCAGCAGAACTTGGGAATTCACCTTTGAGAGACAACAATTCATCTCAGATGATGACAAAAGAACAGTTGAGGTGAACAGTCCTCACTCAACGTGAATCTCTAATAATCCATAAATAGCTGCCTTTCTTCATGAACAGTCTGCTTTAATCCCAAATAAAAATTCAAAACAAATGGAAACAGGTTATAGCTTCCAACAAGGATTTCCCAAGTTTTTGTCAAAGGACAAAACAGGAGCCACAACCTGGGCTGCTGTAACTGTTTAGTGACTGAGACAAAAGAGGGAGGATAAGCAAAGCTGTGGTTAGAATTTGCATTTCAGGTCAGAACATACAGATGAAATAATGCAACCTCTTCAGTAGTGACCGTTTAATTCCAAATTTTGTTTTCTGTGATGACACTGTCTCTCAGGAGCCCTCCAAAAAAGCCAACACAAACCCAGATCACCAAATTCACCCTTGGTTCTCCTGCAATCTGTACTATATCAGCAAACCAACAAAGCACAAGTACTTAGCAAACTGAAAAGAGCATTTAATAAATAGAAAAGGTTTCAATTACAGCAAGGCAGAAGCTCCACTGGTGTTTTTCCCCTCACCATCTCTACTATCACCACAGCAGCATTATGAAAGGATGGGTGATCAGAAAATGACCAAAAAATGACCTGTAACACCTTGTTTAGCTTTCATTCTTAGTTATCACATGAAGATTTATACCTGATAGGGGTTGCCAGCACAATTCAGCTTACATTTACCACACTCTAAACTGGCAGCAGCAGAACACAGGTAGAAAAATCAGCAGCAATCTATAATCCTCATTTCTGTTTGATCCAAAGTTGTCTTTTTGGTAATAAGGGTTCTTAAAACTGCATATTGCAACTAAACATAAAGAGATAAAGTGAAATAGGTATCAGCCTACTCTAAAGGTTTTTATAAAGAACAAAGTACTCCTTGCTGTCCATTGAAAGCAGTCATCTCCCCTAGTTCCAAGGTGTGCCTTTATGCAGGAAAGGAGTGAGGACCTTTGGTACACGTGTGTCACTCAGCATGACCAGGCACACAAAGGATCTGCAGCACACTGAAGTGGCACAGATTTTAAAGGCTAAGAATCATCTCTCTCAGGGAGCTTTCCCCTATGTTTTATAGCTGCCAGCTTTCACAAGGCATTATTTTTTTAAATAATTGCCCCGTTAAAAGCAGTGCTCAAGATTAAAGTTACCAACATGAAAATTATTTTACTTATCACTGAATTATGAATTATTGATATATTTTCATTTTTATCATCTTTATGCTATTCCCATAACTCAGAAAATATCACAGGTCTTACCAACCCTTCTGTAGGACAGGGTTCAGATGACTCCCAGGTCAGTTGGTTCGTTGGGTGTGGCTTTTACTGGTACAAAATTCAGTACAATGAATGAACTCACACCACCATAAAAATCTCTATGACAGGTAGAGAACAAGGCCAGGAGTGAGCAGATCCTATCTGATCAATAAAGTTCAGATACTTGCTACCTAAAAGCACTAGACACAGCATGCACTACCTGTTCCACTGAGTAATGCCAGGGAGAGTGGATTCAGCAAACTTGGTAATGGCATCCTGCAGCTCCCTTACAAACAACAGGGGAGAAGTTTGAGAGAACACTATCTAAGCA
The DNA here is from genome assembly GCA_035222235.1 of Margarornis squamiger. Classification (NCBI taxonomy): domain Eukaryota; kingdom Metazoa; phylum Chordata; class Aves; order Passeriformes; family Furnariidae; genus Margarornis; species Margarornis squamiger. The sequence goes on from JAWWTY010000016.1 coordinate 9,375,545, forward strand.
AAACACTAGTGAAGAAGTGTGAGCATTAAAAGGGTATCAGTATAAAGACCTTAATTTTTCAGAAAGCACAACTGCACAAAATGGAACCCTGCTTGTAAGCTCAATGTCAAAAGCTATGTTATTCAAGTTATAATTCCAAGCCAACAAAACCCTCACTCGAGCTGGGGGATTCAGGTTCAGAGAAGCTCATGCCATCTTTATCCTACTTTCTTGTGTCTGCTCAGTGCATTGGGATATCCTGTAGAAAAAGGCAGCTGATTACAAACTAATGTCTATCACACTGCATATTTACCATGCTTCCAACAAGACTAAACAGAGCTGTTGGCAGCAGCAGAAAGCAGTTATCCTAGGCAGAAAACCAAAAAAAAAGGAACACAAAAATTAAGTAAGCACTGGGGCAAGGTGACTGAATTTGGCTCCTTGAGACAGCAAAGAGCATCTGGCTCATCTCCATGGGTACAAGAACCAAGTGAGATTGCCAAGGCCTCAGTGAAATCAGAGTCTGGAGCAACAGATATAATTTCTCAGATAGTGGCTACAGAGTTTAGTTAACATTCAAAAGCTCTAGAATCATGGCTATGTGGCACAAAACAAGGCACTGCCCATGAAGAGTCAGGAGACAGGTCCATCGTACGCCCACCCCTGTAACTGGTCCTGTGAGCTCCCCCAGACATTCATTCCCCAAGCTTTTGACTCCGAGACACTGGCAGTATCACAAAAACTGGCTTTAACTTTTACTACTGAAGCTACAGTTAGGTCTGATGCCAGCATTTTTATTGTACAAAAAGAAGCAACAGAAAGGAAGTTAAGATTAGCACCGTCATACATCTGAGCCAAGATGGAACAGAATTTAAGTCAGAAAAGAAATAGCACTGTCACAGCCTTAGGGCTTTCCTCTGCTAACTTCCAAAGGCTGGAGATACACACAGCAGAGATGCTGAGCTTCTCCAGATATTGTAAAAATACCTCCTAAAGAGAAGTGGGAAGAACTCTCTTCAGAGAGGTCACTGCCAGTTCCCTCTGTAATAAGCTGTAACTTGACTAGAACAGTAGAAAAGCCAATGGTTCACACATCAACTGTATTTGAAATAAAATTTAAAAAAATAAAAAAAAGGAGAAGAAAAAAGGGCAGAAAGTCAACACTCAGGGAAAATCAATAAGCCATGTCTTTCTTTGTCATTAAAAGAACAACAGATAGCATGACCATAACATCTGTACCTCAGAAGGACACATCTCAACCTGAGATGGAGGACCACCTTGCTGCTTTTTAAGAAAGTACTGCCCACAGTTTTTTCCCTTAACAGGCAAGTACAGCATGGGTTAAAGGCTTTTCCACCAGGCAGAGAAGAAGTAGGGTACCACAGCCATGCAGGACCTCCATACTGAGGAGGTCCTTAATAAAACTACACAAACATGCAGCACTCCACAGCCATCACAGCACACTCCCAGCATTTTCACAACACGTCTCCTAAGATCCGGAATCATGCAGTTAAATAGAAACCACAAAAGAACACAGTATAGACCTTCTCATGGTTTCATACCTCGCTACAAACAGCCAGGCTGGCTTACACCAAGTCACTGGCAGTACCAGGGATGTTTGGGCTACACTGAGCAGTAAAGGTGCCCTTCCCTTGCCCCTGCACCACAGCAACCCCAGGGCAGGGGAAGAGCCACAGCATCACAGGAAAGGCTGCAGCTCACCTAGCCCTGCCCTTGTCACCATCCCCTAAGTTTTAAAATCCCATCTGGCCCCCCAAAGAGGTGAAGAGCCTTACTCTTGCTTTGCTGCACAATAGTTCTGGAGATTTCTACCATCCATCTCCCTCAAAAAAAGTCACTGACTGTCACAGCAAGAGCTGGATCTAACAGAGATTCCCAAAAGTACTCTTCTCATTGTTTTTTCCAGGGGAGCCAAGACACACACTACAAGTCACTTCCAGTTCCCACTGTATCCATGAGATACTGTATAATTTAGGGCACATCATAAAACAAAACCCTAGAGATGACAAGTTCAAAGCGGGATGCTGAACTTTAAAACAGAGGTTCATCTGGGTTTGCACTCAGTTCTTATTCTTTGTATTGTTAAAGCACAGGGGAAGGTGGGAGGGAAAGTTGTGAAAACGTTAAGGGGAACGAAGAGGAAAAGGCACAGCTGACAGTAAAATGACAGAGCTTAATTCTGCCAGATTGTCTGTAGGTGCAAAAGATTTTGTGCAGCTCTGGGAGAGCCTGGGTTTTGAATTGTTTTCGTTAACTCCTTCCTCAGCATATCAGGGCAAAAAAGCATTTGGAGCCCAAATGGCTAATTTATTTATTTATTACCCAAGCAAACGAACCAGACTTCCAAAAATGCAGGCTGATGGGCTCTGCAGACATAAAAATCAATTTTTCTCCCTGTTATTGGTCATCTCTGCCAAGTTACAATTCATTGCAGATTTTTTGCATCTGCATTTTAAATCCTCAGATATAAGTGTTCATAATGCAAAGCAATAGGTGTCAGAGCTGCAGAGTGAGACAAAGAGCTACAGCCACTATGTTGTGAGCAACAAAGTGCAGATCTTTGTGTTCCAGGCACAATCTCCCGTGTAATATCGCTGTTTCACTGTGCAGCAGGGCAGGCGCCAGTCTCCCAGCCAGGAGCTGAGTTCTTCATTTCACCTATATTTTCTCAACTACTTGCTAAAGCAGTGAACCAGAGGAAGCCGGTTTGCACTGCCTATGACAGGATATTAGCTGTAGAGAGGCTGCATACATTAACTGCCAGAACAGATGAGTGCTTTAACACTTACAAATCACAGGAGGGGAAGAATAGAGCAAGAAGAGATCATTCACGTGCTCCTCTCTTAGATATGCTGATATCTTATCAGCTCACCACAGACAAGCCAGATGTGGAGGTGAGTGGAATTCAAGTAGAAAGAAAAAAACACAACCTTAACCTGTCTGCAAGCACAGACTGCAGGAGTGCAAACTGGAGTGCTCTCAGAGATGTTTAGCTCCAGCACTACAGAAATTCCAGCTGTCATAAGCCTCGATCATATATGGAAATTAAAACTCAATCCCCTGGTGAAAAAACATCCGAGGGTCACGGAAGGCACAACTTCCTTGATTCAGTGCAGGCGGAGCTCTTGCCTTGTTACTCACATTCCTTAATGGCAATCTATTACTGGGGAAATGACATGAATTCTGCTTAATCCCCATCTTGCTGCATATTGCTATTTGCTCACACAGGAATTTCCATTTGTTTCAGCCTTTCACGAGGTTATTCAAGGGGCAGCACAAAACCTTAAAGGAGAGCTAAGATATCATTCTTCCAGAAGCTCCTCTATAGTAGGAGAAAATAAAGTATCTACTGCCTTTATGAACTAGATAAAGGCTGAGGTTTCCCATACACACATAATGTTTGTTTAAATTACTACAGTAACTTTACATTTGAGGAAACACATTTATTTCTGTATATAAACAGAATGATGAAAGATTAAGGACAGCTGTGCATCTGTTTATCCATAACGTATACACTATTATCTCACTTGGGGCAAACAGACATTTTAACCTCTCCTTCAGCACCTGATCTATCATTTCTTTCATACTCAAACGCCTTCCTGCTGCTGCTCGCAGGCTGTAGAGCTGCTTGGACGGGTGGTGGGGAATGGGACTGTTCACATCACACTGCAGCAGCTGGGGAGGGAAAGGGGGTAAAGCTCTTCTTTGCTCAATCTCACTTCACTCTGCATCAGTTTGTTTCTTTCACTTCATAAAGAGTCCCTGCTTCAAGTGCTGAAGCACTTGTGCACAGGGAAAAAAAAAAAAAAAACAGAATAAACACAAATTCCTTCAAAGCCAATGAAAAGGGGAAAGACTCAATCTGCTGGGATTAGACTGAAATCAAATCCCACAGTGACTCAACTCATTTATTAAAAAGTAAAAGATGCAGCTATCAGAGCCATCATGGCTTTCTGCAAACAGTCAGAATCAGACAGCTTGCACCTCACTACCCTAGCCCTGTCACTGATGTCTGTGGGGTATGCGAGGAGCGAGAAGCTATTAGCCCAAAAGGAGGGTAACCAGATGTGGTTCCCACAAGTACGACCGACAGCACTCAGGGATGGTGGAGGAAGGCAGGTACAGAGAGCAGAAGACAGTCAGCTTGGTGCTCCCAGAGCACATTCCATGAGGACAGGAGGCTCTGAAAGGTGACCATGGGCTCAGACTACCCTCCATGTGTCCTCCATACAAGGGTGATCCACACAAGATATTTGGATATTTACAGCCACAGCAGTTTAACCACCAGAATAATTCACAACTTTCTGAATCATTGCAGTCAAAAAGAATATTCAATGCCGGGGAAGGATAAATTGCTCTACTTCAATACTTTCTAATATAAGATTCTGGGCATTACCAAAAGAAAAGGGTTACTTTTAAGTATAAAAAGGACTAATGAAAACTGGAACAAACCATTTGCCTTCAGATACAGTTTCTTTAAAGTTTATGTGTTTCTGGACTTTTTTTTAAGTTTTAGCTCAGTCAAAAATAAGATTTCTCTTTTTTTGCAGTCAAATATTAACACAGCTTTAATAGTCAAATTGATGCAAAAATTGTGACTGAATCAGGGTATAGAATGACAGCACATCCCTCTAACAGGGATGTGGAAAAAGAAGTCCTAGAAATCTCTAAATAGGGAGAGGGAAGGTAATTAATTCCACATTTCCCAAAACATTTTTTTCAGTGTGTTGGTTGGGCTATTAAAAACACAGTTATTTATAGAAACCTATAGGACTTGTGTGAAAGGAGACCTTGTTAGGAGAAGTAGTATTCATTTTGGATTGGCCAAATATAATGTATGCAGTGCTTTTATACCTGCAGGGCATTTCCTCAGGGTAGAGCCAACACATTAGAATGCAGATTTTTGCAGTATACAGTCTCCCTCTCCCATATTTCTAGAGGTTAGTCTTCCCCAGAGAGGAAAGGGACAACAGAGAACCCCCAAAAAATTAAAACATGGAGCCACTGACTGACTAATACCCCTTCAAAAAAAGGCAAATACAATTATACACACATATATATATAGCTGATTGCATGTATTATAAGCAATAACATTCTCTCTCTTGTTAGAGGAAGAGACCACACACAAAGACCCTTGAATCTTTGGCTTGGTGCTTTTATTTTTTTCCCTCCATATTTTGGTAGATAACACTGTTTTTCAGTGGATATTTAATCTGTAACTTCAAATTTTGCCTAGTGTAATTTGAAAGTGGAAGAAAACACAACAGGGCATATGTCTATAAAATACATTCAAGCTTCTTATGAACTGTTACCTAAGTTTGTAGGTCTAAACTTGCAAAAGAGGTGTGCTTACAGTTCTGTTAGCTGACACTCTGTAAAACCCAGCTCAACACAGAAGGAGCAAGCCCAAAATTCCATCTTGATTTTGTCTGCAAGACAAACCCTTCCACAAACCATCAGGGTGAAAGAGCAGCTTGTCTTTGTTCCCTTGTATTTACAATGCTGCCAACAAGAACAGATGCAGATAGAGCAAGGATGCTGGGGGACAACCCTGGGAGCAGGAAAACACGCTGCTCCAAGCAGAGCAGGGCAAGGACGGCTGCACCAGCCAGCCGGGAATCTGCACCTGCCTTGCCATATATTAGAGCATTTCTTTGTTTCTTAAGGCACTGAAACTGCTACAACTCTGAGAAGCCCATGCAATTAGAAGATATCTAGATATCAGCTTATAGATTTATGTAAATTTTCTATCTAATTACTTTCAGTAATTACTTCTATTTAATTACTCTGTTTGGGCCTACAGAAAAGCTAAGCAGCTTCCCCTGCCCAAGACATTCTTAAAAACTCTGAATAAAAAGCTGATTCATATTTGGAACCAGGAACATGGCAAAACAACATCAACATGGCATTAGTGAAGTGTCAAACAGGACTCCAGACATTCTAGTCAAAAACCTTTTTTAAGCCTGGGTGCCAGTCACTGCAGTGCAAAGCCTTTTCTTTTTTCTGCTTGTTGATGTCTATTCCCACAATTTCCTGCTCAATTCTCCTTCCCCTTCCACCATTTTTCTCTCCTACTTTTTACTAAGAGAATAAAGGTGCAGGCTGCTCTAATTTCTTCTTTACTCAGCCACCAATTTACACAAAGCTTATAGAAGCTTATCTTCTTGAAGACCTCTACCCATCTGTCCAGTCTGATTAAAATTAGCCAGTAAGTGAGGCAGGATATGGGTCAAGGGCCTGTCAGCTGGACAGAAAAAAACGAAATTATTTCCATATTAGAAAAAAAACCAACCAAACAAACCAAAACAGACAAAAAAACCCAAAGAAACCCCACCAAAAATAACAAACCCCCCCCAAAGCCCCCCTTAATAAATTCAGGGAAGCAGGAAACTGACTCTGTGTCTATAATTCTCACAGATCACTTGGCTGCTTTTAGTTGAAATATTTCATTCATTCTTAGTCAGGTGTGTATCCTGTAGAAATGTGGACTTCTCAAGAAAGGATTAAAAACCTAAAATAACAGGGTCACAATCTTGAACAAAAATGCAGATACAAGTCAGGATAAGTTTTTTATTGCCCATAGCACTCCTAAAAATCCCAACCAGCCACCAAGGCAGCATCACTCCAGGTGTTAGCACGCACCATCAACAAGATCTTCTCATGCAGTCCTGTACAACTATTGATGCACAAAACCTTCAGGCTCAGGAAGTAAATCATCACTGATCAATGGCACAGACAATCTCCAAATACATTTGCATTGTTACTGCCACGTAGTGCATTACAACCACTACTTTTAACCACTTGATCTGCTGGATCATTTTTTCTTCTCCTAGCAATTAACAATGCCAGTAATTACTACATGAAGTCATACTTCTTTAAAAGCATAATTGCAATTTCCATTCCCAGCTAACACAAGGTAACAATCATTTGTGTGATGAACCTTGACATTCAATGGTGACATTATTGAACTCAGCTGAAATAAAGAGAACAAATGATACACACTCCAAAGAAATACTCCACTATGGACTTTATCACCAAATCACAAAGTTACTTTCTTCTTCTGCCTGGAAACATACAATTATTTAGTATTCGTATTACAGTGCAGTCCCATCCCAAGCTGATTTAAAGCCTACATTATAATTGCTAATGATTACTCATGAAAAAGAGACTATTATATGTAAAAACTGCAATCAGCACTAATCTATTCACCTATCCATTTTATAGTGATACATTTTCTAAACAAAGCTCTGCCGGAATTGCTCATAATTAGCTTCTATTCTTACATTTTTAATTGCTCTTCTCCCCCTCCCATTTTCAAACAGAAGACTTTACATATCTTCAGATTTATTTTTTTTAAAGACTTGGACTGAATTTTTATGAGTGAAAACCTGACACTGTACAATTTGAAGTTTTAAAATAACTCCTCTGTTGTCAAATAATAAATGCCTAAGCAGTGTTTCAGGAAATAAATATTTTAAAACAAGATCAAAATTTCAGGCTTAGCATCCATCTATGCAGTCTGAGAGCATTAAGAGTTACAGCACTAAGGGAGAAGAGATGGCTTAGCTATCATTTATATTTTTTTCAAAAGCCAAGTGCATTCTGCCCCTCATCTGCAGGCTGTCAAGAGCCTGGTAATCAAGAGACATTTGGCACTCCAGCTGGGAAAAACACTGCATTTAAGGGTGTCTCTCTGCTGAGGCTCTAGTGCTGTTATGTCAGCCATAGTACCCATGATACTGAAGTTGTTCTTTCTACTCCACTGTCTTTCAGACACCCAAACTGCATTTCATGGAAAGATGTGCTGGTTTTGGCTGGGGTGGAGTTAATACAGTAGCTGGTATGGGGGCGTGTTTTGGATTTGTGCTGATAACAGTATTGATGACACAGGGATGTTCTTGTTACTGCTGAGCAGAACTTACACAGAGCCAGGGCCTTTTCTGCTCCTCACCCCACCAGCAAGGAAGGCAGGGGGTGCAACAAGGAGCTGGAAGCAGACATAGCTGGGAGGGCTGATCCCAACTGAACCAGCATGCTCAGTGGACAAAGCTGAGGGAGGGAAAGAGGAAGGGCACCATTCAGAGGGATGACATTTGCCATCCCAAGTAACCATCAAGTGTCATGGAACCCTGCTCTCCTGGAGATGGCTCGACACCTGCCTGCCCACAGGGTGTGGTGAATGAATTCCTTGTTTTGCTTTGATTGCATGCATGGCTTTTGCTTTACCCATTCAGTTGTCTTTCTATCAAACCATGAGTTTTCTCACTTTTACACTTAGGATTCTCTCACCCATCCCAGCGCAAAGGGAGTGAGCAAGCAGCTGTACAGCTTGAGTTGCTGGTGAGGTTAAATCGCAACAAAAGACAATTGGAACAGCTCACATGTAAGAGCCAACAAAGCATCATCAGCAGTGCATAGCTGAAGTTCTCCTAGTTATTAGAAAGTGTGTCTTGCTTTGATACATCTCCTTGTCAAAGTGACACTTGGAGAAAGTGGAATTCAAATTGTAATTTCTGTTCTGATATTTTCTTCTTTCCACTCTATGAAAATCAATCCCACCTTATATCCAGAATAATATCTTATCTCTGGTCCTCAGAGAGCAAGAAGGAATACATCTGGCATTAAGCTACAGTCTGAAGAGAGCAGCTTGTTGCTGAGTGCTCTTTGCCAAATCTCTTCCACACACAAAGTTATGTAAAAGCAGACCAAATTATCCTGTTTCAGGGCGTTTGACTTTTGGAAAAAACACTGATTTTAATGACATGTTCCTCTGCTAAAGCACTTAAAAGTGGTATTTGCTAGTGCTCGTCTTTACATCAATTTCAGAGGCTGTTGGATCAGACAGACTCTCAATCTGCAAGAGTCCTTCATGGCCAGTTTTATGCAATTTCCAAAGTGTTGCACTAATCAGTAGATGCTTTAATCTTCATAAATACAGGAGAGCTCTTGGGCACTAGTGTTACAGTGACTGGGGAAACTCATTCCAAAACATTTTAATCCTTTCAGAAGCCTTGCATTTTTAAGTTCAACAAAAAAGGCAGAGTGCATAAACTGCATAAGTCTGGATAGGAAGAGATTCAGAGCTAAAAGTGACCAAATGCACAATATAAGTCTACTTGCCAGCACAGTTTGTGAATCAAATTCATGGTCAAATTTTCCATCAAGCCAGACAGCATCTTGAACAGTTTTAATATGCACCTGTATTTCCAAACTTTCAACAACTCTCAAAGATCCATACATATGCATCACAGGCATTCATGAGAAAGTCATGCATACAAACATCATCACACATATTCTGTTTTCAGCTCTCTTCCAGCAGAGTACCCACGTTTTGCCTTTAAGGCAGTACTGCCCAATACACGGAGGAAAAGTCACTGTTACGATTTCTGGTCTCACTGTTGATCAGGTACAGCTTATAATCAGGACTTGCCATATCCTCAGAACTAGCTCCAGCCTATACTTGCATCACGTCCAAGCATCGCTGTCAGCACAAACAGCAAAGCACAGTGTGCTTCCTGCCATGTCCTCTTTACCCCTAGGCCCACTGTGCTCAGGACCAGAGGACATCACCCATAGGTGAACTTAAAAGGCAATCAGTAACCTTGCAGTGGACATAAGGAGGGGAGGTGAAAAAGAAACTGGTTAGCAGGAGTTTTCGTATTCAGCTGTTTTCTTTCAGTACCACCTGTACTGGTCTGGTCAGGGTGAACTTCCCTCATAGCAGCTCGTGCTGTGCATTTGTGATGGAACAGCAGTGATGATGGCTATTGCCAGTGGTGTGGCTGTTGCTGAGCAGAGCTCACACAGCAGCAGGGCTTTTTCTCCAACCTCACCCAGTTTTCCCAAAGGCCAGCAAGCTGTTGCAAGGCAAGAGCCTGGAAAGAGACATAGCTTGGACAGCTGACCCAAACTGAGCAAAGTGATTCTCCTTAGCACGTGACGTGCACTCGACAATAAAAGGCTGAGGGAAAGGAGCACAGGGACATTTGTGGTGAAGGCACATCTTCCAAAGCAACTGTTATACATAGTGGGGCCCTGCTGCCCAGGAAGTGACCGGACATCTGCCCGGTGATAGGAAGTGGAGAATAAATATCCTCTTTTTGCTCTGCTTCTCTATGCAGCCTTTACTTTCCTCGTTAAACTGCTTTCATCTCAACCCTTAAGCTTGTCCACCTTTCATCTTTCTTCCCTGTTGAGGAAGAGGAGTGAGAGAACTGTGTCTGGCAGCCAGCTGAGGTCCTTACACAATCATACCTATTTTAGAGCAAAAAAACTGACATTGCCTGTGTTTTGAAATATAGGGTCAGGTTTTAACTGTTAAAAACTTGTCCTTTAGATCTCTTTGAGGCTTGCAGTTATGATGGCACAACAGAAGACCAAGTACACCAACACCACCCTCACATTCATGGTCTAATGAAACAGAACAAGGATAACAATGTCAATTTTAAGACTTAAGATCCTTCTGTGCAAGTCAAATAAGCATAACAATCTATGTCAAACTATTATACTTATTTGAAGCAGTAGTTTATGTATAAGGATGTGTCCTGAGCAGATTAAACCCCTAAAAAAATAATACAAAAATAAAACCAAACAAAGCCCCTCAACAAAAACCCAAAGAGGAAAAAAAAAAACACCCTGTCCAGCCCCATCTATGCTTCCAGCCACCTGAGCAATGAGATTCTCTTTAGCTGCTGGTGTGTCACCTCAAGTGTTTTCCTTGTTCTCTTGAAGGAAAAGAAGATTGCAACTGCCTCATAAGCCCACAGATATCACAAGCAAAATAACTATTCATTCTATTGTCTCATCCTTGTGCCAAGAACGTGGCCATCTTTTACAAGACTTGATTTGAATCAAAACTGCTGTGTTTTGAACAGAGCTGTCAATGATACTTAGGACTTACACAAGCCTTTCCCAAGACTTATGAAATAAAATCAAAATCATTTGATCATCTGCCATTCATGCCTACTTGGGAAGTTGAAGGTAGCTAGCTTTCAAATCCTTTAAAAAGAAATGAAGGTAGTCTTTTAGCAAGTCCCACTCTAGCTAAAGACATAATGTCAGCTTAGAAGAGCAGAGTGAAGCATTTCCTCTTACCACATTATACACCAGACCCTAACAACAAGTAAAGATTTAATTTTCAAAATCATTTCCACAAAGTGCCCAAAATTTAAACCACAGCTGAATGGATATTGATTACTGCATCCTGCATGTACATATGGGAATTGTTCTTCTTGTAGGAAATAACAAGGGAAGAGCTGAGTAAAAAAGAGCAAATGAAGATGCCCACTTCACAACCTCCTCTGTGACACTGTGCACAGCAATACCCTCAGCATTGCTGTGTCTTGGGAACAGCCATTTGTCCTAAGTTTCCACAGAGCCACACTGCAAGGAAGAAGAATTTGGAAATCAGCTTTAAGACAAAGCTCCTCAGTACTGGGTGATCCTTGTCAGCACAGGATCCTGAGGTACAGACCAGCAAAACAACCTTAAGTTGCAGTTGCTTACTTGGGAGAAGAAATGACTAAATTACCTCACATCTGAAAGAAATGCAGATTTTTTCATCTTGAAAAGTTTTCCTCCTTGCTGAGGCACTGCCAATGAAGCCACGTGTCCTGTAAAATATTCTTACCTACCCTAATACTACACTCCAGCCATCTCGCTCCCCTCTGACTGAACTCTGCTTTGCCCCCAGCTGCACACACTTGGATTTCCTGCATTATTTCCTTCAACTCCCAAAGTATTTTAGGTCAAACCTCAAAAACCCCTCCTCTTTCTCTGTCTTTAGTTGTATTGTGACATGTCACTGCAGACTCACAGCAGGCTTAGCAATATGTGCTACATCAGCAGTTGTCTGCCTCTCATATTGCAGAACATCCTTGGGTTTGGCAGTACAGAAGTCCTAATATATAAGAAAGCTCTGAAAACAGCAGCTGGTGAGAAAAAATTCTGCTACATCTACCTTTGTGATAGTTTTTTTCCAAACTGGATGCATCTCAGGTACTTCTCAGGTTGGGAGGTTTACTACCGTTTTGTTTCTGCTTCAGTAGTCTTTTCGCTGTAGTTCAGGATCAGAGAAGCACTAAGAAATCTTATGGTACGTGAGAAATTGAACTAGAAAACAACTTCCAGCTGGCATATAATATATCAGTCAAAAAACTACAGTCACTGCAATCAAAACTGACCAAGAGCGGCTCTCAAAGTGTCTTGCCATATTATTGTCTGATACCAGTACTTCCCTATTGTTTGAGTGGGTGTCCCCATCCCTGAAAGCATTTTGGATCAGGAGCTTTGAGCAACCTGGTCCAGTGGACGGTGTCCCTGCCCATGGCAGGGAGGTTGGACTAGATGCTCTTTTGGGGCCCTTCAAACCCAAAGTCTTTCACAAGTCTGAGCTGCATTGCCTCAGTATATTTTGGAGACCACTGATTAGAGAATTACTTTTCTTAGCTACCAGTAAAGCAGCACATACTTTTTCCTTGCAGAAATTTTACATACACTTGCTGCAGTAAATGAGGATGTTATGGTTGCATGAAAGATCCAAGAAAAAACTCTGTGGAGCCTGCAGGAATTAAAACAATAGTGCACCTCCTAAACACTGATTATGACATGATAGTTAGTGCACTGACACTTATGGGTAAAAAATAACTAGCTGGCATAGAACATTTACTTCTCTGCAGTTGGTGCTTTTCTGTGCCAAAACATACTTATAAATGAAGCAGTGATTTGGGTATCTGAAATAAATAAGTGACAGATTCCAAGGCTCCAAGTTGCCTTATACCACATGGGGCAGCTGCTGAAAAATCTCAGCAACAAAAATGTTCTTGCAAAGCCAATAGCATAGTGTGGAGTTAGACAGCCAGAGAACATCTTAACTCAATGGATGTCAGTCTTCTGGTTGGATACTAAAATGAATTTGTTAACCAAGCAATCATCTGTGGACAAGAAAGCAGCTCTGGGCTGCATATTTTTACAAGCATTCTGTAGTTTTCCCCGTGTTGCTGTAGCATAACAACTTTTCATACTGACAGAAGAACAAACCAGTGTTTTAATTTTGAAAGTGTCATTACTCATGTATCCAATTTTCATGAATTAAAGTTTAAGCAGAAGACATAAATGAATGCTGAAGTTGTGCATTTTTCTTCAGATTTATTCTTATTTCATATGGTGACTACAGAATGTATAATGTACTTCAGTTCTGGCTGTAAAGTCATACAGTCAAGTTTAACTGAATGACATCCAAAAGTTACAGATGCAAAAATTCTAAAATAAGTTTGCATAACTAGATGCTTTTTATATCTTCAGTTTTCTTCAAATTACAAACTTAACTAGAAATTATATAAAGTAATTTATAGCTAACACACTGTCATGTTATAATCAGTCCTGCAAATAAGAAACTATTTCAGATTGCAAAAATTGACTTAATTTTTCAAAATCTCACTGGAATATTTCTTAGGAGTGCATAGTATGAACCAGGTAGTTGTTTATACACCAAAACCAGTGTTCATCTCAAGTCAGGTGACTTTCACATACAAAAGAATTGCAGCATAAGTGCCAAGCAGGGCAAAACTTGAAGCAGCTAAAATAAAGACAGGTATACACATTTACAATAGCCATGCTTAAAAAAAAATAAAAAAATACAGAAGTCCTCATGTTTCAAAAAGCATATATTTGTTTCCAAAGGAATTGTTTTCACTGTCTTTCTATTCTAACAGATAAACAAAGACATAATAGAAATACAGATAAAGCTGATTCCATGTTACAAAGGGAATGAGTCAAACATTTCCTGGTTGCTTTAAGTAAAAACCATGAACAGGACCCAGCAGCTGCAACTTTGAAGCAGGATTTTGAAGCAGGATTTGCTATCACAACACACAACACAGTAAGAGGGAAGCAACATTTAACAACATTACTGTGCTATTGGGCAACAAGTTATATTTTTGAAGAATAAATATAAGCTTCTCTTAGGAAAACCACAGATTTTCTTTATACATATTTATATGTATTTACATATAAGCTTCTACAAGGCAAAAAAAAGATCTATTAGAAATTCTTGCAATGTTATCTGAGCTGACTTATTTACCTCCTTTTTGTTTTCCAGTCCTTGTTCAAGCTGATGGCGAATGCTGTATATCTAATCATAATCCTGCTGTTATCACAGCTGTTATGTGCTTTATTTTTGATGACTTAAAGACAGATGTTCCAAAATTGCCCTAGATTCCTGCCAGCCTTTTCAATTGCATTATACAATCAATTAAACTTTCCTGACCCTATTCCTGTCTCTAGATAAAATTCAGACGTTGACACTTCAAGAAGCAAATCATGTATGTAAATTGGTTCTAATGACAGCTATTGATGTGTAGTCATATGCAAATAGAGTATTATCAAACATTAAAATGTCCAGGAGCAGTAGCTAGATGGATGCAGTCAAGAAAAATTAACTAGAAAAACGCACACTCCAGATACTTCCCACAGTATGTAATGCAATTAAACAGAAGCAAAAGGAAATTCACACTAGAAACTGCCTCTCTCCTGCCATGCCTATTTATTCCCCATCATCTGTTATTATTGTTGAGAATCTTCACATTGTGTCCCAATTAAGCAAATCTCTCCGAATTAATAAGGGTTTGCCTTCTCTATCACCACATCTTTAATGTTTGGAACTGGAAACATTGGCACCTCATGCTGTACGCGAGTGTGAGCAGTTAGAATAATAACAATTGTAAGATGTGCTTGCCAAAAAATGATTACAAGTCAAGCTTTATTGCAAGGGTGTCTTGTTTAGGAGGATTTAGCACAATTTGATGGGGTGACAGCAGTTGTCAGGCATTGATACTAAGCATAATAAGTATTAAAGAGACAACTTACTTATTGAATATTCAGAGTGCTGAGCCATTATTTGGGCATGTTTGGAATACAGATTATTTTGCTATGGTTTGTTAGTCTTATAATGGAGATTCTTTTTCTTTTATATTCTACCCAGTGGGTTTCATAGAACCCACTGATAAAAAGATGACAGCATTCAAAGTTTCCTAAGAGTATGACTAATTCAACTTACCCAAAGCATTTCTTGATTCTAACTTGTAAGTCACCTGTAAGAAGATTTCAAGGATTCTGCTGTTTTTCTCTACATGTTTCTGTTCCATGAATCTTGGCATTGTGTCTTTTACTTCCTTTGTGTTTTCAAGCCACTTCTCATGGCTTGTTGTCATTTCATTTCAAAAGAGATCAGGAAAGGATATGAAAAAAAATTATGCCTTAACAAAGAATTCTATAATTTATTTCTACCTCACAATACAGGGCAAGCTGACAAGTTCAGGTGCAAACTAGGTTTTAAGAACTATGACTGAAGGTTCTTCCAGGATTTTCCTTGCAATTTGAGCCCTCCCATTTAAGGACTGAATCTTCCCAATAAGCAACAGCAACCATTTGGGAAAGGTTTTGTTTTTTACAGTCATTCCTGATAAAAAAACTTGAAATATGATTTCACTTTAGAATTTCTAGTTTAATGTGCTGGTCCAGCACAGCTCTGCCTTACTCTTTGCCTGTTCTTCCATTATCTCACTCACCCACCTTCATTCTGCTGAAGGAGCTTCTGCATCACATTCAGAAGAGAAAGCTAACGCTGAAGATGTTTGTGTTACACCACACAGCACATGATACAGTGGTGCTCTGCAGCCACTTGAGGTAGTTGCCACCTCCAAATTTAGGCTGCAGCCTGTTAATGCTGCACACAGCATACTAATATTTAGCACTACCAAACTCAAAGGAAAGCAAGGATCCATTTTTCTCTTGCATGTTATTTCACAGAGAAGAAAATGACAGCTACACACTTGTGAAAAAAAAAAAAAAAAGTGCAGTGAAAAGGAGCAACTGTTTTGGGATCCCTCTGTACCAGGGGAGGAAATACTCCCCCAGGAAAAAAAAAAAAAAAGAAATCAGAGCACACATTCAGCTCAATCAAATCAAACTCAGCCCAGTTTGCCTCCTGTAAGTCTTTTTCCAGACTATTGTGGTATTGCACATCAACTCAGGACAATATCCTACTTTATGTTCACTTGTGCAAGGCAGAAGGAACAGACAGGAAGAGTCAATATTATTATCTATCATTTAAAGCTAAATCATTCTTTCCTGACCTGAATTTTTCAAAGGACAATTTGTACCTTCATGAAAAATGAAGCACAAGTTTGGCCTTGATTAAACACCAACTAAGTAAATTGGGTTTCCCTGCTTTGTCTGTTCTGTATTGCATTATCATGAGCACACTGGAAACACATTAGGATGTAAAGCTACAACATTTATTCATGTTCTTCCCTTTCTTTCCCTATATTGCTTTCCTTGCTCAAGAAATGTATCTTGGATAACACAAGCAGAGTGTATTTTAATGCCAGGCAAGTTACCAGTTCCTTGTGTCCAGAGAAATAATAAAAGCTCTCGGACACATTACAAAGCTTCCCCAGGAGCCCTGGCAACTTCCTGAAGTTTAATGCAGATTCATTAAGTGAGAGAAGATTAAAAAAAGTCTGTGGTCACATGTAAAGATATAAAACTGGGAGACTGTGACAGTCTCAAATTATTCTAGTACAGAATCACTGAATATTATATACACTCTTTAGCTAGTCACACTTCATTTTTCCTGGTCTGTAGGTGACAGAGAGATGCATAAACATTGCTTATTTGCCAACAAATACAGCACCTTTTTCTGCCTCACTGAAACCAAAATAGATGCCCATCTCATTCACAGACAGCACAGCACTAAAATTACCTGTTTAGCTCTCATGCCACAGCACTAAAATGAACAGAACCAAAGGGAAAATAAACACTTAAGGAAATCGTTCATAGTGCAATCTGTTCCAAATACACATAAGGGGGACAACATAGGCTTGGGTTGTTTTTGTTTCAGAACAAATGCATTCTAGTCTAATGCCTGTGCTTAAAGCATTAAATGGTATTCTCATGGGACTTTTTACTGGATTCTACACACATTAAAGATAGTTTTTTCATTAAATGCTTCTTCAAGAGTCACCCTTTCCAACTGGGAAGCTACATTACAAAGCAATAGTAGATTCAGGGCCAGTTGTTGCATTTGTAAACCCTGCAGGGACAAAAAGCCACTTGGATGAAGACACACTTGACAGACCAGGTACTGGCTCTGGTTATTTTCCACTGCAAGCCTCCCCTCACTCTAGTGTTCTGAAAACTTCAGAAATTTTAGCCATGACACCAGGATCATGCAAGCTAGACTCTCTTTTGGGAACACAATTTGATTTTTCTTAGCATCAGACCCACTGTGTTCAAATCTCACCCCAGTCTCTCCCCCCTTACCTCATCATAGGAAATGCTTAACAGAGCACAGAGATTTTGGTGAAATTGAGGCGAATTAATGTGGGCTATAAATCACTACTTGGATTATTTCTGAGCTAGAACTTAGGTCCGAGTTAAATTTAAGTTAATACTTAACTGTTGCAGAAAGACAATTCTCCTGTTAGGCCTATCTTACAGGTATGCACAGTTATCTAAGAGAATGAAAAAGATTTTTCATTTAAACTGGCAAGAAAATGTAGCTGAACCTAAAGTTAAATCTTATTTCTAACAAAGTACATCCCTCCCCCAGCGCAGCCTTTACAATTTCAAGTTTGGTCCTTGTTTTCCTGCCCTATAAAAGGCTCCAAACTAAGCCAAAAATTCTCCCCAAATACACGTCTTCTGCGGCTGTTGTGGTCACAGACAGCTGTGCACATAACACGCTTAGACGCATCTAGCCTGTGTCAGCAAACAGGCTGGATCAGTCCTCAGCTTCAGCATTTGGGACCACAAATCTGGCCTGCAGTCACATTTGCTTCCTTCACCTTTCCTCAGTATCCACCATCTGGTACAGATTTTACTTATCAGGAATCTTTTAACTGAATTAGCAAGTTTTAGGTCAGACCTTTGGTGAGTGCTTTCTTTTCTGCTGAAATTCAAGGAGTTCGAGCATACAGGGTTTTGCTGCTCTTACTGTTCTTTCAAACAGACCTGCATGAATAGTTCTCTTTTTATACAGATTACTGCCTAGTTTATTTTGAACTATCACAAAATTCAATTATCCCAAAAAAATCTTTCATCCATAGAACTATCTATCTTTAAACTTCTGCCACATCTTTGGAAAAAACTGTCTTCCCCTCAGACTTATTAAATATTTGCCACAAAGACAAGATGACTAAAATCTCTAGGTTGTCATAAAGCTTAAAACTCACACATCTCAGTGAAATGATATGTAAAAAACAAGCACATTTGAAGGGCGTAAGAGTTCAATCAATAGTGACAATGTGCATAAGTGTTTTCAGATTCTAAACCACAGCACCTTTGATGCTGTATATTGCAGTCATATAGGAAAGCTGTTATTAAGATTAAAATAATTATTTCAAAATAGTAAGGAATGTCAACTCTATCATCCATTAGGCCTCCTAAATAACTAGATACAACAGCATTAAAAGTACACATCAGAAGCAAACTCAGGAGAACCAGCGTGGGTGTATCTTTAAGTCAACAGGCATATCAGATCTCAGATATACACAAACCACATAACAAAGTAATTCCAATCATGTTTTGTTTTTTAAAGACTTTCCACACAGTTTTACATAGGCAGAAACAGGTTAAAAGATCTCCCTTAAAAAAAAATAAGATAACTATTCATCTGTGTTTATGATGAATTTATATTAGACATCAACATGCTTATGCAGCATTCATTAGGTATATTACCCTTAATAAGGGCCTCTTACCTAAATTACAAAGGCCTTGCAAACCCAATGTGTATTGAGATAATTCTAGAGCTCTTCCAAAGGAGCAATCTAATCCGATCTACATGTATTGTTCCTTCAGGACAGATCCCTTCTCAGTCCTGTTTGATCGGAGCTCTTTCACGGAATCTGAAAGTGGGAAATGTCTTCCCAAGTCCCAGAAAAATTCTTATTAAAATGTGAATGTTGGGCACAATTCTCTCACAGAGCTTTAATTTCTCACTGCATGACCACTGTTCCACATGTCATTTTATTTCAATTTGAAACACTTGATAATTATCTTTTTATCTTATTAAAGGGTGAAAATTCTCCAAGTAGCACCTTTCTCTGGAGATTTGTTTCCCTCCAGAGAGGCTCTGTTAACATGTGCAGTCTGATTTGCTGCCCTTTTGGATTATCTTGGTCTAAGGCTATTCCTTTGCTACAATCAAACAGGTAGGCTAACTATAAAATAACATCATAATTCCAATATTTTCCTTTCTTCTTTTCAAATCACTAGCATCTAAAGCATATTTACCCTTACGTACCTCTTCCTCCTCACTTACAGAGTCTCATAGAAGCTTTTCATGTACAGTTGTACATGCTACCACCTTCACATCCTGTCTTACTACCAGACAAAGCAGTTTTCAGGTTGAAAAAGGAAGAAAATGGCATTTAATGTGTTTTTATGAACACTAACAATCACCTGGTAGACTTTGTATGATCTATATTCCACAAGGTTCAACACCCATAGTTCCTCAGACTGAGGAACAACAAAAGATGTAATTTGTTTTCAGTGATTGCTATTCTATCCTGACTTCTGAAATACAAGTTTGAATCAGTGCCTACAGTTTGACCCCTGACAAGTCTATGTAGCACAAGTCTCAATAGTGAGAAAAATGTATGAATTTTAAGATATACTACATTTAGTAACACAAAATAATTATTCAAACACTTGCTGAAATCCTCAGTACAAAGTACTGGACAAATAAGCATGACAGTCTCAGATCTCAAGATAACTCTCCATTCTCTGCAAGAACCTACCCACCAACTTGTCATCAAGCACTCTGGAAACTTTCTTGTCTTAGTACTAGACTTGCATGAAACATCTACATTGCCAAAAGAGTCAGCCTTACACCACAGTGCAGCTCTTTGCCTGGCAATTGGTAGACCTCATGCTATGGCCTCTGTTGCTTCCAGAGACCAATTTGTGTGTGATCTATTAACATTCATCCTTCATTCTGAAACTCCGGTGTCCTGTCCAATCTTATATTTATGAGCACTACTCCAAACAAGCAAAAGGCCTCCCGCTGCTTTCTGCAGAATGAAAGCATGTGTTTGACAGGAAGCAGAGAAAGCTATTTCAGGATTATCCATGTGGCTCAAAGTTAAACAGGATTTCAAGATGAAAATGTAGCAGATCTATAAAACAGCATAACACCTTTATGTTTTGTTTCAGGGGTATTTAATACGAAAAACCATAAATCCATTTAATTTGTTAGCTTAAAAAAAAAAGGGCAAAAATATTTCAGTTTGAGATCTTTGGTAACAGCAACCTCATTTCTTTAAAAGAACAGATCTTTAAAAGGCAAAGACCCAGGTTAACAAAAGGTTAATATCTGTCACCTGACAGAGATCAGTATCTCCCCATTCCGGTGGCTAACGTTACAGGGGCTGCAACAATTAAACCATAAGAAAGCCATAACCACTGTAATGTAATAGTTGTATTAGTCAGGCAGATCATTTTACATTGCCGGGTATTCTGAAAGATCCCATGAGGATTCCAGATGTAACTTCTTGATGAAAAAGGAAATGATAGAAGTGTCTCAAAGATTTATTTTTACTTTCTGTTCAGCACAGTGAGCACATGGTAGAATAACGAGTCCATTCATTCATAACTGCAGATGTTTTACACATCTTGCTGAAACATGTGCATTAATGTGTTATATGGAGCTCTCTCTTCTGTTTCCAAAGTGTTACAATAATTATTCTTTGATTTGCATGTTTGAAGTGTATACATAAATGCATAAACTCCTCTGAGCTCCTGTTACAACTTGTGTCAATCACAAATCAAATCATCTCATCACTGGAAGGTAGGGGTGCTGTACAGTTATTGATACATAACTACACAGTTCACACTCGGAAAGGTTCTGGCAATGCAAGGCATTAGGGTTCATTCCTGTGGGCTACCCAGTGTGAACCTCCTCACCCATGTTAGCTGATAACAGCACCTCATGTAACATGGATATTTATACACCACTGTAAGATTACTTCCAGTCATTCTGGAAATCCCACGAGCTAGCTGGTTACTATATACAAACCTTTCAGAGTATTCAAAGATACTATCACAGATACTATTTCAAAGCAGGAAAGCTACTAAGCGGTAAGAGAAAAGGGGTTTGTTTTTTGGGTTTTTTTAATCAAGTATTAAAACTCATTGAATTAATTTCTTTCAGGTTCACAGATTTATTTTTTTTGTCTTTTGAGTCTCACTTCTTCTCCTGCCCTGTCCCCCAGATCAGCGAGACATTTTATCTATAAAATGCTGTGTTCCCTCTATTTTTTTAATCAATGCTTTATTAGCCTGATATGCTTCCAAAGCCCTTCCACCCCTAACCTCATTGTACAAAGATTAACCTTTACAATTTCTTTCAGTCCTGTCAACTTTCTCTACCCAAAGGTGCTTTGCCAATGTATTTGTTTATTAGTAACAATACTATCTCCATTCATGGGATTACTGCATCCCATTTGCCTTATTTCTTGTGAACTTTTCACACAGACATAATTTGTATAAAAATATTCAACTAGTGTGCTGAAATTTAAAAAACATATGACAAATCAACAGGGTACAGAGGTAAACATAAAAGGAGCTGCCTAGTTTTCAGAAATCTCAAGCCCTTCTGCTTTCATGTCAGTTTGATCTTGATCATGAGATCCTTTGAACATCCTGGTTATGTTTGGTAATGCAACTACAGAGACACGAGGTCACTCACTGCCAAACAAACTCTTGCCTCTTATGTTGATTAAGCTACTTGTTAGATTAAAAATTCATCATAATTATGAAAACTACAGCTCAAGATTCTCATAATGTAGCACCAAAACCACCTCAGAGAAGTTGACCTGTCAGTCCCAGTCCACAGATCTTACATGGGCAAAGTCACCATGTGACGACAGAAGTGGACACCAATCTGAAACTAGAAGGAACCTTTCTTGCTATGTCTTATTTCACACAAATTGATTTGTTTTAAATAAATTAATTACTTCAGATGATCTCCCAAGTTGCCCTCCACTTTCTCTTAAATAAACAAACAAAAACCCCCACATGGCTTCCTTTGGCACCTTCTCCAGTTCTGGCACAGCACAGGCACTCTGAGCATCAGGCAGCACATCTTGAACCCCTGGGCACGTCCTCAGACAGAAAGGAAGTACATACAGAAGGTGCAGTGTCCGTGGCTTCCTATCCATGTCCACAGCTCTAAGATCAATTCCCTCAACACAAATGGATGTGACACTGCTGGTGCAAGTTGTCTCCAGTTCAAGGGAAAGGCAGGTGAAGTTGTGCACTGATGGATATCAAAGCTCTTACAAACAGCACAATAGTTTACAACAATAACTTTCTAGTATGTTTTGTCTGTGCTGACAAGAATTTTGCTGCATGGACACACCAAAGGTCTTTCACTTTTCAAGGAATAGTGAAAAATTTCTTGGTGCTCTTTTTATCTTCCCTTTGCACACACAAAAAAAACCCCAACCCAACCCAGCTGTAGATATTTCCCTATTCTTTTAGATAGAGATCTGCATATTTTACAAGCTCTCACACAAACAACACCTCATGCACTTCTTTAAGATCCCAATTTACTTGGATGTTCTTTTCCTCTCAGTTTAAGCAAAGTCAGAAAGAACAAAAGAGGGGTTTTGTACAGAAATATTTGTTCTTTTTCCCTATGCCACTGAGCTTTCATGTAGTGATCCCCAAAGACTACAGCAATAAAAAGATGTTTCATGTTATTTGACTAGAAAGGAATACACCCAGTTCTTGACATCCCAACTTTGTCAGGAAAAGAGAAAAAAAATTACTTTGAATTTTCCATGCAAAACAAGTTGGCCCAAGGCTCAACCTGTCTCGAAAACACTACACAATAAGAATTTTGAGCTTTGAGCATTTTCCAGCCCATTTCTACCTTAGCTACGGACCTTAGATATATTTTTTATTTAGTTTACAGCTATGCACAGGTAACCACTGAAGAAAATTCCTATTAGTGATGGGTATGTGCTGACATTCTCATTCATAAATGCTGCATCTTGCTGAACACAGGTAAAGTTTGTTTCTACCCTGTAATTTCTACCTAGTCAGAATGAGTTAAAAGGCTTGCACTTATAAAGCACACAGGATACAAAATGTATTATAAACATGTCAAAGTAGGAAAAGGAATTAGTGATGATGGTTGAATCTCAGAAGAGCTTCAGGTTCAATTCACAAGGGGTTATAGTTGAGCTTTATATGAAACCACATGAATCTGAAACTAGGGTGAACATAGAAATAGCATCTGTCCATCTCAACCCCACTCTTAGCATTCCATCCAGGTGAGAAATATCAGGAATCACATTCTTTTATAATTTTGGTATTTCTTCTTCTAGTCAGTGCTGAAGCTGAAAACTGCAATGTAGGACTCAGACAGAAAGCAAAGTTATGGAAATATTCTAGATTGGGGATAGAGAAGCCATGTGCTAACTCACACTCAACATAGCAGAATTTATTTACCTAAAACACTATTGTAGAGTATACAATAGTCCCTGCAACGAATGAGAATCCAGCTATAAACTGAGGAACTCAAAGGTTTGGAGTGGGGAATAAGTCAGAAAAACCCATGAGTCCACATTTTTGGATAATTAAGCTATTGTAACATTTCATATGGGTAAATGCTCTTGAGACAACCGATATGAGCTATTATCTGGAGCAGTGAAAAAATTTAGTTTCCTGACATTCTTTTCATGACTACAAGCAAGGGTGGAGTGTAAGAAAAACTTGCCATGAAAAGTCACTTTTTCACTTCACCCATGTGCAAGAGTCAAATTTTCCCAATATGGTGATTAAGCAAAAATGAACGATCTTGCCTGGAGGATGCATTTGTGTTTTTACTGTGTCATAAAAACATCAGCTATTGAGCTAATAGCAGAGTGTGTGTGTGGAAAGGCAATTTTCCTCTGGATTAGAAATTAAAAAAAAAAAATCAAGCAAAAAAAAAAAGGCAACCCAAACCAAATACTCGAAAATATACGTATTTTCTTATATGAACAGTGATAACATGAAACCTGAAGGGATTTACTTGTTAGTTTGTTGGTTTGGGTTTTTTTAAAAGAGTTCTATGTTCTTTGTATATCACTTTTAGAATAAAAAAAAGTGTCTATTATGCAAAACCTAAATTATTCTGCACATGACATCACATTAGGCAGGCTTTGAATTTTTTTCTTGAATACTAAAAGCTCATGTGTTGCAGACACTAAAGCAATGAAACTGAATCTACAGAAGAAAATGGAATTATATAGCCTTAAGCATTATGGAGTCTGCATGCTGTTCTTTGTTAAACAAGCGCCATACTCCCTGTCTGTCAGGGCTTCCATTTTCAGCAATAGCTCAGCACTGCCTCTCTAAATGACACATAGCAAGGAAAATAAGGTTTTCAATGAAGCCTCACACAATTAAAATGTTAAATATTTCACATACTATTCTGGTGTCTGCAGGAGGTAAAGCTTCACATGGAGCTAACTTACCCTCCACAGCCAAAGGAAATAAAGCAGTTTCAGCCATCAGATGGCTTACCTAAATGCATGCTCCAAAGAGATTGCACATGCTTTGCTTTAATACTAGAGAGGAGGGGAAAAAAAAAAAAAAGGAAAAAAGCAAAAATAATAGGGAGATGGAGGCAAGAAAGAGGCCAAATTACAAAGAGAGGAGTTCAGCCTCATGTGACAGACAGTAACTGTGGGTCAGACTGCACAATTGATTTTTCAGCAGAACAATTCTTTGATTTCTATAGGGATTTTAACTTAAAAATTCATGACGTAACAAGCCCTTATTAAAGCAGCTATGTTCAGAAAAAAACCCTCACCTGTGCAAGTTTCACTTTTTCCCACTGAAGACTGAGAAAACTATCTATTGTGATAGGATAAGATCATCCCTTCAAGCCCCAATATTAAAGAATTCTTAGACACAAAAAGCTAGTTTGCAGAATAGGATAAATACAACTATTTTCAAATAAAGCTTGGCAAGTTCTTAAGAATTTATGGGATTGGAGCCCAAATCACTGGGTGGATTTTCAGGGTCACTTTCTTCCACCCTCTTCCTTAGAACTACAAGGAGTAGGTTCAGTGAAAGAGGAGCACGAGCAGAGTACTTACACAGAATCAGAACTTACCCACACTAAGCATACTAACTTCTTGACTGAAATGATCAAGATTTTGCAATGCCTTTACAACATTAATAGGGTATAATCCCAGCAAGGTTTGGCCCTCGGTGTCATCCCGCCTGAGCCCATTGCTGGGAAGGTGGGAAGGTGCACATTCCGAACTAACCACAGGAGGGCTCTGCCAGTGCTCGCAGCCCGTTCCGGGCTATCCAGAACCCGGCACAAAAGGTGGGTGATTCGAATTGGAAATGACACAGCCGCCTAAGCAGGGTTACCTGAACAACATGCAAAAGCTGCATTAGGAAAGGAGTTAAGGGTTTTGAAACACTACACAGCAGTTAATCACAGAAGCAACTTACTGAGGGATTTCACATGTCAGGCTTACTGGTTCTTCAGTTTTAAAACACAGGAAAGATCAGTGTCCTTGCCTACCTTTATCTATAACTGCCTGGAAAAGCAAGGTAACATTTCACTTTTAGGCGTCATACACTCTGGATCAGCTTCGTGTAAGCAGCACCAAGGCTGATGTCTAACAGCAAATCTGCTTTGCACAGTTACTACACACCATTTATATCTGAACATTTCTTTGTTCAGTCCAAGTCCACCCTCTGTACTCAGCTGCACACAAATGTTACATATTTTCTGCCATGAAGTGCAAGAACAGAGATAAGATATGAAAAATACTGAAGTCACAAGGGTAAGAGAGTTGGAATGTTAACAACATGGCAGCTCCATGTGCAGCAAAATGTTCCAGATGCTTAATGCCTTCTCTGGAGGAAAAAAAAAAATGAACCAAACAAACTCAATGTATTTGATTTTTTCCAACCAGTTTACAAATTCACAGAATAACTTTGCACAGGAAAAAAATAAACAAAGACAGGTGGGGGGAATGATGACATACAAACATGTCTCAAATGCTGACAGAAGAAATAGCATTCCAAGACTGAAAGAAAAGAGATTTTGGAAACACCTAGTATAACCAGCATAGTTTACAATCTAGATAATTATGATCCTTCCCCCAAAAAATGCATAATCTTAGTTCACTACCTATCCTTCTTAATCCAGGCCCTCAATACAAAGAACAAAAGGGCTACTCCAGTGCACCCTTTGAGGACACACAGACACAACAGCACTCATGTTCCTCCACTTTTCCAGCCCTAGTTTTCTACACCTTTTTGTACACATGCTCAAAATCAAGCATTTATTTTTATTCCAAATAAAAGCAGTGTTTTTCAGGGTTTCTGCCAGAATGGCAACTCAGCACAATTTTGCCAAACTGCTGCATGAATTTAAAGAGTAAAGTATCCCATCACCGGGAAAGTGCTGATAATGACAGCGACCAAGCTGGAGAACCACTTGGAATATTTAATCTGTACCACAGCCTGATTAATTTGATACTGTCTTTAAAGTGCTTTGAACATGGAAAGTACAAGTTAAGTGTGTTGTCTTCATCATCATCACCAACACTATACTTAATCCCACCTAACAGTGTAAGGTGTCTTGTGACCACTTGGTGTTTCACTGAGCTATTTTAACGGAGAACTGGTTCCATCCTTGCATGGCCTTCTGCAAAACCATGGCCAGGTTCTACCACAACCAAACAACCCCTCCGAAAAACCTAACAACAGCCCAACCCCTCTACCTGCTTTCAAGCAAATAACTATAACAATATTCTCTGTCAGCAGAAGAAAAAGCTTGGGAAAGGAAGCAAACATGGGGAAAGAGGCTGGAACTGCGAGAGTATTCCCATAGCACACAACCTATGCACGTGTAACACCCAGCAAATGTTTGAACCTCTGCTAACAGGGAGAACACACCTGAGGAACCTCACACAGTCTGGATCAGCTCCTAGGTACACATTAAAAAAATTAGCATATAAATCAAAAAGTTATTTGTATCAATTTGACATGTTATGCATGATACAAAGTTGACTTCCTTTTCTCAAGCAAGGGAATAATAAGCTCACAGTCTCACTTTTGTTTTTCTTTTCCTTTTTTTGTTTGTCTTTTCTTAATAACATCCAACACTTAAGAAACCACATAGCTACTATGAAAGAACATCAAGGGGAGAGCATGCTTTCCATGGAGAAACAAGGTGCAGCAGTAGGAACACACTAGCTAGCACAGAGGAGACAGAATAAGGAATTACAAAGTTCTTCACAACTCATCATGGATACGTTCAGGCATTCTCTTATTTCATAAATAACTTCACGTAGGGACACACAGGCCTTCATTAATTCATCACCCTGTTGAAAGGACAGTATGCTACAGCAAAGCTCTGTGACACAAGACCCAGTGAGAGAATGCACAATAACTCAGAATTGCATTTGGTTTCTAGCCAGACAAACTGAGTCAAGTGGATTACAGATAAAATACAATTCTCCAAGTCAAAGAAAAATTCTGCAGCCTTTTCCCAGAATCTGCTTTGTAACTATTCTAAAAAACATGCTAGAGACTGGCCACTGTGTTTTATTTGCTCTGCCTTTTCTTAAGGTGGCTCATTTTATTAACTGTCTTAAGCTGAGGAACATGTGTAACCTCATCCCTTTGAGCAACAAGTTCCCCAAAATTACTGATTTCACAAGGTTGGTAATTAACCCAAGTGTCAACCTCAAAGTCCATGGTAGAGACCTAAATATAAAAGCCGTTAGATTATTCTGCCTGGCAAAAGCTCCAAGTTTTTGCCAAAAATGGGAAGTCTTCCATTTCAAGACACAGAGTTTTCAATGGAATATCAGCAATGTGGTTATGGCACTGTTGAAGCAATAGAACTCTTGAAGACTAACCACCAGCTTTTACATATAAACACACTGTTCTGCACATAAATTGAGAGAGGCTTCAACAGAAATGTTTGCATTTCAACACAAGTCTCCTTGGTGAGTGATCTAGCTTGTCACTAACATCAAAGATATGTACATTAACATCTTCTGGCTTGCAGAAGAAAACACACACAAAATCCACCCAGAACTGAAAGTATAGTGAACTACAGAAAAGCAGCCAGACAAAGGAAGAGAAAACCAAATGGATAAACCAGATCATCCTCCAGAAATAGGACTGAATAAAGATACAGATTAGCCTGGCAAGCTGAACATTTCCAGGAAGTGTTGATATGTCACTGTATTGCCAAAATTAGAGAAACTATGTAGGAAGCAATTAGCCACTGTTTTCTTCTCCCTACTTAAAATGATTGTTCAAGGCTATATTGTAATACGCAGTTGGTCATACCAATTCAGCATGTAAATGTTGATGTGAAAAATGCCATTTATTCAATCTCAACTTAAAAAAAAACCAAAAACAAATTGAGTTGAAAAAAATAATTCCTTTCTTGACCCCTTCTGCATTTACACTCAAATTCTAATGCCCAACACGCAGCTTTGTTGCGCACATTGTACAAGTGTTCTCCATAATTAAAGCTTTATTTGAACCTCCCCCCTCTTTCCACAACAGTCCTGGTTAGATCAAAACAGTAGAGACAAAAACTGAAACATGCCTGGGGTGCAGGAGAGAACAAGAAAGACTGTTTAGTGAAGTAGGCTAATGGTGGTGGGGAAGGGGCTTGATTTTCACATCTTAGAAGTGTTGAGCCTGCAAATATTACTGAAATCACATCTGGGAACAAAGCTCTGCTTTAAGTAAGTTCACCCATGAGTGTTGCTAAGCAATGGAGAAAAGGCGAGTGAGAGGGAGAGTGCCTGACTTTAGGATTAAAAGCATGGATAGAAGAAGCTTCTACATAGCCTTATTTATATGAAGTTCCAAGTTCTTTTTATTGCCTGTCTTCCAAACTATTTGTACTATGATTAATCAGATCTGGTTCAGCATCTATACCAGTGCACACCCAGCACAGAGAGAGGTACTGCATCCTGGAGCACTGGCACAAGCACTTGCACACCTGAACTGTCAACATCTGTCTCTGGATTAAACAGGTAAGGACAAGAGAAACCGTCCTGATGCAAATATTGTAGAAGCTGATGTCTATATTTTAGAGAAATACTACAAATACTTGCTTTTATGTAACTTAAACTATGCATTGTATGGGAAATATAATGTTTGTGATAGCTACAACTTGTTCTAACTTGTTCTTATACTGGTAGTTACGAAGAGGTGACTTTTTTATCAGATAAGATCAATAAATGCTATATCTTCACCTAAGATTTTCTGTCCAGTCTCTACTGGCATCATGATACTCTAAAAGTTTCTTATTCTGTTTTAGGAAGACTACTTCCAATCCTTAGGAAAACAACTACGTATTTTCAACTGTAGACAAATACTCCCCAGAAAATATTTGCTGCCTTGTTCAGCTAAATGCCTCCATAAACCATAGCATGTACATTTGTAAAGCATGCATTGTTGGAACAGTAAATTGAATTCTTTGTTTCATTTTCACATGGCAGCAGTATTTTTTTTTCTTTTTTAAATCATCATAAATACTCTAGAATGTTCATCTCTTTATTACTTAGGATTATATTCCATATGCTAAGGCATTCACAGCCTCACAGGTCATTTCATAGGCATTAAACTTTTACTGTATACCTGTCTTTTTAACATTTGCTAATAATTCATGTGGAAAGAGAGTGACGTTTGTTGCTGAGTAACAGATGTCTGCATGCACAGCATGAACTAGGGGCATTTCTCAGCCTGAGATGTTAGATTATGATTAACTACCTAGTCAGTATTCTAGTTAGAGATATTATGAAGGCCTTTCCCAAAACTCAGGATATCCAAAACATATCACTTCTGCAGCATTCCAGCAGTGTTCCCTGCACATGGGATACATTTCCCTGACAGGCAAGTGGCATTTAACAGACTGAACAATAGAGACTAATTAAGAAGATTGAGTCTTGTAATCACATTTTTACTTTGTACACCTTTGATATTTTCAGAAGCAGAGACTTTGAACCACATATTTTAAGCTCAAAGAAGCACAATGTACAAAAGCAAATTAAGCCACACACCGAAGAAACAACCTATAAGTTTTCCACTGAAAGGTGATAAATTAATTACTGGGATTGGAAAATTTCCCATGCCTAACACATAAAATAGGTCACCTCTTGTTCTACATTTTATTTACACAGACAGTCAGAAGCAAATCTATTGGCCATTGCTTTTTCAGCTGAACAGATATAGTCAAACCATTTTTCATCCTCCAAGAACTCATACAGGCAGTCCACCACAAAGTGAGCAGGTGGAAATGTAGACCAGGATGGACGAAAGATGCTGTGGATAATCACGTTATGAGTTTCACATAGCAAACCTCTTAAAATGGATGCCACATAGAAAATGTAGAGAGATACATCATGTTGCATTGCCTAATTGACTTATTTTTTTTTTCCCTTTTTTTTTTTTGTTAATGAAAAGCAAGGAAGGAGAGAAGAAATCTTCCCTATCAGCAGCAGCAGGGGTTGCTGCAGGAAGATGATAATTCCCTCCTGCTACTCTGCTGACAACCACCAAGCTGCACAGGAGGAGCAAAGCATTTTAATCATGGAATTGAAAAACACAGCAGTTTCTAAAGCCACACCTCACCTTGGTTGATTTACATTACTTTAGAATCAACTGGCTTTTGATGGAATTATGTTATATATGGAAGATAACAGAAGGAAAAATTTGGTGTCATTTCTAGTTTGGCTGCGTGTATGAGGCAGGGTATCTACATATATAAACAGTTTTGGAGCACCTTGGATAAGCAGAGATCACTGAATTCCTTAAAAGCACAGTGCAAACTCAAGGGCTCCCCAATTCCATACTAAGTGTTTTATAAATGCCATACTTTAAAATACACAGTATCAAGTCTAAAAGGTAAAAGAAACCCCCACCAACAACTGGCAAGTCAGCATCCAATCCAACACCCACTGAAGCCATCAGAAAACCTGTGACAGAGGGGCCTAAAAGCTTTGACTCTGGCTCTTTCATCAGATTATCAGTACAACAAAGGCACCCCATAAGGGACTGCCAAGAGAAATGCAAATCTTGCGTCAAAGACAGTCAGACACCCCCAAAATTAAAAATTTGAGCACACAGCAGCTTACATGCAGCAGCTTTGGGCATGTGGCACAACATCTGCTACAAAAACACTAGAAAGCAGACCTGCGGCAAACTGGACCAGTGCCAGCTCTCAAGATTATTTTTCCCCCCCTGACAAGGCTGTCAAGTGAATGGACAGATGGCAGCCGATGCACACGCTGGATAGTTAGCTCAGTTAACAATCAAGCATGCTAGATGATTTCAGATTTCCTCTGCACCAAGCACTGTATTTTCTATTGAACCATTAACACTGTGTCCTTGTCCTAATAGGAACATAGTTTGGTATTAAGGAACTGGCAGATTTTGTATTTTACAAGACAGTTTCTCTGGAACAATTTGTCAAGGAACATTAGATCTGCCTTCATGAATAAAGTGAGAATATGCCAAGTTTACCAGGCTGGTTTTTACCAGGCTGGTTTGCTCATAATTTTAATTTGACAGTGTTTGAAGAACGAGGATGGAAACAAACACTAAGATGCAGGTCAGTTACCCACACAAGCTGCTCCCAGGGATGCAGTTGGCTCAAAGCAGGATGGATGTGGAGAGTGCACAGGATATCCCATCACAGCTGTGCTGCCTTGCCCTGCAGTGGGGCATGGCACTGACCTCTGTCACCACCAGCCTACTGGGTGACAAGCTTGTCACCTGAGTCTACAGAGGTGAGAATTCACCCCAGAAAAACTAACAGTTCTTGGGTTTAAATGGGTGTAATCCATAAACAAACTCTGGCTTTTAATGGGCTAAATAATTCTGTACTTAGCACTATCACACAGCATGCAGGTGGACTTTTGGCCCCAGCATTACAAGACACACCTTTTAATTCTTCTTCTTTATGACTGTGTCTGTAACAACATGTTTGTAGACTTATTGACAACATTACCCAATTGATTTGCTTTTCCATACGCTAAGCATGGCAAGAATAATCTTAGGGGAAAAAAAAAATTATGTTGTTTTATCTTCAAATTCTCTGTCCACCTTTTGTTCCTGTTGCATACCCATTCTACCCATGGAGCTGGTCAAAAGGGTAATTAACTACAACGGAAGTTATTTGCCTCATATTTGGCTCCCACAACTGTTTTATTCATCAATGTTGCACCTACTAAGCACCTTGAGCAAATAGGCACCATCACCTTTTCTGCCTGAATTGCAGAAAGGCGGCGAAGGGGGATAAAAACAAGAAAGACAAGCAGAAAAGTAGAAGGACAAGAACAACAGAGAACTAAAAGTTAGCTCTCCTGAAGCAGGAAGGAATTGTGTGTGGACACAGGTGAAGCCAGCACCTCACGTTTCTTGTCTGTTAGCTCAGTTGCAAAGAGCACAACTCAAGCAAACTGAAAAATGCAAAGCATTTCTAGCAGGTGATCAACAAATTATTGTCTGCACAGTCAGGTACCTGCCAGCTGCAGAGCAGCAGGTTCTGACTGGTACTGTGCAAGTCTTGCACTTTGGACCCACATTCTGAGCTCTCCAAAAGCACAGACCTTACACCACTCCAAGTGCTGAACCAAAAGAAGCTGCATAGCACATTACAATGATTTGGAAAACACCCAGGGCAGTGATTCTGGCTATGGTCAGTCTATGGACATCACACAGACCCTCTATTCACTTTCCCTTTCTGATATGACACATTTTCTTTAGAGATATTTACAGTGCATCACCATAGTTATATCAGGAAAATCAACAACAACAGTCAAGAACTTATACACCCTGCTTTTCCAATTCAGATGTGCAAAGGTGTAACAAGAATTTCAGGAGAACTCTGCCATTGCACTGAGCTCCTTCTCAGCCCACTCTCTGCAGCCTTCCTCTCTCTTGAGGAGGAGACAGTGCTGGGACTGTCAGCGTGTGATCACCACAGCAGGGAAGTCAGAGATGTAATTTCAAAAAATGAAGTGCAAACCAGTCAAAAATAGAGACAGAAGCAAACTCATCTTCTGGCTCAACTTTATGAAAATCTGATTAGACCTTAGTGAAATTTAATCTTTGCCTTCCAGGCCTTCTGAGACAACAATAAAGATCTTCTGAGGTCATAAAGTATCAAGAGAGGAGAGACACTGCTCAGCTATAGGAAAACAGCTGAGAAAAAGAAAAATTGTTTTTCTTGGCACTAATCACCTGGTAAATCTGCAAACAAAGGTCATTAAAAAGTGAATGACATAAAGCTACACATAACTTTTTAAAAACAAAAATACACTTTATTGGATAGAAAGTAATAAAGTAATATGAAAAACACAAAACAAATTAGCTACACCAATAATTAGGAATGCCAGACATTAAGAAGGGAGTATTTGTTCAAATTGCTAGGACAGCCAAGAGACAGAAAATTTGACTCCCAGCAGTGGTAACATTTTTTTCCTCTTTGTTCATATTATAAATTTACAGCAGAAACAAAACAATCTACCAGATACATTTTTATATCATCAGCCCTTCCCCAGAACAATTCTGCTCCAAAACCACTCATTAGGCTGGAATAGCCAAAACCCAACTCCCAGTCTTTTTTCTCAGCCACAGGATCCACATTTCCTTATTCCATACCCTTTTAGTAGCTGTTTCTCGTGAGAGAGAAGGGAATTTTTTTTTACTTTGCTGCTTTCACAGACAGATAACACACTGTGCCATTAGCCCCAAAAGAGGCCACACTGAATCTGCTTCCTGAATGTCCTTGAGCCATTTGCAGATGAGCAGAAAGCTTTCACTGGGGCTGTGTGTTGGGTGTCATTCCCATCTGTCAGCTCAGCAGCAGCAATGGTAGCAAACAAAGTCTTTCTGCTCATTCAGCGTCTGTGGTTTAATATTTGCCAAGGGTTTGATCTTGGCCTCTTGGTTTGTGCCTACAGTACCCAGGATTCCCAGGTGGTCTCACAGCCAAACATGAGCCTACTTTAGGCCTGCTGAGCCTGCAGAATCAGTCTGCCATAAGCCCTGTTTAGCTAACACAGTGTATATGAGCAAACCCTACACGCTGATATTTCTTAGATTCTTCTAAGATGCTCTGCTTACAGTCCACTCAGATCAGGTTTTGCATCTTTCAGGAAAGAAAGCAAGCAATTCTCATCAAAATACAGCAATATGGGAAATTAAGAAGAGGAAAAAACAAATATGAACTGGTGGCAAAACTCTATTTGTAATTTTTTCCTCTAGTTATCTAATATATCAGCTCATGAGACCAACTCATCTTTACCATATATCATGCCAGACAAAGTGAAATATCCAGAACGCATTATAAAACAAAAATTATTTTAAGGCCAATCTTAATTATGAATGTGCAGATCTAAAGTAATCAAAGATGAAATGCATAAATTAAAGTTAAAAACTAGAGGATGGTATCTATATCATCTGGGAGTTCAATTTCATTTTTACCCCCATATCCTTATTCTTGCCTATAGAATCCTTCACTTGGTAATTCCACAACTCCTACAGTCATGCAACAAAAACATGGTTATGCTGCAGATGGTTATGTAGCAGAATTTCTGTGGAATAAAATTTGCTGATTAAAATCCTATTTTAATCATTCAGCTAAAAAATCCACAGTAATATTGTAAAATGCATCTCTGCAGAAAGCTAGAAAACTGGAATGATCTGGCAGTCTGATCTCTCACTGTACAGATGTACAATAACTCTCAATCTGCTCTTGCCTTGGCAGGTAAGGGGCTGTGCACTGTTCAACATTAATTAGAAGGAACACGTGTTCCTCATGAATGATGTCATGTCTAGTAATATTCATAAATTAATTCATCTCAGCATTGGCCATATTGTGTCATGATTTTTTTTAAGATGTACTATTTTTTGACTGCAATTGCTACAGATTGTCTATGGATTTTACAATCTCTGTAGAGAGATTTTATAAAAATAAAGCACCAGACAATGAGTTGGTTTTCTGTTGGTTTGTTTGTTGTTTTTTTTTGCTTGATCTTTACCAACTAACTGGGCTAAGAGAAATCATAGTATGAACACATATTCTGTTTGGGCATAACATGAACAGAGAGTGGTTTTCACAGAGGCTCAATAATAGCCAACTATTCTGAGCTTATCGCCTTGAGGAAACAGCACTGTCTTCAGCACCAAACACAAAATAACATCACATTACACATGCAAAATTCAAGGCCTCAGCTTTAACTGTCCTTTGATCTTCCATAACAGAAGGAAGTGTAAACCAAGATCAAGTTTATTAACTACAGATCAAAGTGAACTCTAGTTCTTCCTTTTCCAAGAGCAATTAAAAACTGGAGGTAAATTTCTAGGGAAAATTATTTAGATATCTATAGGTTATTTTTTTCAATCATAAAAAGTGCTATTCTAATTTAAAAACACACCTTCTGGACACCATGACCCATATTGCTCCTAGCTCTCACTTGGAAATTCCTGCTCTTCCCCGAAATTAAGATATCTTTTAATTGGGAGCATGGACACATAGCACCATATTAAGAGCTAACCGAATTATTGCAGTAATGCAACAAAACTTAGAAGTCCAACCATTGTTTTAAAATATGTTTAACTACAAAAGATGTTCTGTCAACTGTTTCAGCTTTACTGAGAGGTTGGTGGTACAGGTTGTTTGAAAACTCATTGAGTATAAAAAAAATAAAAATATATTTCTCCAAACTTGGAAGCACTTGGGAAATTGCCTTCTGTTCCTAACATCATGTGAATTCATCACTTAAGTGCATTGCACAACAAAAAGCTATACTGCGCTAGGATTTCACTTTTAGGAGCAGTTTAGTGACTTTTTATACCCCCAGAATTGTAATTCTTTACAACAGTGGCAGCTTGAAATGCATTGTAGTACCTAATTCTTTGGAAACTTAATTGTAGAATTCTCTTAATATGGTCTTTAAAATAAAACACAATCTAAGTACCATAAAAACCTTACAGCTTCTTCCACAATTAAATTCCGTGAATGAAAAGTAGTATCTTGCAGTTCTGCAAGTCGAAGCAGCAGTTGTATATGCTAAAACACAACTCTGTGTAAGCAGGTGCCATTAGTGATTGAGGCCTTTATGAGTGAACCCTTTTTTTCCAAGTATGAGCCAACACGAAACCAAGGTACCTGTGAATTACACAGGCATTTTTGTGTAGTCATACAAACTTATCATTCTTGAAAGAGGGCAAATATTTTCGTTAAAAGTTTGATTATTCTCAGAGCAGTCAGCAGGAGGTTTGGGGTACTGTTCCTACTGGTATCACTAGCAGAGGACTGGCTCTTGTAAGGCATCAGCACCCTCAGCTTACACCACACTAACTCAGCTCACCTAAAACAACATATCCTAAAGTAGATTTTATTTCTTAAAATATCAGTTGACAGACAAGTGATAACATCTAAAATTCAGACTACCTTCTTTATTAAAAATGACACAGCCCTGCCTCTTCAAATTAACACTTTCACTCCCTCTTCTCCAGTTCATCTTAGGGGCCCTCTGTTACATTCCAGTGCCACCAGACCCACAGATCCAAGGCTGGATTGCATCCAGGATTCATCATCCTACAGCTGGTTTCAAAACCACAAGGTAAAATGCCCAGTAATCATTACCATACTATATTCAGCACCCTCCTTAGATTGATAAGTACTGCTCAGTATAAAGAGTGGGGGTTCTTTAAAAAAAAAAAATGTTTTAAAACTACGGCCAATACAGACACTTTTCCCTACATTCCCAAATTAGTTGCATAATGCTGTTGCCCTTTTGTAAAGATAGATCACACTGGCACTTCAGAAATGGCTGCAGTTTCCAAGTGATGACAGAATTTCACATCCCCGCCCTATTCCCACCGAGTGCCAGGATCCTTTCCAACGCCTGCAGCAATGCTTTGAAGTAGGTGCAAGTGCAGCAAATGCAAAAGATTAAAGGATTCTGGAGTTCATGGAAAGAGGTGCAGAGCTCACTATCACCAAGAAGATTCGACTAAACATTTTAAATTTTTATTTAAAGAATTTCATCATGAGAAGAGTTACACCATAACACTTTTCCCTAGGATATATTTTACATAAATGTCTATGCTGCTTGTGACTAAATCCATAGATGCATAGAAATGGACATACATTCAGCCTTACACCATCATTCTCTGAGATAGTGCAGATCTCACACACAGACAACAGCATACCAAGAACTGAAAGGTTGAAAACGCTCAAAAATAGACAGCAATATTACCTCAACATTTTCTTTTTTAAGCTGCTTTCACACAGAATGTTTAAAGGAGAAGTCTTACATTTAAAACATCCTCCTACAGGGGGAAGCTGCAATATTTCTGACAGACATTTTCCTTTTTGTTAGGAATTTCACTTACTCAGTATCCTGTCAGTTTAGGAACTAGGAGTCAGAGCTTTCAGAAAACCAACTGATGACAGAAGTCCCAACCGCTGTGTCCCTCCAAAGGTGACTTACCAAGAATTGTATCTTTTAAAGTCGGGAGAGCAGGGTTGGTGGTAAGTTTTTTTTTAATTTTTAATCTTTGCAATCACAACTGTTAACCAAATCAAAATTGAAGGCTCAGGCAGCAAAGGCTTCCACATCACTGTCCTTTGCTGAATCTCCTGACGTGTACTACCAGCAAAACTGCATTACCCACATGGTAACACGAAATCTGTTTGCTGACATACCTACATCAGCTTCTAGAGGGTGCAGAATAATAGAGTCCTACAAATTTAAGTGTAAATGTAAGCCATAAAAGACTCCCTAAGACTTTCTGATGAGCATGCAAACAGTTGAATATAAAGCAGATCAGCTGCACTGATATTTTGTTTCTATTGTTGTTTAGAGATAAGTATGATTTGGAAATAGAACAGGTCTAAGATTAAAGGCCACAAATAGAGCTGAGAAGCAGAAGCCTCTTCTGTTACTCTGCTACTTTTATTTAACTCTGGATCTGTCAGCCCAAACCTCATTCTCAAATTTGAGTTCCAGGCTCTTCCTTTTCCTGATGGCACATGTTGCCATCTCAAATCAAGACCTCAACACCATATCCCTTTTCCTCCAGTCTTAATACCATAGCCCTCTCCCCTCTCCTCCCAGCCCACCACAAAGCCTTTCACCTCCTGCCCATCTGTGCTCCTTCCTTCACCTCTTCCCTGACTCTGCAGATCCCAACATTGCCTTAGGTGATGCAGAGCAAACAGCTGAGCAGTGACAGTGTCTTCACAGTAACATGCTGGAGGATCCTACAGTAGTTGAGTCATCATAACTATAGCAAGATGCTTCTACATTTACTGAGCTGTGTGATCCACAGCTCCCATAAACAGGCATGGAAGGCACGTGAAATGTGCTGGAACAGTCCCACCTGAGAGCTGATTCCAAGGAGCACTGGTCAAACTTCTGTTACTGGTGCACTTTGGTTTTGGATTCAATACAAATTTTCTAACTGCATTTAACAAAGGTTGAGTGTAAATTTTTTTTTTCAGAAGACCCGCATTCCTGAAGTGAAGCTAATGCACATCTTTGTTTCTCCTCCTGGACCTGTTATACATTACCACCATAACAGATTTTTTTCCTGTTTCTAATACTTGTCCCTCTCCTTCCTCCATCCTAGACAGAACTGCTGAAACACTTTGTGTTGGCATTACCAAACTCAGTGTCCTTGTACAAGATACCTTCCTTTTTTATCTGCTTTCTGTTTCTTTGTTAATATTTAAGAAAGAGTGGGGGGAAAGGAGTAAACAAGCAAGAGAGTGGTGGTTGTATAGTTTGAACACCTAGAACTGCTTCAAGGAAAAGGACACAGTAAAACAAGTAGAAATATTTGCAAAGGTAAATTTAAAGCCCTAACACATAAACAGTACTCTCTGAGTTACAGCACTTCATGCTTAAGAGAGTCAGCATGAGAGCCCTAAGGCTACAGTAAAGTTAACAAGCATGAACAACAGAATTACCAACACCAGGACACAGTTTATATGTATCCTGTGCACATGCTTTTTCAGATGTAACTAATTTTTACTGAAGATAAATAGGAACACTAATGAAAATCTTAGCCTGTGGCACTGGCTTGGCTAGGTACCATGCACAATGAGAAAGCACAACAAAATTAAGAACTTTTAAAAATATATTAGCAGTAGTAGCAGTTTTTAGCTTCTGCCTGTTTTGTCTTACATTTTCAGTGAAACCTAATAAGGTCATTAGACTTTTATAATGATTTAAAATTTCTTCACTTGTGTAGAGCATGCCAGGCTTTTCTAAAAGGGTTAATGCCCAAATACTTGCATTTGGTCCATCTTATTTCCAAGCTGGATGGCTATTTGCTCTCCCCTAGCCCCTCTATCACTCTGAGGTGGAACACTGCTTAAGCTACTACATCCTCAGACTTCCCCTGGGCTTAGGAGTTAAATTTGTCATTTTTTACCAATACAGTGGTACTTCTAACCCCCAAGGAGTGAACAGCTAGCACTCTGTTTAATCTAGTCTACCCCCCACACTCTTTCTTCTTGACAAACCTTCAATAACACAGAGGTGTGAAGAGATGAAAGCAATACAGCAGAAGCCAACAACTCAAAATACTAAATAACTCTATTCCCTGACTTGTGACTTCTAAGTTTCCTTGGCCAGTCCTCAAAGGTTCTTGCTGAGACCAGGAGGCCTTATCTGATGGAATTCAACATCAGTAACTTCAAAGTCATGCTCTGCAGGCATGATGGGGAAATCAATCCAACTGTGATACACACTTATTAGATGAGCTATTGCCACTTAGAAAAGAAACCTGTGAACAGGCCCATGGAAGTGTCAGCTCAGTGATCATAAACAAGTAAAAAAATAAGTCAGGAGCAATCCTCCAAGGAGCAGAGAATGACATCTAACACACCTTCATGTGTTTGTCACTGCAAACCGGGATGGTGGCATCCAAGTTCTGTTTCCCCTTTTTTAATCTGTATTCAGCTCTGCCTTCTAATCCCAAAATAACATTGGAGACAACAAAATTCTAGAAGAAAAGGGTGACTACAGGTAGAAAATGTCACCAAGACTGAAAGAGACTAGAACTCTGATACTCTTTCAGACTGGGAAAAAAGGTGATTTAGATGGGAATAAAGTATCACAACACAGTTTTGGAGTTTAAAACTCTTTTCAGTTTAGAACACTTCTTCAAAGCATAACTCTGAAGACCCAATTTAGATCCAGGTTGCCATGGGCAAATCCCTGAGGGTCTCCAGCATAAAGGTCATCTGATGTTGCACACAGCAGTGGAGGGGGGGGGAAAAGTACAGTATTTTCACCATCACCTCAGCCAGAGGACAGGACCAAACCAGGCTGATTCAGTGTTCCTACCAGATGGTGTGTGCCAAGAGGCTCCCACAGAGTGCTGGCTAGATGCTAAAGCTGCCCTAAAGATAACATGCAATCTGAAATTGGAGACTGTGCAAAGATGCCACCTGCTCCCCTTTGCAGTGTAAGTAAGCCTCTGGATGGGAGCCAGTCCCAGAGGCATAGAGTATGCTGCTTGTTCACACATACATACATACGAGGTTGAATGTGGGTTTTCCTAGTGCAGAACTTTTGTTCCAGAAAACATAGGGCTGTTGGGCATTTTTCCACTCTCCCCTCTCTATATCCAGTATAGTCTAGAGAAGAAAGAAGATGAGAAAGATCTATACCTTCTTAAAAACTCTCTTTTAATGACTTTATCTCTCTCCACTACCTTAAGTGGCAGATTGAATCAAGATGAACATGTGTTGCTATACTTCCAAACAGGTCTTATCAAGGCCAGGCTTACAAATAGAGTCTAGAAGTAACACAGTCAGTATTTCCATGTAATACAGCCTATCCCTTTTTGGAAGGCTTTTCATACAAGTAATTTGATGCAAAGAGTCTCCTCATTCTTTGAAACTCAAAACCAAGGATTTTCGCCAGAAACTGTTCAACATTTAACACCAAACAGGAAACTTTGCCTCCCAACCCACAAGCTCCTGATACAAACAGCTGTGCTCTCCCCTCACATCTCAAGTGCAATAACAAGTTCCACATTTTAATCCAGAACTTTTCTGTGTGACTATCTTCGGGCATGGTAAACACAGCCTTTCTTCGAGTCTTTGTATCAGAAAGTTGTTATCAATGGAGACCAGAGCCAGCATCCCCCGGTGTAAGAGCAATGACCACTACAGAAGCACACATACACCTCGAGAACGAAACTGACCGTGAATGGAATGCTGTCCTCTTTTACAGAGAAAAAGAGATGAGCATTTTAGCATGGAAATTGTTATTTGAGATCTAGTTCATAGAAGAATCAGCTCTAAGAGAACTGCAACATACTAGTCTAAAGGAAATGGAAAGTAAACGTTTCAACTACTGGCGCGAAATGTGTCTGCTATTTCAGGCACTGAGCAGTGCTTCAACAGAAGGGTAACAAAGATTGCTTGAAGTTACCAACCCATTGCTCCACGACTGGTTCTGCCAATCAAACTCCAGCATAAGTTTGGTTGCTCCCTAAAGCAATCCCGCACTGTATACCTAGATTTTGTATGTTTGACCTCTTCCAGGAAACACCAGCTGCCCTGCATTGCATAACAATAGGCTATTCAGATTTCCACACATCATTAAATTTAATACATTAGAGTTTGGGGTTGGGGGGATTTGGAGGGATGGAGGTGGGGGGAACAGCAGAAAGAGGCACATAGGTGACAGAAGCAGTGTTTCAGCTTGTACTCCTCTGGCTGGCAATATCCCAAGCTACCAACCTCAGAAAGAGTCAGTGAAGTGTCACAGCATTTTCCCTCTGCAACTTCCCACCCCATTAACATGCTCTGCAAAGGTCTAGCATCTGAACAGGAGGAAGCATCACCTCCTGAATCTTTACACTGCTCACTCCTGTTTTGACAGTGCTTGATTATAACCTATGGTATAAAAATCAAATGCATTTTCTTGCCTGCATTGCAGAGTGAAGGTACTCAGCAGATATATGGTATAACCTGTCAGAGTTATATCCAGCTCTTACATTTCAGAGAAACATTCTGTTGTCATTTTTAGATGAAACACAGGATTATTTTAACTGTCTCAAAGCTACTTATTACTGCGAAAGAAACAGAAAACAGGAATATCTGGAAGAGTGCAAAATCCAATGATACAAAAATACAAACTCATCACATGGAAGACAGCTGTGCAAAACAAAATTAGCAAAGCTTTCACTGGTCAGAGCACATACTGAAATGATAACTAGAAATGCAGAGGGGTATTATTATGCCTCTGCTATATGACCTTGTCAGAACTTCACTTGGCTGGACAAAGTTCTGTAGTTCTGTATTTCATTTCAGCCCTGGACCCAAGTATCACTTAGATACATTTATTTTCCCAGCATGTCATTTTAGGAAGTTGTAATTTTATTTAATACATGAAGTTGTTTCTCTGTTCTCAAAAATAGAATGTCTATCCAAACTTGTGTATTGTGCATCTAAACAGTAAACAAAATCATTGCACTGAGAAAGCATTTCATTTCAGACCACGTCTTTGTTGAAAACTTGTAATGAATAGCAAATTTATACTACAGGCTTCCTTATGTTCTAACCACGATATCCACATTCAAAAACCTTCCTGTCCACCCTTGCAAGTGCTACAATTGTTACAGTGTAGAGCAAAATTCCTATTTTGCTTTCCACTGCTAAAATACTGGAAGACAGATCCATGAGGACCTATACATTTGCTCTCACTGTATCCACATACTATAAGCTACCTTCTACTTACCTGGTTAATAGCCATCTCTTTCCTTCTATGAAAGCTGTTGTGTTAAGTAAACCAATGAGTGGCATTTCCCCAGTACTCATCCAGTTGCCCGAGGAACAATCTTGAACAGTAGATAAACATATCATTTCTCTGTATTCACTACTGACATCCTGAGTAGTGTTTGAAAGGAACAAAAACACCTACAAGAGGTTGGTAGAAGTAAGGGTCGATTGAGACCAAGAGAGCACAAAGGGATTGGGGCCAGATGATCTCCAGAGATCCCTTCCAACCTCAA
This sequence comes from Margarornis squamiger, assembly GCA_035222235.1. NCBI lineage: Eukaryota > Metazoa > Chordata > Aves > Passeriformes > Furnariidae > Margarornis > Margarornis squamiger. The sequence goes on from JAWWTY010000016.1 coordinate 9,418,652, forward strand.
CCATTCTGTGGTTTCCAGGCCATAACCAGCAGGTTCAGCTAAGGCAATATGGTACAGGAACTGACCCAGACCTCCTTTATTATCTCTTTCTTTGGCCTTGCAATTGTCTGATGCTGCCTGTCTAACAATCTAATTAAACCTTTTTCTGCTAAACACCATATGGTCAGGCCACATCATGAGCCACGGCATGGCAGTGTGAGTTATCAGAAGGAATAAAGCAGAAGGTCATGTCCAGAAGGTCACATCCTATTTGCTATCACCTGCCTTTCTCAGCAGGTGCTCGGGGCACTGCTTTTTCCTCAACAAACACCCACAGAGCAGTGAACAGATTTTATACTCTACAAATATTCACACACACCTTTTAGCAAATGAATTTTGCGATCAAAAGCGCCACCACAGGCTTGAGCAGTGTTTGGGCAGCCTGTACTTTCAAAGTAAAACATGCAACTCCACTGAGCACGTTCACCAGACATTAAAATATATATAAAATAAGCCTCTCTTCAACTGGCCTACCAAGAGTTTAGGCTATATCCCTCCTGGGCTGAAATCTCTCAGGTAACAGCAAGTTCTATATTACCACAGGACCCTGACCAGGAAAGTCCAGCCACACAGAATTTCTACATCCTCTGTGCCATCATTATGGGATGCCAGCTATATGTCACTGACAATATACCTGCTTCAAGGGCAGCAATCTAAAATGTGACTTTTACCAAATGCCTTCATTCTGCCAGGAATTAATTTCTCCCTCAGGCCCTCCTGACATTTCCATGGATCACTGTTAATTAAACACTTTCAGTCATGTCCCTTCTCCCTGTTTGCATCCTGAATATAACGCCAGTGCAGCTGCAAGGAAGAAGAGTTCATTTGCCTTGCTTCCAGCTGGATTTAACCAAAGCAAGGTGCAGACAGAACTCAACTCAACCATTTGTCCTTAAGAACCTTCTCCAGAAGTCATAATGGACAAGGGAATCCTTACATCAACCTGGTATACCAATCATGGTGCTATTGAGATCCTCAAGGAACACATACAGAGAACCCAGTAATTGCAGCTGTATTGCCATGGGTACACAGACATCAGTCATGCAGCTCTTGTTGCACACTTGTTGATTTGCAGCTGTGCTTGGGGGGCTTCAACTGGCACACACGGATGCAGATGCCTTAAACCAACACATTGAAAAAGAGTTTCCAGATTAATTTCGAGATGATACTTTTCTGATAGATTTTTATCTTATGTATACTGAAAGCTTTTGCTCTCCTGGAGATTTTGTTTAAAATTATTTTCATGTATTTTGCTTGCCTGCACAGGAGAAATACTTAAAATAAACCTGCTCCTTTAACTGTTTGCTTAAGTGAATGCTATTGCAATGAATTATCTTTCTTTAGCCACAGCTGCCTCCCAATGGATTTCTTCTGTTTCTTACAGGGAATTTAACAGCAGTCTCTCCAATCCAACAGAACTGACAAACTACTTTAGTTTAGTGAGGCTCCATGCTGGGTGAGTCCCAGAACCTCCTATCCTTTACAAACAGCATTTCTTTTGAAAAGGTGTACAGAGTTTGTTTCCATATGCTCACTATTTCTCAATGCTGCTGTTCTTACACACTAGTAAATGAATGCCTCCAGCTAGCAGTAACATTTCTATCAATGTAACAGCCCAGCCCACAGGGATCTAATTTACTGAAACTGGTTAAGTGCTACACAAACATCATCTAGAGAGATTAATTGGCTGTTAAAGTTTGATTGCTTTGCAATCCCTTGGTGATGGTTGGAAAATGAAAAAGTGATCTTTTGTCATTACGTAAATACCTTAAGGTACAGTATATATGTGGGGCTTTGTGTACATTTTATAAACACAGCAAGTCTTCAGTGGGTAGGAGAGCTGCGACCCATTTATTTATACCAAAGTTTATTTAGTATGTTCATTATGGATGACATTTTCCTGAAGTTTATTTCGGAGCAAAGTCTTCCCAGGCTGTAATTAATCCAAATTAAAACACATTTATGCTGATCATTAAAGCAATTTGTTGCAGACAAGTTTCCATTTGATCATTTCCCAAAGTCTGTATTACTGTATTCTGAATCTTCCATTTCCTAAGTGCAACTTTTCATATCTTAAAAAAATTAAATAAATAAATTACTGTAACACATATAACCCTGGCTGCTGGAATTTTTCCACTTGGAGGTTCCTTGAAGTTATAGTGAAATTTGGCATCACTCTTCTATTACATAGTTTTTCCAATTTCTTGTTTGTAAAAACCATGCTTAAATAAGAGTTTTATAACCCTGGTTTTCTTGGGGCAAGAGCCCTAATCACATGTGAGGAAGTGTACAGAGCAGCTCAAAGCTCTACTCACTGACCATGCTACAAGATTATGGGAGGAATCAGAACCAGAGACACCAGCCAAATGAGGTGTCAGTGTGATCCTTCCATTCAACTTCAGCAAATCTAATAGCTGATTTACACTGTGTAAATCATGAATATAATAATCTACTTTTTCTTGACAAACTGTCATAATTTTTTCACAAGCTACCTCATTGACAACATTTAGGTCTACTATGCCTAGGGCAGGCCCAAAGGGATAGGTGCTCCTCATTATTGTTAGCATCAACATTTTGGATGATGCAGTAAGGATCAGAAATACACAGGCAATGGGGTAAGAACAAGTGCTACTAAGATCAGAGTGGAACTACTGAAATCACTAATAGCAATGTGAATAAGAAAAGAATCACGTGTCAGATTCAGAGGAATATGAAACTCTTGCATAGTAGGAAAAGTCTTTTTATTCTTAGGCTCAGGAAAATCTGATCAGGAACCAGCAATAAGCAATTCTCAGCATATCACATCAAATTGCTCTTCCCCTGTTAAGTGACTAGATATCCATAATAGTTCAACATCTGGGTTGCAGGCAAAGCTGTAACACAGAGGGTGGGGAAAAACTAAGAGCCATAGCAGAGATTTCATATAAAAAGTTCTAAAATAGACTTTCCAAGGCAGGGCATGGAGTATTTAAACAATTTGCAGATAGCCATACATTTATAGTCTGGATATATGAACAAAACCCCACAAACACTTTGCTGTATGGTGCACATGTGTGTGCCAGCCCATTTACTGAGAAATTGGCACAATTCCGAAAGGAGGAAGTCTGAATAAACAATCACCTCCAGCTGGGGTGCAGGCTGTGAGGTGGGTGTTAATCCGTAGTGAAGGCCCCAGCTGACACAGGAAAATAGGTAATGGCCTTTTGGGAAAAGTAATGGAAACAAAAATCATGATTCTAAGCATTAACAGACTCTCTTAAGTTACCATCACAGAACAAAGTGCTCAGATGTCGTTGTGATGAGCTTGTTATAAAAACAAAGAGTAGCTGTTTATACAGTAAAAGAATCTAACAGAGCTGTCATCAGATGGACATGGACATAGTTTGTTTAAAGAAAAAGAAAAACACACAAACAAAAACCACAACAAAACCACAACCATCAAAACACACCAACACAACCCCAGGAAAGGCAACTCTTGTCACAGGAGGTGCCTAGCTCTGTCCTTTGGAAAGCCTTATCTGCCTTGTTAATTACAGCTTTGAACTTGCCTTTGGCCATTGTATTAGATCTTGGGGGAGAAAGTAGGGATTTTGAATTTCAGAAACCAAGATGTTCCAAGCTAGATGCAAATATTCACTCTCATTCTGTGAAGCCTGGAGAGCCACACACTACCCAGGAGCACTTAATCCAAGAGATGCCACTTGCATCCAAAAGATTATCACTGGATTTGGCAAGTGAGATATGCTAGAAGCTAAGATTACCAGGGAAGAGGCAATGCACCGTTTGGAGCTGTTAATTTTCTTCTACGAGGAGATCTTTTGCAACACTGCCTGTGCAACTGAAGCTTGAGTTTGCACTCTGCACTGTGGATGAACACACCAAACCCTGCCTTAAATCATTTAAAACTACCCTACAGCTGGCTTGGATCATGTTTGTGTAAAATAGCCCACTCAAAACCTCAGATTGCTTATCCTGTTCAGATTACATTCCCTCACTCACTCCTGTATTTAAATGAAATGGTTTCAAAGTAGGCACCTATATCACTTAGGAAAGAAACACACTTTAAAAGAAAAAGTAATAAAACTGTCTCCTTTCTGCAGAGAAAAGGATCCTAATTGCCTTACGCTTACTAACACCTCCAAGATTTATGGTGCCAGTTGGGTTCATCTCCCTCATATCCCATTAAGAGTGGCTATTTCCTGTCAAAGATACACTGAGCAGACCCTGCGCTCATGCCCTAACCAGCAGATAAGGAGAATGGCAGCTCCCTTATTTACACCGCAGTCCTCTGGCAGTAACGCTGTTTGCCTTCTTTGCTGCAGCTGTGCATGTTGGGATCAGCACTTCAAGGGTTTTTATGTTCACTTGAAAGTGTCTTTCCCAGGCAGCACGCTCTGGAATCTCACCCATTATATACGACGCCTTAAACTGGCTCCCCCCTTTTATAGCTTCCTAACGGACTGGTTTGCGATTTATGAGCAGAAACTTAAATGTTCTGAATCTCCTGTATCTAATTGCAGTGAGGGAGGCCTCATCATTTATTGTGCCTTTTCATTGACTTCTACCCTTGAAATCTTTGCTTTGTACAGCCTTGTCAGAGGCAATTACGGTACACGTGTAAAGCCTGGATTCCACCACAGATCCTAAAATCTTACACTATAGAGTCCCTTCAGAACTTATAAGGCTTACTGATGGTTCCAATTTCCTCCCAGAAGTTAGCCCTAAGTAATTCCTCTTCCCCTCACCCCACCCAGTATATTGGGTTGTTTGGTTTGGAGGGAGTGAAATTTTGATTTTTTTATTAAAATAATACTAGTTTTTAATATTATAAAGATTGCTCAAATTAAAATATATCTTAATATTTAAACATTTGCAAGATAAGATTTCTGTTATCCAGCTTCTATTGAGAACAGCAAGACACTGATGGCAAAAGAGCTGCCAGCACTTTGCAACACTCAGCATCATCTCTACACAACTTTCCTCAGAGATTTCGTGATTCTGGAAGGATCTCTTTCACTTTTCATATTTCTTTGCAGCCTGCCAATGGGACTAGTTTGTACTTCAGGAGGCAAACAGTTAAACATATGACATTTTTTCCAAGTGTTTTCTCATTTGGACCATTAAAATTCACTTAAACTTTAAAACAGTCTCTAAGACTTTCCACATGAATGACATCAAATACTGCAGTCTAAAGTTTTCCAGTATGTTACTTGACCCCCTCAAATGAAGAAGTTATGTGTTAGTCACATTCTAGACCTCAGGAATCTCTTAAATTGAGCATTTTTATTTATTTCTTTTAAAGTCAGACTAAAGCTTTTAATCTTCATTTCACCCTACAATACTGGCAGATACCAGTTGTGCTTGCCATATACTACTAACCATTTCTACGTTCTTGAAACAATCCCTGTGTTGTTTTTCTAATAGAAACATACCTGAATGATGATTTAAGACAGATTTGCACTTCTAGCATATAGTTACTGCACTACAAATCTTTCATCTTAAGTTTGAATAATTTTCCAATATTTTTCAACTATTGCTTTCTCTCTGAAGGAGTTACTAGAGTGCCTTGCAGTACATTTTGGATTTCTAAATCTAAAGTAACCAGAAAGTTACTTGACTTCCATAGGAGCCCAGTGAAGGACTCCATTAGTCCTGCAATTTAATACATACTGCTTATTAGTTTGTTTTAGCAGTGATTACACTGAAACTATACACTAGATTTTTTTTTCAATTATGCTATAGGAGAATTTTTCCTTAGCAAGTTTAGTTTATTTTATAAGGTTGAAAAAATAAAATAGTTAAGTCAGACATGACAAGAGCTTATGAATATTTACTTTCACATATCTTAACTTGACATACTACTTTTCTTCTGTGATGTCTGGCTTAATGCATTCATGCTATCACAGACATGTGAAACTTGAAATATCAAACTTGTGCTCACCGCAACAATTGAGAATTTAATTCACAAGATGCATCATGTAAATGTGAAAGAGCTTAATGGCATTCAAATCCTTTGTACTGAAAATTACAAAAAAATTAGCACCCCATTTGCCATATCTCCACTGAGCTATCCTTTGTTCAGATCTCTTAGGTGAATGAAGCACTGCCCACTTTTTAAAGCACCAGAGGACTTCAATTATGAGAGGCTAATTTTCAAGCTCTCTGCTCAAGAGAGGGAATACTGAGCTACATAGTGTTAGAGGAGACTGATAAAGGGACAGATGAAGCAGAGTGCTGCAATGATTCTCCATTTCCAGTTTTATTAAGAGCACTGCATAGAGGAATAAGTTGCAGCATTTCACCCTGGGGTTAAAGAGAAGGTGTAGGAGAAAAGGGCTGAACAAGGCTATTAAACACATTTTCTCTATTAATTCTTACGTTTTTCAGCACAACATAGACCCGCAGGGTACTGTTTGGGTTTTGCCACAGTGCCATAGAAAGAAACAACACTGTATGTATCAAGGAGTCCTGCTGAGCAACGTTTACACAATGAAAAAACGATATCAGAGCACTTATGTCAGTGTCAGTAAAGGGACAAATAAGTTTTGTTTCTAAGAGAAATAATGACAGCACTTGTCATCCACATCTCTTTCCCACCCAATTCTCCTAATGACTTTTCAGGCAAGAACAGTAACCTCATTCGCATATGCCAGAATAAGCACAAAGAGGGTTGTTACCACCCATTTTGTTCATTTTGTCATATTAAATTCTGACATATAAAGACCAAACCCAAACCAAATATGCACATGTTCCACACTGATGACCTGTCTTACCCTTACAAACATCTGTATTTAAATATCATTAAGTGCTATATAATCAATATCAGCACATTAACTGTCTGCAAAAAGGAGTTACCTCAATTTTCGCATTAAAAAAAAAAAAACAAACACCAAAACAAACCCGTAAATTTGGGGTAAAGCCTTTCTTAGGTTGATCCATTGCAGAGCAAACTTCCAAGACAGCAGACACTTCAAATGAACTACATTAGAATATTCCTAGAAACATTTAAAAACAAGCTTTCTAAACATAGCCCTGACAGCAATGCTGGGATTATAATTCTGAAAGTATCTGAGGATGCTGATTAACTCCTAAAACAAACAACCCTGGCATTGTGCTTAAAATAGCCCTCCCTGCAAGCAGCAAGCATTCATCTCTTAGCACAGCCTCAGAATTACAGTATGCCAGATCATTCCTGAAGGAATTGCTCTAATATACCTGACACTATTTTTGTGGCACGTACAGGAGTGCAGAGCACTAATGCAGACTTCCAAGTAATTTCACCTGTTATAATGTCTAATTTATTCATACCAACTTTACTGAACACCACAACCCTACTGAAGTGTCACTCTAGAGGATCCATGGCTCCAGTAGCCCAAGGTACTTTGCAACTGTCTGTTTACTGAAGTAATGTTTAAAAATGGAAAAAACCAGAAGGTAGGAAAAACACAAATGCAAGAGCTGTCAGGGGACTGAATTTAACAGCAGTTGTAGACCACAGAGTAAAGACCTCCCTCCACAAGTGATCGCTGTAATTTCTTCAAGAGAAGTACAAATAGCATTTAAATTTATTTAAAATAAGGTTAATTAAACTGCAATGCCTCACTACAATTTCTTTCCCTTAGGAATAAAAGAAAACAACACCCCAAACTCTGAAATGTATCAAAAACTTTGAAGATCAGTTTGTTCAGAACATTTATTCATGTCCCAGGTTGCAAAGCAAGTCTTTGCATCATTTTCATGTGTATAGGAATATTATAAGGGCGTATTAATAGTCCCCTTAAATTTCTTGATACTTGAAGTTGAATATCACAGCCCTTTCAAATTACATAAAGAACAACTTGGCATGAAATTAATGTGGATGTGGGGCTTTGGTTATTTTTAACAAGTATTTCAAGCACTTTTTTTCTCTCTTGCCATGCAGCAAGAACTAAGAACATTTCAGTCAAAGTTTAAAAAGGCATTTGACTAAAAATTGGAAGTGGTTAACATTCTGATGCAATTTTAACTGCCACGTGAATATCTAATTGGGCAATCTCTTGCCTTAATGGACTGTTTCGAAGTGCTCTGTCCTCAAAGCTAATGACTGATTCAGCACTGCATCAACCCACTTTTACAGTAGAACTAACTCAGATTACTGTTCTTATCAATTTTAATCCATATGATTTTATGAGTTGCTTTAGAAAGTGCAGCAATTTACTAGAACCCTATAAGTAGATATTTCTCAAATATTACCAGGGAAAGTGCTCAGGGCAGGGAGGCATATATATGGTGTGTGATATAAGACCTCCTTAAAGCATTAGGTGTTATGAAAGCCAAATAACAGGTAAAATAACTTTTCCCCACCACTGCTGTTTTATGTTCTTTAAAGTACTCAGTCAAGTGACTGCTAGTTAAATAACACAGAAATGGTGATACTACACAAACTGTAGCAAACCCCATGAATCTCACTTCATTGTAATATGCAAAATGGAAGGGTATATTTTAAATTTCACATAATCCCATTATCTAGCAGCACAGAATACAGGCAACTGTATAACTTCCAAAGACAGCCTCTTGGCATATAAAAAGTTATCTTCTTACTAATAAATTAAACAACTTTTGTAATGAACAAAAAGGAAAAAAAAAAGACTGCTCTCTGCCAAGATTAGACACAAATTTATGGGCTCAGAGAAACAAAGAAAATGTTATCTGTTCAAAACGAAATCCCTGCACATACAATATCTACATTCATTTTCACGATCAGCCTCCTGTTCTGGTCTCCTCAAGAAGATCGACAGCTTCTTTCCACCATTGCTCCATAAATGTTCCTTTCTTTTATAAATAAGGAATAAATATGGACTCAGTGTCAAGTGAGTTCACCCAGCTTTGGGTCTGACTCATTGATATTTCTGAGGAATACTAAGCACAGTGGGTACATCCAGCAATTCTACATCCCCCCTGCAATGGGGGAAGTCAGACAGTAGGTCAGTAATGACCCTTAAATGAAGGCTACAGGGAGGACATACCCAGCACCAGGAGGGGATTGGCCAGAGGAACACAGATACCTTAAAAACTCCTCAGGTTGCTGAACAAGATTCATGGTCTGCCACAAACAAATGTGTGAAAAGGCCTGTAAACGTGCACAGATTATGGAACAAACTGTCTTTGCTACACTTTCAAACTTAGTGATGTTCTACACAAGTGTTGCAGGCCAAAATGAATGGCAAAGAAATTTAATAGCTTCGTCATGATTGTAGAAAGAGCTTCTACTCTCATAAAGACACTTCATATTTATTAAGTGACCTGACCTATTCATGACATACATTTAAAAATTCATTAAGTGCTGCCAACAGTAGTGCAGTGGAAGGACAAAGGACAAAGACTGACAGTTAGCTAAGGTCTAACCAGATTGAAAACATACAAGGATTAGTTTGTGCTGAAGTTTAGGAGGGAATACAAAGCTTTAGGTCTCTAATAAGGTTTTTCATTGTCATTTGTCTCTGGGTTGAGGAATTGGGATCAAAAGTAGAATTATCTGTTTGTTCTTAGCCATGACAGTATATTCTGACTTAAACTCTTCCTGTGCAATATTGAATAAAGTCCATCTTCATCTGAACATCACAAACCCAGAGCAATGGCAGCAAAGCCCACAAAGAAATGCAGTCATGAACAAGTTAGTATGCATGGAGTGTGTCTGCAAGAACATTATAGCCCAAGCTTCAATGGTTTGCTTTTTTCTTTGCACTAGTACTTGTACTTTTACTATGTGGCAAAAATATCTAGAGGCATAGGTTGAACGGGATTTAATCTATGATTTGTTTAACTTCAAAACAATAAATAAAAAACAAAAATCAATTAGAAAAGCCAGGAAAAGAGAGCTGCTTTTGTTGGCTGCAAATGAAGGAGTCTAATATATCCTTTCATAAACAAACCTCCTCTCCGCTAAGGTTTCTTGTAAGAACAGGCAGGCTTCAAAAGAGATTCAGAGGTTTGGTTTAGGATGGGAACCCAAAAGTTCAGAAAATTCATTTGTCTGCAAAGCAGAGCTGGAAGTCCCAAGGGAACATCTTGAGTGAGACTTTCTAGGACTTACCACGTCTATTCAATCATAAATGGTACTGTAAAAACAACCTCTCAGGGTGCTTTTCAGGAAACTAGACATTTTCTGCTGAACCAGCCAGAACCCATTAATTTCAATACATAAAAAGATGAAAAGAGAAGTTGGCTGCCCTTAAAGGTAAACAGAGGTCAAGGTGGAGCTTGGCAAGCAGCTATTTTTTGGTTATGTACCACCCTAAAAAAAAAAGTTGTTTCATGAAGAACTGCTCAAATTGAAGGAAGTAATTTACATAAGGGTTTATAAACTATTTTGTTCATCTTCCAGGAATAATCCAGTTAATGAGTTTATTGGCAGAAACATTATCAGATCAGAACACTTTGGAAAAACCGAAAAAACATGATTTGTATGCCTAATAAAATGAAACCATAATATTCAGTTTCAATCTGCCCAACTATCTGTATCTGTCCAAATAAGAGAGGCCTACAAGTCTCTAAAGATTTTATTTAGCATCAAACAAATTGCAAGTGCTCTGCAGTCAGCAGTGAGAAAATAAGGTTAAAAGTCAATAAATAAATCTTTTCCCAGATACTCTACTCTGAACGCTGATAATTTTATCCAAATTGGTTTGCTATTCCTTGATCCACAGTGCTACATCTTTTGCAGTGTAACAGCCTCCAAGTTTGGGCACCCAGGAGAGGGGATGGGAATACACGGTGCAGTGGAAAAATTACAAACACCACATTCCTTCAAAATTCATTTATGCTGTTACAAATAAACAAGAGTCTTGAATGACAAACCTTCACAGGCCTCAGTTAGTAATCCATTCAATCAGTACAGGTGCTCAAAGCTAATATTTGCAGGCTTCCTGGTTTTGAGAGTATAGATGGAGTTAATAAAATTTCCAGGACTGGGGGAACAAGAACTGTTTTGCTCCCCTTTCCTTTCAACCCTCCAGACAATCCCATTTTAATTGCTGCCCAACCCCATATACATCTCCACTCTTCTTCTGGTGCTTGGTTTTCTATTCTCCAGCGCCCTTTTAGTCCCAAGGCAAGACAGAGAAGGTGAAGACTGTCAGAAAAAGGGAAGGAAGAGTGGGAGGGAAAGCCCTTCCCCTGCAGCCTGGGACTGAGAAAAACAGGTTTTCAGAAAGTCCCTGCTCTCTCATCTCAGGCAGTGCCAGAGCAAATATCCAGGGAAAGCAGTCACCTGAACCCACGGCCAGACTCACTTACACACCTCACTGGCCTCGACTTGCTTGCAGATGTGATCAAACATGTTCCTAGCTGCAGGGATCCCCAGCTGACAAGTTTCATACATCAGCCTTCCACAAAAATAGAAGGAAATCAATCACAAGTGTTACTCATTATACAGTCCTAAGAATCAGCTGTTTATGATGCCACTGGCTTGCTGATGGACACAGCAAGGGCACTGGAGGTGAATTTTAATTGCTTCACCCAAAAGATGCCTCTCTGCCATCTTTATGGAGCAGAGGTCGATCAGAGGAATCTGCCTATACCTACGGCAAACAAAAGCTTTGGAATGATGCAAATCAAAATGTCCCTGCCTTAGACAAACATTACAAAGAGATACTTTGCTTGTACTTAGAAATAAGAGGCATATTTTGACCCAGGCGAGTCCAGGCTAGGTTGCCCCTGACCTTGACTAATATTTTCCTGGCCTGGTTTTTGTGTGCATCATCTCCCCAGAGCATAGCACACAGAGAGCTTCCAGTTGCTAATGCAGCTCTTCTTTCCTAAACATACCCAGATGAAGAGTTGGAATCCAGATTTTCCATGAAACTGGTTGTCAGAAGACCTTTAAGGGCAAGAGAAGATCAGATGATTGAAACGAAGATATTTAGAGGAAAAGACAGAGGAGCAAGAAGAAGAGGGTAAAACTGAAAGATCCAAGTTCTAAAGGAGAATGGATTAATTCCCAGAGGGGAGACTAAAACAAGGAAGAGTGTCAGTTCTAGGGAGAATAGGAAAGAAAATGAGAAAGCATTAGTATAGAAATCACCACTCAGGAGAAGCCCTGAATCCCAGCAGTGACAGAAAGGGGGTTTCTACAGGGAGGGGCGGGGGGAGAAAAAGGTGCTGTCTCCATCAGGCAGCACTATTTGCTTCCAGCTCTGCACTTTCCTGACCTATCCCACAAGAGCACCTGGAATCGCTGGTTGGAAGGGCTCTTAAGTATTTCACCCTTCAGTATTTATCATTTAGTCTTTCTTAGTCAAGACCATACTATTTATTTTTGCCAAATCTAAACTTATTTGATGTCATTGAATTGCAGTGACATTCTCAGAGAAGTGTCTGTCATACAGCAGGATAAAGCAGCACCCAGGTCAGTTAAGCACCAAGGCAGAACTGGATACACAGTGCTCTAGTGCCTACAGAAGAGGTGTAATAAGCTGCCCTAGCCAAAACCCCTCATCCCTGCCCAGGAGCTATGGTTTATCAGATAACTTAATTCACATTCATACAGCAACTTTTATCCTATGATCCTAAAACCACGTTATAGGCCATATATCCAGCATAATTTACATATTCATACATACTCTCCCACAGGTGCAGCCACACCAAAGTCAGAAGTAATATTTCATTTTCACCAAGAGGTGAGGCATTTTCTTAAGCCAGATTCCTTCTGCTAACAGAGAAACACCACATGCTAAGTGACAGAATTTTTCTTATACTGGAAAAGGATCTTAATTAATGCTTAATTTTGCCAGCTCCTATGAATCATATGGAAAAGTTTAATGCAAAAGTAAATATTGATTTCTTGTCCTATTTACAGTAATCATCTCAAACAATGGAGCTACTCGAGTCACATTATTAAAAGGTGTGCATGGCTATATTTTTCTCATTAAGTTTGCAGAAAACTCCCTGCAAGCAAAGTGTTAGTCTGAAGAATTGCTGAGGACTAAGAAACAACTGTGCCCATCCTACCAATACAATGCAATCTTTCTGAAAATTCATAGGCAAGCTGTTCCCAATGACAGGCATGAGCAGAGTGGCAGTGGAGAACTGAGACTATTGCAAAACAACGGCAGACTATAAGCCTGACAGAGATCAACAGCCTTACATTTATCAATAGATAGAGATTTTCACAGGGTGGTTAATAAGTAAAAAAACTCCCCACCCCTCAGCCCCCCTTCAAAACACACCTCTCATAAAAATTGGCTAATACATTAATTTTCCAGGAGACTTAAGTATCTAAACCAAATAACACTACTACATCCTTTTGGCATGCCTTTAATCCCAGAGAATACTGCATCATTTTAATCAAATACTTGTGTTTTCACTCTTGGTTTTTCAGTGCCCAGATGTTTGAGCACTACTATCAGTGATTAGAAGAGAATGGAGCCAGAGAAGCACAATGAATAGCATGAGGATGAGTGGGCAGCATTTCAGAAAGTCTATGCTTTAAATCCATTAGTATTCAAGAGGTTTAAGTGCCATGATGCTCAATTCATTTTATCACAATGATTTAAATAGCCTGTTCTGCCACTGTAAGTCAGATAATCAAGGGCATGAACATTTTAGTTATAAAAGCTTGCACAGCTACAACACTGGTTGATAATTATAGGTGTGCAATTTTATGGAAATAAAGATTGTTTTTAACTGAGAGCCTGGATTTTTCTTCCTTTAGCCCAGAAATTTTATTTACAGGAAATGAAAGTAAGACATGGTGTTTCCTTTAAAAAAAAATAACAAATTCATTTACAATAATACCTCACAAAAAGATACTCAAGTCACACTTGTGCTGGCCTTTGAAACAAAAGGCTCCATTCAAGTGAAACAAAAACAAAACCATTCAGACAGAAATACCCTTGACAGTATGAGTCTTTCAAGAAATACCGGAATAACAAATGAAAAAGAGCATTTTGGTATAATCTTACTATCCATCTGATCTGAATGTCATAAAGAGAAAGCAGAAAGTTAAAGTTCAAATCTGGCTTACTTCAAATCTAGGCAAAAATATGTCTTTGACACACTTCATTATAAAGGACCTTGAAGCTTTTTACTGGTTTTGTGTATAAATTCCATTTCAACCTTTTGCCTACACGAACCCAACTCTTCAATGGAACGTGCAGCTTGTTAAGAGCAAGTACCAATATTGAGCAAGAAAAACTTAATGCTGTGTTTAACCAGGTCTATTAAGGAAAAATATTGCCATATTAGAGTTCAGGCACATTGAGTGCTAGCTCAACTCTTCTCTTAAAGAGAAAAAAACCCAAACCGAGTCTCTTGAGTTTAGAATGAAGGACAGAAGATGGTGTTCCTTCTGTGAAATGCCAGCAGGACACAGCCCCGCCATAAACACAATGTACGGACACTGCCTTGCTCCCGAGGCACGGAAAACCAGCACAGACTGAAGACAGCCATAGAATCACACTTGGTGTTTCTGTGGCAATCTGTTTTGTACCCAGGGGTTTCCTGTGGAGGGGGAAAAAGGAAAAAAAAAAAAGGAAGGAAGTCAAAGCACACGATTAATTGTGGATCAAACAGGAAAGTGGAGAGGAACATTTCACCTCTCTCAGATAGCAAAGACTTCAAGACAGAAGTATTACCAGTATGACCCACCATACAGCTCATAATTCCCTAACAACATAAGCTGGCTTGACAACACTGGTTGCAGAAGATAACACTTATATAAAACATATACACACTTGCACAAAGGGTCACACAAAGAAAGAGCAAGCAATGCAACTTTGTTCCATGTCATCAGCATGAAACTCCACTGAAAAGCAAGACTGAATTCTGAAGCAACTTCTTTTTAATAAGTTTTCTAGCTGTTTGCTGCATTTCAGAGTAAGCAAAAGAATCTGAGTTGCAGCAAGTTCTCTCCAGTGCATTCTCACCCTTCACAAGTCTTTCCTGCTATGTCTGAGGCTTGACTGTGATCCCTGCTTTTGCATAAGCTCCTCACTCTTAAGTACCCTCTTCTGCCACTCATTACCCTCCACGTGCCACAGTCAGCAAATCCCTCCTGTGACTGTAGTTCAGTAGAGAACTTTTTCCCCTCCATCCACTGTATTCACCCATCCATTCCTTAGAGAAGCTATTCCAAGCCAAACAGCCATCCATCACAGCCAGAATGGGCATCTTGAAATCCAAACAGCTACCTTGACTTCCTGGCTTTAGCCTTTTAGATGGCTTCTGGTCTCCAAGAAGCCATCTGAGAAAAGAAAGCCTTCCACCAACCAAATGGGTTGCTATTTTTTGATTTACTTGAAGTTCAGCACTGGTATTCAAATACTATGCTAGCAGTGCAAGGGGAACCCTAACTGGTGCAAGTTACAGAAGACACCGGAACAGCAAAGTGCCTTACCGCAGATGTGGGTTTTGCGTTACCTTCTGCGCCAGCAAATCTGGTTATCTTGAACGGCACATACTAATGCCGTATAGTTCTCATTTCCTGAGTAGGACTTAAAAAATGCTTTTAAGGCCAGCTCTTCTTCTCCTTTCCTAATCTCAGACCTCATCTGAATTCATCCAACTGCTTGTTCACACATGAGATTATCAAGAACAAAGTTCTTTTTCACCCAGTTATAAATCAAAGCCTGATCAATACTATTCTCAAAGATCGATCAATGTTTCAAAGCTGCCCTTTCAATCCTTCAGTAACAATAAGTAGTAGGAACAGTATTACCCCAATCAGGACGATTTTTGTATCAAAAGCTCCAGTTACCTATTTTCATCATATTCAATTGATTAAAAAGAATGCTCTTCTGAACCACGTCCTTGGGTAGATTGCAGTCTTGAATCCCTGTACAATGGTTTTTAAATTACTACCAAGTTAAAGAGCAAATGGTGGTCTGAGAATAAGTGAGGTTATCATTAATTCCTTTTCTTTTTTTTTTTTTAAAGTAACATTACTAAAAAAAGAAAAACCTACTGGCAGAAACAACATGCAGTTGTCAAAGATCTTTGATCTCAGGCAGTAATTGCCATACCATATTTAGCAAAGTGATTTATGATCAGGCAAAATTCACAACTCTACATATTCCCATCACAGGCACTCTAAGGCAATTGGCATGGCCATAAGTGGTATGCCATAGAAAATATTTTCTAAAAAACCTTGAAAAACAGGGATCCACTACTCAGTGAGAGCAGTAATGGACCTCAGGAATCTCAGCTCACTAGAAAAAGGTTTTTTTCAACCCCATCTTTGCTTCTGCATACTTTGCAGCCTTAAGTAGTTTGTTGTCTACACATACTAAGCACCTCTCAGCAGCAGCACCTTTCCATATTGACACCATGAAAGCTGAATTACATCAGCTTCCTGCTCCTGGCACAGATCCAAACCCTTTGATCAAACCCATGCTTTCTTCTAATTAACTTTTTAGACAAAAGTGGTTGCTGCTCTCATAATCACCCCTTTCAAGTCCTCTTGAGACTTTAAATGCTTCAGCACAAAATATCTTAGGTTGGCTTAAAGCCTCTTGAACTTTTTTATTTTATAAAAACAACCACCTTCAACTATCTATGATTTTTTTTTCCACTTGATAGAGCTGATCAAACCGTAGAATCAATTGTGAGCAAGTGTTTCCAATGATACAAACATTGGCTTTGCTGTTCTGTGTTTGTCATTGGTAAGCTGGTGACAGGATAGTTGAAGTATTTCCAAACAAGAAAAGTTCTACTCATATCAGTGTGCCACAAGATGCAGCATTTATTTGAAGTAAACTTGAATTTATTTGAATGACCTATTTGCAACTGGTCATTTAGAAAAATAATCAAGTAGTCAAGACAAAAACCTCTACCATCCATCCAGAAATAAGTCGTATGCTGTGTGAGCCAAGTGACAAGGCATCCACCACAAAGAGTAGATAGCAAAGGAGGATGATTAACAAGAAGTTCATGATGAAAATAAACAAAATGGGCTCTTGACTACAGCAGCAAGTAGCAGCTATGATAGCAGCACTCAAGTATCATTTGCAATTGAAAAAATAAAGGTCGAGTATTTACCAGCTCTTGCCCTGAACAGCATCACCTTTGATTGAAACTTGATCAAAATGTCACACTCTTGAATTCAAGTTTGTAACTACATGGTCTGCAATAAAACATCTAAATATTACCACTGTTTCATTCACAGCCAACTATAATTTAAAATAATAGTAATTCCCACAATTGTTTTTCCTGCTGAACATGAGATTTTACAGGAAAGGCTCAAACACACCTTCAGCCTGTATGCTTTTAAGTCCAGTGCTACTCCCAATTAGGCCAGGACAGAAGTTTGTAATACCTCAGTCCTTAACTAGATTTAGGCTATTTCCTGCTTTTCCATCCAAGGCTGGGCAGGCCTGTTTTAATGGAGCAGCAGTCCTGCTGGCAGATCCACTAATGAATCAACAGAAGCTCATCAATCCAAGTAAAACTCAGAACCATTTGACATCGATTTAAAGCTTTCCCTCTAGGCCTCAAGCCCTGTTTTCTCCAAGACATTGCTTGAACATTTCCAGCATCACTTGATTAGGTCCAGACACTGCATTGCATTTCAAAATGAGATGTGGAGTGTCTGCACTCAGCAGACAGGGTGCTGATCACGAGCATAAACATTAGGAGATAAAATAGCCAGTGACACCTCCTTAGTCCATCAACTCCCAGATGTGTCCAGCAAAGAACTGGAAGGAATGAGGCCATTGTTCCAAAGGTGAGTGCTGAGAACAGGAATAGGGCACATTGACAAAGCAAAATCAGACAATTCAAAATACTACAAGATACTTGTTTCCTTACCAATAAATACCAAAGGGAAAAAATAACCTAAAACACACTTTCCATTTTTCCTACAGGCCAGCACCAAGCTACAGACCTTATTGCGTTAAAACATTTACCCAGCAGGCAATTGCAGTGAAGCAGATAAAGGAAGAATGGAAGAGTCAGGGTTGACTCCTCTATTTTAAAAATATTATCCATAATATTTTCACTGAGGTAAAACCACATAACAGGGGGATGAATACCAGCCAAACACTGAAGTCATAAAGATGGGGAAAATGACATCTTGAATTCATCAGTCTGTTATTACATCAGTCTTTAGTGACTAACAAACAACCATTTTATCTGGAAGTGGCAAATTTTCACTTTTGGTGTATGTATGCCTGGACAGAGGCAGACCATGATATAGTTTTGTTTTAGAGTGTGTTTTGTTGTGGGTTTTTTTAAGCACAAAAACACTCTCTACTGTAATCCAAAGGAATGAGAATTGTAGTGAAGAAACAACTACTCTGCACTTCTTAAAATACAGCCCACCAGATACTCATCCTAAAAACAAGTTTTGACAGAACAGAGGTGAAAAGATTTATAAACACTTTATCTTGTCCAGAGCTTAAATCGGTATTGTTGTATTTCAAGCTGTAAATTGTGTCAGTTATACTGACACTGATATAACTGAGTTATATCTGCTCCAGTCTGTTCCTATAATAGATCATTATTAATGGTCACCACAGTTCTGCTGTTCCTTTACAACTCCTGCCTGGAAATATAATTCTTTACAAATCAGTAAATAAGCTATTCCCAAGCTATGCTTCTCAGTTGCAGTAACCTATTATCTGCTTTACAACATGGCTTACGTGGTCCCACCAGGGACAAGGACCACATTGTCCTAGGTACTGGGCAAACAAACCAGAAAAGACAATCCCTGCCCCTAAGCACCTTAGTGTAAGCAAAAAAGAATCTCAGTGACAAAATCAAGTTGGAACAGACTCCTGCATATAGGCCAAATAAAAGGAAGACTTCATTGGGTCAAAAGGTCTTCAAACTTTCTACCTTAACCTAAGCTAATCTCTAACACAGCTATATTTTAAGATAAATATTGAATAATTGATGCTGCCCCAGATAAAATATGCCCATGAAATGATATCAGATAAGGTAGACTCTTATTCCACGTAATGAAAACCACTAGGCAAAGTTAAAACCACAAAATTAAACGTACTCAGTTTTAATTCTAAAGTGTCATAACTTTCTAATATAGACACAACCTATGGTGTACAATCAAAACAGATACAGAATTGATACTAACGATCTCACATCTATAACAGAGGATTTGCAGTGCTGACAGCAGCACTGAATAGGCCAAAGAGGTGTCCCTGGACATGTTCATCTCTAGAATGTACTCTGTGACACCTAAGGATGCATGTCAAATTATGCCCTCTGTGCTCCAAGGGGCACTCCCACGTGAAGGGCTGTTCAGGATCTTCAGAAGAACAGCACGTTTCCTTAGACAACCCTCATTGATGCCACACAACCCTGCATGACAGACACAAGTCTACAGCAAGCTGAGGAGAAAAAGAGTGCACAAACCAAATGAGCAAGTGATTCCTCCTTCCACATCTCACATCCTCATCCCAGGAGGATTTTTTTTTTTTTTTAATTTAAAATAGCCTGACTTTAGAGACATAGATAAACTTTAGTATTTCCAATGCAACAAGAACCCCAGATGGAGGCACAGGGCTGACTCTAACTATTCATGCAATTTCAGTGCAATTTCCTCAAAATACAAAATTATTAAAAAGCTAGACAAAAAATAATTTTAAATAATTGTAAAGAAAATAACACAGCCCACAACTCCAGTGAAAGGCACATGAACTTTTGACTTTTTATTAAAAGACTCTTGCCACAACTACACAGACCAAAAGAAAAATGATCTTCAAATTACAGGCTTGACTGCAGAAATAAGCGCGCAAATAGGTTTCTCTCATTTGTGAGGTGTCAAAATCTTGATAGAAAGGTGGAAAACTCAGAATGAAACAGGAGGTCAAGTACTCAGAACACAAATAATCCACCCAGACCTAGAAGTTTATATCCACAGCAACCACATTGAGCTATCTGCCAAAGTTCACTTGAAGCTCAAGTTTCAGGGATGAAAAAGAAAAAAGAGAAGGAAAAAAGGCAGCACCACAGAAGACATCCATTTAGACACGAAAAGGGCAGCTCTAAAGATGCCAGAACAACAGTATTTTAGTACTAAAATCTGAATTTTCTTTAGTAACACACTGCTTCCCATGAATAATAAAAGAGTATTCTCAATGTTTTATGAAGTATAGCACAGTCAAAGACTCTCTGCAGGACTTGCTTATAATATACTGATACCTTTGCATTAAAGAGATCAGTAATATTCAACTAACTAATACAGGGCAACCACACGCTGCAATGAAAGCATCAGAAAGCAAAACCCAAAAAGGTTATTCAAAGAAACAGATGGGGAGCAAATACTTTATTATTTTGTCACATCACACATCCCTGTAGCATCCAGGAGCCCCGATGAGCCCAGAGTGGTAGATGCTACAGTACAGCCAATTTATGAACCAGACACACTTCTCAATGAGCAGAAGAAAATACATGCTATTAATGTTATTACAGCATCAGAGCAGCATTATCTTAGACAATGAGAAGTGTGGAAGTTCTACATGCTTTCTTTACTGTTATTAAAAGTAGCACTGTTACCTTGGCAACTGCTGAATCACTTGGGAGTTTGTTAAAGAAACCCAAATGTTACTTATACTTGCACATTTGCAATCAATTTAGGGAAAACAATTCGGGTTTTGTTTTGTGTATTTTTTTTTAAACAAATCACATTTTTTCCTTATGACTATGACCTCACAAATTTCAGCTTTTTTGTTGCATTTTTTTTAATAAATCAGTTCTTGGGATTTAATTAAGGCAGATCACATCTCATTTGCACCCAAAGTAATCTGCACTTTCTTAAACAATAAATCATAATAATCCATGCACCTTGCAGTGCACACAACGATACCCATCAGTAAGCTTTCCACCTTCTGTGCAGGTACTGGGTGGGAGGGACAGGCATTTCCCCTGGAGGAGGTAGAAGGGAAGGAAAGGAATCCCAAACACCTGCTTTGCAGGGGCCCAGACAGCAGTCCCAGGTATAAGAGCCACAGAAATGGGCACAGTATCCTAAAACACTGGGCTGCCAAATCTGGACCTTGCGTGTCTTGTCTGTCAAGCCTTCGTATCCCTGAGCTTTTCTTGGTTTGTTTTTTTTAACCCTTCCTTAGAACTGTTTGTTTTTAAGGTAATAGATGGATGCATGAAGACAACAGGACATTGCAGAAGGATCAGTCCGAGATATGGTGGTTGTGTGGGATGGCTGTTTTCTTTCATTTTCATGAGCATATTATTCCCCAAGTACAGGTCAGCCAAACAGCAACAAAAACCAGAGTACTGGCAAATCCCAGCTTTTCTGTCAAGGAACCTCATGAAACTCAATTAAGCTGTGAAAAATAGGCTGATTTTGGAGAATCTCAATTATTTTAAATCGAATTTGCCACACACAATCAGTGTGTGAGTGTACCCCAAGCAAAATGCCCATTTTCCTTAAAATAAACCCATCCAAAAGACACATCAGACTCCTTAAGACTGTCACCTCTTCAAGGTGTACCAAGTCAACTGGATTAAAACTCAAAGGTTAAATACAAATCCTCCTGAGCAATACTTGCAGGAAGAAAAGAACCTCAGAGAAGATCTTATCATTCTCTACAACTATCTGAAAGGAGATTGTGGGGGTTGATCTTCCCTCCCAAGTAACAAGCTATTAGACAAGAGCAAATGGCTACAAGCTGTGCCAGGGGAGGTTTAGATTGAATACTGGGGAAAATTTCTTCACCAAAATGTTTGTCAAGCCCTAGAACAGTCCACCCAGGGAAGCAGTGGAGTCACCATCAAAGAGACATCCAGGCAACATAACGCAGTTTCCCAAAGAAAGCATCATTTTCCAAATGCTTTGCAGAATGAAAGTTAGATTTCTCTTTCTGAAATTAAGAGGATCTTTGTATTCTCTATTAATTCTTTATCGTGCTGCACTTGGAGGTTTAACTTAAAATCATAGCCAGAGGAACCAATTTTAAGTACTTATTTGGTATCTTTAGTGAGAGATCTGTTACAGAAATGCACCCTCTAGAAAACATGAATACTCATGAGACTGCAGAAGACCAGAATTCAACTACAATTAAACATAAATTGTTCGATACAAAAGTGGAATGGTTACAGAGTTCCTATTATGGTTGTTGCATTAAAAACGACATTGGCAAGAGGAAAAGTATAGGGCTATTTGCACCTCCACAATAGGGATGTATTACACTTAGGGGCCGTGATTCAGTATTATATTTCCTATTTTGTATTAAGAACTCAACAGTTAAATTGCTCAGAGCATTTGAACCTTAAATACACAGTATTCCACATTTACTTGCAAGTATGTAAGTCTGAGACAATGACTCATCAGATACAACCTTACCTCTGAATTTCCCTCCATTTAAGCTTCTAATGAGATGATAACACAAGGGCCTTAGGGTTTTATTTTACAAGATTACAGTAGAACTTGATAGCAACTGAAGACTTTTCCCCCTGAATTTGTTTGTGGGGGATAAAGGAGGGCAGGACCCGGAAACTTTTTTCTTTAAAATGTGCACTAGAGAAGAATCCTAGTGTATGTTTGCTTGTGAGAACACTCTTTAAGAAGTGGTTCACGTCAAGAAGTAATAACATAGATCAAACTATTTATTCACACACTGACATTCCAATACCCCAGGCATGTTTCAGCAGGAAAATAAAAAGTTCAAGATCTGTGCAGAGACCTGTATGCTCCAGCCACATTTCAAGTTCTATGTTTTCTCTCACACCAACCTCTCAGTTCTGTCAGCCCCCACTCTTGGGCTGACCATCCTGCCCATGCTATTCTTGTGTGCTGGGACTGTTTAAGACCACAGTGCCTTGCCCTGTGTTTCCCTGTCATCTCCATATTACACCAGGCATGTTCAATAAGTTTTTCCAATCAGAAATACAGTGTGGAGGAGGAAGATTAGAATGGAAAGCGTGACAGCATTGGGGATGTACCTTTGAAAAGCATCGTCTTTCAGAGAGAGCAAGCGAAAGGTTTAGATAAGAGATTGCACTGGGACAACTGTGCTGGGCTACAGAGCCATGAGACACACTTGCCAAATGGGTACAGACTTGAATTACTGTCAGATTCCTTTTTTGACTCAGGTGATGTTTCCCAAAGGTGAGCATCTACTTTAAAAACAAACCACCATCATGGTCAAGGATATTACAGACCTTCATATCAGGAAGAATAATTCTTTTTTTCTGCCCCATCCCTGCTGTCCCTTTCTATAGCGCTCCAAAGAAATGGCAGGGACTGCTGCAGGAAGGTGATGCACTTGTACACTTACTTCTGTGTGACCATATTTCTTGCACAGCAAGATGAGGCACAGCATCTCCATTGCTTCTCCAGCTTTCCTGACCCTCCTGCTTGTCATTTGTCATTGCTACCTGCTAGTCTGATTTTCCCTATTCCTGATCTCACAAGTGAGAACATGAATCCACACATCAGCCAAGACTGCCTAGCTGAAAAGAAATCCCATGATTAGGGAATGGCACAAAATTTTGTCTTGCATTGAAAAATAAATAAAAACCAGGCTGAAGAATAGAAGCAGAAGTGTTTTGCTGCATCTTCTTACAAAAAAGAAATATTCTTTGAGCTCTAGCTGCTTATGTGCAAAGCAATTCATAGCAGCTATAAAGACAGGAGAGAGCTCTTGCTAACCAGTGAATAGAAGCAATTAGCCAAGAGAAGAGCATAAGCAACTTGCTCTTTGCCTTCATACAGCTTATCAAGTTTATTCTGCCCTGTTACATCTGTGTAATTTATATAAAAAGCCAGCAGCTACTTGGCAAGATTTACATCTAGAAACAGCAATTTAATCACATATGAAAGATCAGTGGAACAGGATGCCTCAGGACATTGCAAAATTCTCACCTCCCACTAACCTGCTCAAAACTTGCCTTGGTCATGTCAAATGTTAACTAAAAATAGCTTTTAAATATATTTCATTATTAGGCTCATCTCTCTAAACAGAAACATGAAATTTATTAAAGTTATCATGTGAAATACTGCATGCTTGCGCAGCAGAAACAAGCAGCTTGCAAGTTCAGCAATCTTCCCTCTGCAGTGATGTTACTGCTCTAACATAGCAGAATTCCTTGCCACTTCTTGGCCATGCAGAAACAAGTTGAATGGCAGATGTTAGAGATTTCATAGTGGAAAAAAAACTCCAAAAGCAAAACTGTCAAATGTGACTTTGCTCCCTAAAACAATAAAATGAATGGATTCACGTGTGACCTACATGTAGTAGCTAATCCCATCAAATCCAGGATAGTCTATCCTGCTGTTTCAATATTACATTTTTGACATTTTAATACAGAACAGCAGTTATATTTACCAAAAGCATCACCTTTGAAGCCTGACCTCAAAGCGTCCTAAAGTTTCAAATGCCACCGCTATGACTAGGTAAGGTCTAATTTGAGGCAATCCTGTATTTATTGCTGTTATACAAATAACAAAGCTCTTAATCAACCGAGGCCTCTCAGAAGCCTCAGTTCTTTCTTCTTTAAAAACCTCTTTACAGGCAACAATCAGACAAGACGCTGTGTACTTGCTGATTGGGGCTCAGAAATTTTTCTAAATGTTCATGCGCCTGCATTGCAAACACAGTAGCTCCAACAGGTGCCTTTCAGTAACTCCTGAGGGCTGGGGTCAAGGACAGAAGACGTATTAATTTAGCATTACTTTCTCAGATATGGCACTGATCACTCTCAAATCAACACTCATGGAAAGCAGGGACAGCTTGCTGAGATGCACTTGATCTGTGAGTGACCCTTCTCACTTTGTCAATATTCCAGCTTTGAGAAGGATGAAAATTCATAGTTGAAGAAAATAAATTGAGTGTCCAATGTATAGCAAAGCTCTCCCTAGTAGGCAAAAAGAGACATAATTCTGCCACTTAATTGGAGCTCTAATTAGAAAGCAAAAATACATTTCATACATAAACAGTTACCCTTCATTAATCCCCTTCTTCAGAAATGAAGAATCTCTTTGGGAGCTGTAGCCTGGGGGATTTTTTTTTTGTTTATTTTTTTAAACAGTCATTTATCTATTTCTTGTAAAATACAAACAAGACTTTCTGTCAAGTCCATGACTAAAATCTCGAGTGCAGAAGCTAATACAAATGTTAATGCTCATAATGGTGGGGCATTACATAATTTCAACAACTGATATATATGCCCAGTCTAAATGGCACTTCCTCCTATGTTCAGCTGTTTGTCAAACACGACATTATCTCACCAATGGCTTCAGCATCCTGAGTGTCCAATGCCTGCCTTGGCCTTTCAGCATGCTCTTTAACCCATATTTATAATCAGAATTTCCTTGAAGAAAAGAAATTGATGCAATAGGATTCAGTCACATTTATGAGGGAATAAGAGAGCAGATATTCAGACTAAATAGCTTAAACTGGAAGCCCAATAATAGGTGTCCTGTTTAAGGTAAACTGGAAGCAATTGAGAAAGCAGGGGCTTTTGCACTACAAGTTTGCTATGTTCCACATCAAATAAACAACTCAACCCATTCAATTTTTCCAGCAGCTCCGGCAGTAAGTACTACTGGGATTTACACTAACAATTCTACAGTAAGTAATCATCAGAACAATCTTTTTTCCACAAGCATAACTAAAATCTTAGAGCAGAGATTGTATATTGCAATCTTTTACCATTACTTTTTTTCATCATGCCACAACTAACAACTCTTCACTCATATTTTCATCTTCAAAACACAAAAGAATTCTCACAATCATCCTTTTTAAAAACAAATCTGATTTAAAACAACAGTTGTAAACATTACTAGGTTTAAACCAAAATGATGATGACTTGCCTGCAGTTCCATCTCTAGCCAAATCTGTGTTAGCTCGCAGCAGAATTTCTAGCCAATTTGCATGATGCCACAAGAAACCACAGAACTGTGCTCAGTTAGCGTGTCCAGTAAACTATCAAGATAGAAAATACATTTCTAAATAAGCATTGCCTTTTCTTACAGTAAAAATGCGTGCCTAAAATCACTTTATCCACCAAAAGGCTGTCATTTGTCCATAATTTAGGATATTTGGACTTAGATGCATTCCAAGACAAGGATGCTAAAGAAGAATCCTTTATTCCTACAAGGCTGCTGTTTCTCAGTGAAACAGTGACACCAGTATGTCTCAGCCTGAGGGGCTCCCAGTGCAAGCTTTTTTTTCCCATGCCATATTGCTTTGGGCTTTCTTGAAATGGCACATTTTAATTTTTTAATTGTCAGATAGCAACTCTGCCCTGTTTTCACTGACTCACCATTTGCACTTAAGACTAAGGGCTTTAAACACCTCCCCTACCAAAAAAGAGCAGATATTTCTTGCCATGTTGAACACACTTATCAATTTATATTTTTTATTCCAAATCCTTGTGTGCAAAAGCATCTTGATTAATCATTGTTTGCAGGAACCATTAGAAAATCTTCATCCTGAAGGCACATTATCCCTAACAGGACAAAGTTACTCCACACTGACCTACTGAGACAGTTAAAATCTAACTACCAACGTTGCCCTTCTGCAGCCTTCTAAAAGCTGTAACATGAGAAACTAGTATTTAAAAAAAAAAAAAGGAAAACTATAAGGATTTTATAACCTAAAAGCGAGACTAATGTGCATTTTATGACAGATAAGAGAAACTGTATAATATGCAAAATTCCCCTATGCTTCTTTATAATTCTCATATTACTTTGCATAAACATGGTCTACTTGGCAATTTCCAAGATGTTTCAGTAACAACAATATTTAATTCAGTAACAAATTAAAAAAGTTTAAGTCCCTCCAAAGTTTTTGTATTAAAGATACACTTTAGTTCTATAAAGTTGTGCTGTGCAGGTCTTCTGTCAGAATAGTTTCCAGGCTGATCTGAAAAGGCTGTTCATGGAATGTAAGGAAAAGGTATGACTTCAACCTGACAGACCAGGCTGTAACTTACAGGAGTCTAGGGAGGGAAACAATGAATATGTTCTCTCCAAAGGACACAGTCACACTACATACACAATGCACACTTGTTCTGAAATTCATTAAATTCACACAAGATTCTGATATAACCATCCTTTCGAATTAAATAGAGAATTAATAGCTTTTCTCTTCCACTGTCCGAAAAATGGACAGCTGACAGATTCTGACTATGAATGAGAAAGTGAAAATTACAGGTTTTGGAGACCCTTGAACAGAAAAGTCATGTAATTCACAGGAAATTCAGATCATATCTGAGCAGTCTTTGGATTGGGCATAAAACTGTTCCTAAGATTTGCCTACTTTTTCTGTAAGTTATTCATCCCTTCTATTTGTACTGTCAGAGAAGAAGAAAAAAGTAAAGCACAAAACACAGCTCTACAATGCACATGCCTGGAACAAGTTAGGAACAAGTATAAACAGAGAAACACTTGCAGACCAAGTATATTTTAGAATTATTAAAAAAATAGTCCTTGTGCATTGAGGGAGAAATAATGTTTTCTCCCTCCACCCCCAGTCTTAGCTTCCTTTAAGTTTCAGCTACATAAAACAGTTTAATGCATTCCACATGTAGGTCATCCAGAACATTTACATAGCCTACCAAAAATAATTTTCTGCAATAAATGTATTAAGATACAGAGAATGTAAAATTACTGTTCTTACAGGAAAGCTATTTCAAAGCAAAATATGCAGCATTCTAATAATTTTCTAACACTTTTTTCTGGCTAATACTTTTCAGCCTTATAAAAATTACACCAAAGATTACTTGAAATGTCATTAGACACCAAATAATTATAGGTCTGATTTTTTTTCTAAGTGCCAATTTAGAACTCAAATCTGTGCTTTCTAGGTTTATTTTCAAATTCATGTTGGTAATTTACCACAGTTCTTTCCAAACCTGGCCTCTAGTTAATAAGGCTTCTACACATATGGTCTGACTTTCTAAAGGGCCTATTAGGAAAGAAGAAAAAAAAAAAAAAAAGAAAAAAGAAAAGAAATTCCATTACTGTTTTCATGCTTTTTCATTGAACCATCACCGCATTCGCTTGCAATAACTCTAAAGGAGGATTATAAAAGTGCTTTCCCAGAATGTGTACTAAAAGGAAAGGAGCTCCAAACCTGGAGAGTATCTGAAAGGGGCCTCTTGTGAAGTGAATTCTCCCATGCAGCCCTTTGAAACCCTTTGCCTGGTCGAGCTGCTGGGCCTCCACATACAATTAGCTATTACTGCAGCTTATCCCAAATACTTTCACTAGCCCATCACAGCAGTGATTAGGAAAAACCTTAGTGCATGTCTGTAATGGATCCATTAGCAAGATCCTACTTCAGTTCAGAACAAGTTGAAACAATTTTCACTTTCTTAACACATCTTCACTCCATGTGGGCTTTTGAAAGGGCCACATGTTAGTTACTTCTCTGCTCTCCACCAGAAAGGTTCTCTCCAGATATCCAGGCTTTAGAGATCAGTTTATTTTGCAGTCCGCTTTTGACAAATACGAAATGTTTTCAGCTTGCTAACAGCACGCATGTAAAGCAAGAGTCTGTTAAAAATCATTAATTTAGTACACTGGGAGAAGTAAAAATAAAGCAAACTACCATCTGTACTCTTCACTGTTAGACAACATTTGTTATCGTCTTATTGATGTGGTTTCAAAGCGACTAGCCAAAAAGAACATTTTGGATAGGCATACAGGGAAGATGGAATTAGCTACAATGTGGGGTAGAAGCTTTCTTGTTCCCAAGACAGCAAGTCTGTTTCTCTGCTTATGATCCCAAATATATCATCCCCTTTGATACTATTTATCTTTATGAGCATGCTCCGACCACCCCATTACCGGTATTTTGCTTAAGCATAATAGCTGTGTATCACCATCACCCAAACTATAGAGAGTCCCAAATCTTCTTATCCACTTATTCATGCAAGGCAATAAAGTGAAGAAAGGCAGGCAACATTGTCACATATCCAAGGCGTCCTAAAGACCATCCACAAATTAAACCATAAAGAGGAGGGAAGAAGGGAACACAGTCCCCACACTTCCTTAGTTTCTGAAGGGAAAGCTTAAGGAGTGCCACAATACACCTTTAAGCCACATTACTTCAGGGAAGAAAAAATAAAACCACACACTTTGACAATTGCACTGCATCTGAAAGGCAGAACTGGAAAATCCACAGAGGCTGAAGAAGTGCCAAGGGAAACAGTGGAATTTGCTAGAAGCTTTGAATTGCAAATGCAAGGGGAAATCCTCTTCTGGAAAATATATTCAAACTCTATATACAGAGCAGATGAATGCCAGAAGAAATCTGACACCTTTCTCTCCCTTTTCACCTTTTGTCTTCCACCCTCTTTTTCTGCAACGCTCCTTCACCTTTCCTTCTCTCTTCGTGGGGGGGGGGGGGGGGGGGGGGGGGGGGGG
>JAWWTY010000016.1:9448116-9478307 GCA_035222235.1 Margarornis squamiger
TTCGCCCCCCCCCCCCCCCCCCCGGCCCCTCTTTATTAGCTGGGCTTTTTCACTGCTGCAACTTTTCCTTTTCAGAGACAAGGAATCTCAAAATGTTTATCCCACAGATCACCTCAAAGAGGAAGGGCTCTGTTTTTCTCAGGGGACAGGGAAAGTCCCAAAAGAACACCCACATTAGCAGTTCTTCCCTCATATCCAGATCTCTGATGTTTTTATTTGCCCAGTGCACGAGTACCCATTTGGTTTCTCCTTAGTTCATCCCTCGGGTCCCTGTAGTGGCAGGGGACATTCACAGAACAATGGTACTGCTGCACATCAGCACCCCTCTGCTTTACACCCCAGCCCCAAAGACCAGATGCAGATGGTTGGAAAGCTCCTGGAGTGAGAGAATCTGCAGTACAAGCCCCAATAACCCAGATTCAAGCTATGAATATATAAATAAATGATGAATGAACCACTTATTTAGTTTAATGCCAAGAGCTAAACCTACCATCCAGAAGAACTAAAATCAACAGCAGACTAGGTTCATTCCTCAACAAGATGGTAACTCATCTCCAAGCACCATGCTAGGCTCACACCTATAAATTAGCAATTAGGGTCTGATGCTGCACCAAGAACGGCTTCAAAGTAACAAAACTAACACAAAGTCCTGGGATCACAAGCAGGCATTCCAAAACTGCAAACCAACACAAGCCCACACGTGTTTCCTGTTTATGTCTAATGTCCCCTTGTCACTGTGAAAACTCATTTGCAGGTTCTGACCACGCTTAGGAAAGGAGGAGCAGCACAGCTTTTACTGCTGCATTTACAGAACAAGCAGTTACGTAGCCGTCTGAGCATTTTGTGAGGTATATTGCTCTCATAAGTACATAATAAAATAAAGGCTATTGTGGTATCCTTTCCTCTTGGAATGGCAAGTTCTACACAAAATTTCAGTTATATAAGTTTAAATCAAGTAACTAGCACAGAATTTAGCACATGACTTCTCATGAAATCAGAGTACAAATGGCCTGCACTCCAGTATCAGTAACTAACAGGCTGCTCCGGGGAGACAGTAAAGGTTTTCCCAATTACAGCATACCACCAGAAAGGCACCTGAAAATTAATCAGTCCCTCCTTTGCCCAAGCATTTTCAGTAAAAAAAAAAAAACCACCAAAACTTCAATCTTCCTTAACAATTGGGCATAGAGATCCGAAAAATATCCAAGGCTTTTATCACATACAAAAAACTGGTGAGAGACTCACAGGTTGTAGCAGTCCAAACCTGGATTAACTAGACTAGACTAGATTATTGTTTGGTTTTTTGATCAGAAGAACCAGGATACAACTGTATCTGCTGATAAGAAAAAGCCCATCCAGGTGGTTGATGAAGCCACTCCTCTTGCTTTCCTGAACTCTTAATACTGTAGGAACAATAGGATTTCTAATATAGCAGAAATGGAGAACTAGGACCACAGCAGTATTACTTTTCTCCTTTCCTTTCTAAAAATAATTGTTTGTTTTAAAAGAGAAATATAGTTACTGAAAGGAAATTTGTACACTGTCAGGGTGAAGAAGTAAGAGGAGACTCATGTCTGCAAGTTCTTCCCAGTTGATATCAATCTATAAACTATAACAGAAACTGCTTTCCAGAGCAACCACACACCAGAAGCTTCTCAGATCTCATATGTAATTTTTTTAAGTAAATATGTTCAAGTTTACAGAGCTTTCATAGGAAAGGAGTTTTACTTTCAAAAGGGCCCCGTGAGTACCCACAGGTAACCTCTTGACACCATATTTTGGTAACAAACCCCACAAACCCTTTTATTTCCATAGCTCAAGTACTCACCCTTCCCAGATCAAAAAGCATTATTTCTATGTACCAAAGAGCCACCTCACTCATCCTTTCCACCTTTAGCTCTCACACAAGCTGAGAGGAGAAGAGACTATACCAACCACACTCTCCACTTCTTCCTTTAGCACACAAATACCTGGTGAGCAGCACAAACTGAGCCTCTCCTTCAAGGTGTGTCCTACTCCCTCCATTTTTTCTGACGTGACTACTCTAGCTTCCCCGTGACCCTCTTTAACTGGGGCAGTCAGAGCTGCAGCAGCTGCTTCCACTCAGCTACTCAAGCTGAGGAATTAGGCCCTACCTTAGCTTTTTGGGGAGGATTGCTGCTCTGACACACCTGTGTCCCATCCCATCACCCAACACCAAATCACCTGTGTTGGATGGCAGATTACTTCCATCAGAGTCAGCTGTGGTCCTTAAACTGTTAAGCCTTATTGAAACACCCACCTTCTCCAAAGGAGTCCATTAAGAGGTAAATAGTTCAGGCCATGATAAAATTGCCCTCCACCATCTGCTCCCCTTGAGGAATGCAAGAAGCACTTCACTGGTGTGTGAGGGTCAGCAGAGAAGTAGATGTGGGCTCTGATAATCTTTCCTCGCTTCTATGAGGATTACACCAACCCGAAAATTAACGTAATCATTTTATATTCAGTTGCACTTTCATCCAGAGATCTTACAGCAGTTCTCAAACGGCAATTAATTAACCTCCAGGTCCCCTCTGCAAGGTGTGCACGTATAAGTAGAGGAGCAGCTTTACACACAAATTACAAGCAGTGCCAGGGAGCTGCTGGGAGGCAGCACAGCCTTCTCCTCCTCCTCCTCCCCATGCCAATGTACAGCCCTGAGGTGCTGCTGCATATAGACAATTTATAGATGATGGAAATAGACACTGGGAGGTTACACATCATAAAACACGTATGTGGCAAAGCCAAAAAGCAGGTCATAGTGCGTCAGGGATGAAACACTAATTAAAAATAAGCCAGCTCCATGCTTTAACTTTCCCTATGCAGCTGCTGAGGAGTGTGAAAAGGAGACTTTGTGTTTCTGCAAACCACTCTGTTCTTCATTTCCCCACCTCCAAAGAAGGCTTTCACTATTAGTTCTTCCTGCCATTAAGGTGTGTCTATGTGCCAAATTCTGCTAGACAAACCATGCATCTCCCTGAGGCAGGGTAAGATGGTAACTTTTAAGTAATGATGAGCTCTGTGCAAATTGTACCAAAGAGTTTAAGACACACATAATGCAGCTAAGTGAAACTGCAGGGGTAGGGGGGCATTAAGATGAGGATTCAGATGACAACTGGGATGATCTGACAACTCAGTCCTGCCAAAAGTATTAACCCTGCCCCTCTGTGGCCGGCAAGACGTCCAGTCCCCTTCCTGTGTTCAGCCCTGGTGCCTCTCTCTCCTCAGAGAGCAGTTCAGGTGCCTCAGCCTGCACCCAACCATTCTCCCATCTTGCTGTACCAGTTTTAGCAGCAGTGCCCTGCTCAGGGCCTGGGCCTTTCAACGAAACAGCCTCAAATGTTTCTCTGGGTATTTCCCATTCAGGAGAGGATTTAATTTGAAGTTGTCACTCCTAGTTACAATACCTACAGCCATAACTAGAAGGGATAGGACTATGCTATAATCCATGACTTTTCAGCTAGAAATGAAAAACAGGTTTTCATCTGCTTTCCTTCCAGCTCCCATTCTCCTTCTCTGACCTTCTGAGATGTATTTATTAGGTAATGCAGGATAATCACCTGTTGTCAAGATAATTGTCATTATGTACTCCAGAAAATTTCTAACTATCTTTCCAACCTTTGCTACTTCTCTGCACACATCCAGGTGTAACTTGCATATTATGTCTCTATTTGGCTTGCCATCACATGGGACAGGATGCAGGTGTGGGAAAGGATTTCAAACCAGCCTTCCAGTGGGTGTGGTGCACCCCAATTTTTGTTGTGTGTCCCTCTCAGCAAACTGTCAACATGAGACAAAACTGAGTGGCAGACTGTGAAGCAAATGCAACACATACACTGCACTGCCATGCTACAGACACTCCATTTCACTTTGGTTGTTCTTGTGCACCGCTGTAAGTGATGGGAGATGCAGAGCCCAGCCAGCCCCAATGCTCAGACTGCATATCTCTCTGTTTTCCTCAGTTTTCCTTTCAGAAGGTAGTTTACTTGGACAAAGAGGTGTCTCTGTCTCACCCTCGATTATGAAATTCAAATGACAGCCCTTTGCCTTAGGTGCTGCTTCTGCTTTTCCTCTCTGCTTCTTTCCTTTCTCCTCCCTGCTGCTACACTGGAGTGAATAATGCATTTTTTAGCTAATTTCCTTGGATTAGGCTTCCAATTAATTCAAGCCAGTTTTACAGACTGCCAATTCAGGTTGCTAAAATTCAGTTGGAGTTATTGGGGTAGGGTGAGGGGCTTTCCCATAAATTTTTTCCAGATTAACTACAAGAATTCAGTGGAAACAAATTAGTCATTTTTGCACGTGAGTATATACATCGGTATCTGTAGGATTTGTTTCAGCCCTAACTGAAAGCACAAATTACACT
Source organism: Margarornis squamiger (assembly GCA_035222235.1). Taxonomy (NCBI): domain Eukaryota; kingdom Metazoa; phylum Chordata; class Aves; order Passeriformes; family Furnariidae; genus Margarornis; species Margarornis squamiger. The sequence continues at coordinate 9,452,501 of JAWWTY010000016.1, forward strand.
CTTCCTTTCTAAAAGGCCCAAACAGAGTTTCACACCAACTGACAGAGGTAGTAATTAATGTGAAGGATCCCCGGGGTCTTTTAACCTCCTTTCTTAGCTTTTGATGGCTGAGACAGCCACAACCTGTGTGCCATTTAACTATCTATAAAACTGAGGGGGGAAAAGCATTTAAACAGGACATTGAGTTTTCTTTAAACTCTCTAATGAGCTCTAGATAAAGCAGAGAGGTTTTTACCGTGGATTTTAAGAAACACTTTTTCCCCTCAATTGTTCTCCTCGGGGCACAGCATTTCTGTCTCCTCGTAGGCAGATGAAATCCAGGAACAGCTCCCAGAAAATCCAGGAGCACTGATTATGTCAAACAGCATTGCACAGGAAAATTCTGCTGTAGGACTGTTTTACCCATTTCATTGGCTTGGTGCAGTTAGCCCTGTCTCTATTCAGATGTAAAACTGTGACAAGAGTTTTAGCTTTGCTTCTTTGTTTGCTGCAGATTTGCTAGCAACTTCAGGGTAATTCAGAATTATTAACTCATTCAAATAATGCAGCTTTATGACACTTCACTTAAATCAACTAATCCCTAAGAGAGGTAGCAATAACTCTTGGTTAGGCCTGGGGTTGGGAGCTAAATTTTGCCACCAAACTGTGATATTGGACAAATCAGTCAACCTTCTCAAACCCAGATCTCTGTGTAATGCCTCAGAAAGGAAGCATCCCCCCGGCAAAGTACTTCAATATCCTCTAATGATGGAGCTTGTTGGAAGTGTAGAAGATATTGAAGGACCAGGGAGAATTAGCTTTCAGTTTGATTTCCAGTTCAGGGATTCCAAGTTAACAGTATAGGAGTTGCTCCTTATTAAACATTCCAGTACTTTGCATGGTATATAGCACAAAATAGCCTCTCCAAAATACTTACATAGAGGGATACTGCAGATGCAAAATGATGCACTCATATGCTTGAATTAAGGCTGCTAATATCCAAGCCCTGACAGATTCCTGAGAAAACAGCCAACAGCTGAATCCTGCCCTCTGTCCACATCCAGAGCCAAGAGGAGATGAATTTCTGCTTAGAACTGACATTTTAGCACAAGCTGCCAAAGAAAGTGGGTTGCACTTGGACATCAGGCTGAACTGCAAGCAGCAGGTGTATGTCTGACCTGCTTTATCTCAGGGGCAAGGAGAGCCTACAAAGGGCAGGAAGGGACAGCACAAACAAACAGCCAGGGATGGTGGTGCTTTGTGTTGCCACCCATGCTTGTTTAGCAGGGCCCTGGGTTTCATTTGCCCTCTTGGGTGTCTCCTCATGCACAACCACGGGGCCTCATCAGACTGGATTTTCATTTCCAGTAAGTGGGTGAACAGGTTCAGATGGAGCAAGAGCATGTGCTTTCATTTCACTTCTCTCCATGGTTTGGTCTGGAACCAGAAGCAGAGCACAACAGTCCTTTTAAAATATAGCAGTCTCTGGCTGATAATGAGAACAATGAAGGAGTTGTCCTGTGAGCTTTATCCCTTTTGTGTATGTAATGCTTCGATTACCAAAAATGTTTTACAGAAAATTTTGACACAGCCTTACCCTGGTGAAGATCAGAATTTAAGAGCTGACATCTGAAATTAATGCAACAGACAATAAACAGCAAGTGAATAAATTGATTTTCCTATTATGAGGCTTAGAAAAATTAAAGAAATCAGCAAAGAATTGACCTGAAACAGAAGTGGGTTTGGCTGTTCGGAAGAACTAAAAAATAACAAGCAAGACAACCAAAACAAACAAACAAACAAAGTCAGCTACATCTTTCAACCCAAGGTAAAATATTTTGAAACAGCTGAGAAATTTCCATCTATAAAATAAAATGTGTTTAAATGCTATCTTAATTCTAAATTTTGACTGAAATAATTCCTAAATTTAACAATATTTTTGATATTTAATCTTTTCACTTCCCAGTGAAGTCACTTTACTTGAGAAACTTTCATCCAGTTCTGTATTAGACGACTACTTCTAATGCGGGAGAAATTACTCCTATGCACTGAAACTGTTAAACCTTCTATCACCTATTTACTCTGTTCTACACTTTCCAAAGTGACTAATGCTTGGACTGTTCAACCTGAGACATTTTACAGGGACCTAGCTTTCAGAAATTCAGACTTCTTTTAAAAGAAATCAGAGCCAGCTGACGAGTGCCTGTTGTGGGTGTTTTGGTTTGCAGTGGCAGAGCAGCTCTGGAGTGACCCAGTCACTGTGCTGGTCACACTGACAGAGTAAATCTGTTTGATTGCTTCCAGAGAGAACTGAACTGGAATTTCATCTTCAGGTGTTAACCACAGGGATTTGAACCAATAGCTATTTCTTTGGACAGCTACACACCATGTTTGTGATGCAGACATTTAGTTCAGGAGACCAGACTGAATTTCTTCTGAGGAAAAATCTCCAAAGAAGATGTTATGTGGATGCAGAAGCCTCAGCACCAACTTCTTTAGGCAACTAATCTGCCACTACTGCACTGATTTATTTCTTAATATAGCCATAGCATATGACATCTCATGGTGAACTTCAGAAAATACTGTCAAATCACAAACAGTTCCTGAAATTAAAAGCAATAAAAGACAGCAATTTACAAGATTAATTGAAAGAAAACAGGAAGGATACAGCAGTAAGTTCATGAAATCATTGAATGTACATTTCTTCATTATGGTTTCTTGGTCAAGGCAGGAATTCATTTCTCCTGTGTCAGCACAAAGACAGAGCCATCCCAGTCACTTTTACATGATATTAGATAATCTTTTCATTGAAAATCACCTTGCAGCAAACTTATATGAACAAGAGATTTACCAATAGTAAGACTGCAAAACCAAATACTGTATCTGAGACACAGAAAATGCCAGCACTCTAATGGAAAATGTTATTTTTCTATAAATGTTCTTTTAAAAGTTATCATAGTAACTATGAATTCAGCTTAGTATTTTTAATACGGTCTCACATAGTAGTGTCTTGGCCTGGAAAAACTATGATGTCATATGTAACCTATTCATTACAAATCCACTAATTGAAAACTTACCAAAATCCTTTGGAGCTATGTGCTTATAATGTCTGTAAGCAAAGAAAAGTAAAGATTAAAAGAAGTTGTCATTCAGCTCCAAGACAAAACATTACTATCACAGTCATGTCTATCACAAGAGGAAGACCATGTTTTTAAGACTACATAGAAGTTTGCAGAGCTCTGCAAAATTATCAGCCAACAACCCAATATAAATCTGAGATCAAATGGATAAGGCATCATAGACATTTTATCTACATCCAGAATTTTTAGTCTAGACATAAAGAGAACACCATCTGCTGTAATACAACCCTGATGCCTGGTAACCCCATGGACTTCAGAGAGGAACAGAGAGTGCAGCAGTCAGGCTGTAGAGAAGGCAATCTTTGACACTTCAGACATCCAAGGAGTTTGATTGTGGCTCATTGTGCAAATTCTGAAGGCCTGATACTACTAAATACCTAAACCTCATTTTCTACAACACGAGAAAATTGATCACAGAATCACTGAGTGGGTGAGGTGGGGAGGGACCACAGCGGGTCCTCTGGTCCAGCCTCCCTGCTCAGAAGAGAAAGAGTTGCCACTTGAAGATACTTTGCTCTGTAGTAGTTCCCAGTCAGTGGGGCTGTGGAATGAAAGGGAGGGAAGCCATGTAAATGCTGAAAACAGTTTTATTTCTGTAGATTTCACCTCTCATCTTTGGTAAGTGAAGGAGTCAAAATTTTCAGCTGAACATCTCTTATACCAGAAATGTGTTGATTTGCTTTCTCAGAGAAGGAGGGGAACAGGGAGTTTCACTTTCACAAAGAACGTATAAGATAATTCTAGCTATTGTTGGATACATGGTGAGCAAAAGAAATCCTCTTCGGTATCAACCCCACTGTTATCATTATGGGAGTTTCTTCTACACGTGAGACTGGATTTGAACCAACAGTTCTAATTTTAATTTTCACCATACTATAAGATAGAAATAAAGAAAGTTTAAATTTAAGTTAGAATTTAACCTATTTTCTCATCGGAACTTGATTATTTTTTTTTCCCTTTGGAAACTTAGAAAAACTGCCCCATAGGTAGATAAAAAGCTGCCTAAATTGTAAATGTATCTCTTCAGGCAGGGTAAGGTAAGGACCTAGTCCTTCAGGGTGACCCAGCTCCATGCAAAGAGACCAGTGTCAGGCCTAGATGACACTAAAGAACTACTTTAAGAAATTCAGAACTGAACACTCTGGGTCAAAATCTCATACACTGGGGTGATCTCCTCAGACTTTTACTGTTTTGAAAGACAAATCCTAAGGATTAAAAAAGGCATTTTGTGGCATACAACGCCCAGAAGTGTTGAAGGAAGCAAAAAATCTCCCTGTCTCAAGATTTGATCCAATCCTGAGCCTTAGGTCAGCTTTTTCAAACAGCTGCCCTTAATTCAACCATTAGCAAGATAGCAGCCTTCCATAAAATTCTATGTACATCAAAATTAAATGTAACCTTTCTTTCCCTGGGGAGCACATAGGTCTGCACTGGGAGGTGGCCCACTAATTTTTTATAATCATTAAAACTGTAGCTAAATATCAGGAAATCAGATCATTTATGTAGTTATTTTGTACAATTTCAAACAGAAAACAGGCTTTTCTCCTGTCATGTGTAATAAAACACTAAAATGCAACTGTTCAAGGCCAACAACCAAATAGATATACAAAAGTATTTGGGGGGTGAAGGGAGAGAAAAGGGAAGTAGTAAAGATACCTCCAGAAGGATTATGAATAAAGTAAATTTAATGAGTTTTGCAGTTCTGTGTGTCAGGGCCAGAAGACTTTATGGTTTCCTGTGGAGTGTCATGTCACCTTCCAGAGTCCCATGATTCTCCAAGTACGTACTGGAAGAAATTCTAATGTGGGACAGCCGGAATGAGTATTTCAGCTAAGGCTTTAATTTTAGCTACAAGAAGCTTGGGTCCTTTCCTAAGTGTTTATGAAAACACGAGCAAGTGGTCTTGAGAGTATTCCAGGTTCAAGTTTATTTACTTTACTGATTAAAATTAGATGTGCAGAGAATGATTCTTGCACGATAGGGATGGGGGCATGGTGCTATGAAACAGAACAGCTTTTCAGCATTTACAGATGAAATATGAGAACTGAATCCATAACAAGCCTCTCTAAATTCCTAAAAGCAGCCTTTGGTGAGCCTGCAGCATTCCACATCTTCAGCTCCTGCTCTCACCTTAAGTAATTGATCAACAATAAACTATGAAGTGTCCAATTACTCTAAATATGCTTTGTTCTTGACAAGGTGCAATATATTATGTGAGGATTACAGGCTTTTCATATTAAGAAGCTTCAAACTTCTGAGATTTCAACACTTATCCTTCTAATTGGGCGTAGGGGCAGAGCAGATCTGGGGGCTGAGTGATGTTGGTTTGAGAAACCTGCGTAGTCAGCCGTAACTGTGGTGGGTGTTCATCCCTGGAGACAACTTAACACATAGCATTTTGAGGCAGACTGCTTAAACAAAGAACAACACAAGAGAAAATGAGCTTTTAAAGAAGTTGCTAGCAGGAAACTCCAGTGAGAACTACCTCTCATGACCTGGTCCACAACTGAAGAGATACAGATGTTGATGAATCCTTCATAAATGAGAAAAAAAAAAAGTATTAAAATAATGGAGTAAGATATATTATCTAAATGACTGGGATCATGGTTTTAGTGCAACTTTCCAAGGTTTTAAGACAATTGTGTCAATCCCCTTCATGTGTGAAGGGAAACATCAATTCCTTGCCCTCTGTCTGACAGAGAATCATTAAGATGAGAACATCCTATACATTACTACCGATAGGTCACAAATGATGGAGTGTACCTATATGCTAGACAAGTACACAAAGTATAGCATTAAAATTGTTAAAAGTAAAGGTGGTGGCATTAACCAGGAGACAAGGATGTGAAAGTCCTGACAGAAAGAACTGGATCATTGAAAATGTGAGTTCAGTGTGAGAGATGAAGGTGAAGCATTTGCAGAAAATCTCTTATCTTTCTGAAGAGGGAGGATTCTGATCAAAAATTAATCTCTCACTGATGTGAATCCTCAGACATACTAATTCTGGCCTTATTTTCAAAACAGAAGGTTAAAACTTAAAAATCAGAGATTTTTTCAGAACATATGGACCTGAAAATGTAAGGCCAAATAAAATTTTCAAATGTTTATGCATTTTACTTATTTCTGGTTGTATTTTCGTACATTTCACTAACATTATAAACTTGAGGGAAAGGTGTCATTTTACTGTAATGATATGACTAACTTCCTCACTAATTTGGAAATATGTGTATTTCACATAGCACATCCACCAGCCAACGTTAAGAAGGTATTACGTGTTCCAGAGGTAGTATGAATAAACTGTTACCTGCAGTCACCCTGGTAACTCCTAATTAGTTACTGCATAACTGATTTCCTTGTGTTTAAATAGCCATAAAGCTTTTTTGAGACTGTTATAAAAACATACACTTGTTATTTCCTTTTGCTTTCCAAATTGAATACATATATCTGCATGTATATATGTACATATTTAATAGAAAAGTTGCTTTTCCACCTTAATTATTTTATCTTTGTTACAGTTATGGACCTTCAGACTGTCATCATGGAAAGCGTCTTCTCCATGCAAAGGAAAAGAGATGGTTCTTTTTGCTCTGGCAGAAAAGCCCTCCAGAACTAGCAGTTTCCCTCTGCAAGCACTGGCTTTGCAAAAGAGTTAATAAGAGTTTCTAAAATTCCAATTTACCAGTCTCCATTAGCTATTAGGAAGAAAATATAAAGCAAAAGTTGGATTTTTTTTATCCTGTTTATCCTGAAAGAAAATCAGAATGATTCAGCACAGCTATTAAACAAAGTAAATGGTTTGATACTTATCATTCACTGACTGTGAATAAGACTTTTTTAAACATTTGTTTCATGGTTTAAAATAAACAGGAATAGATAAACCTCATTTAAAATACATATGCAGCTCCTTATTAAAAAAGAAAGCAGCACCTTTAAAGTTGCTTCTTTCAATGCTTCTTAACAGAAAAACCCAAAACCGAGAAAATGTTTTCATCAAATTTAACAAATAAAAAAGAACCTAATTTTAATCCAGTGACAATCTGAGAGTCTAACAATGAAGTAAAGCATCCATAATTCTATTTAACTCTGCTTGATGTGAAGGTTTTATTTTGTGATCATTTTAGTGCATAAACCCTGATGAATAATGGAATTTTAGAAAAAGAACCCCTATTGAGTCAAGCTTCATTGACATCTGACTGGTAGTCTAAGAGCCTGCAGAGAGGGTCCAAAGCAATGCATCACAGCCTCCCAGCAGGTCATTAAGGCATTACCCAATTAGAAAGCAAGGCTACGGAGTGACATTGTTCACAGCAGAGCAAACATAATTGATTTTTATTTCAACAGGGGGGAGAACCTCCTTACTAAAGAGCTTTAGCATAATTTCTTATTTAGGAGAGGTTTAAAGAGATCTGTGCTGGAGTATTTAATTCCAAACCCTGGGACAGTCTCTGGCAATGTGTATAAATTAAGGGGCAGTTGACTTCACTCATTCATATTCAAAATAGAGACTCACTTGTTGCTCCAAAGTAGCATGAAGATTTCTGAGCAACGGCATCCAACACCAGCTGTGCAGGGGCACAGCACTTGGACCCTCACAACCTTTATACAGTTCATGTAGCTATCAGCAAGCCAGTTTCCTGCTTCAAGGCTCCTCTCTGAGGCACTTTAACATGCTAATACACTGTATATAGTCAACAGCCCTTCATGAGCACCATGCAGATGGAATTTGCTCCCAAGACATCTTCATCATCATCCATCTCCTTCTCGTCTTATTGTTCCCCCCACTGGTTATTCTTAATCCCACTGTTCACGGGCACCACTGGGTGGGAATGGTCAATGACAGCCAGCCTGTGGCAAAAAAGGCTTCTAACAAATGACAGCTTGGATTTTCCCCATCTACTGTATTACAGTAACACAGTGGAAAAAGTTAGCCCTGTTATCTCTCACAAGAAACCTGTGTTTCCTTCCTGTGATTGACATGAAGCCTTTTTTCATTGCAAGCCATGCAAGATTAAAAAAAAAAAACTACAAATTTAAGTCCTATTGCAAGCACCACACTCCAGCTTTGAAAGCAATCAAATCATAAATTATACAAAGAATGTTTGTTCTAATTTATTAACACTCAGTGTTTCAATGGCAGCAAATAACTTTTAGAAGAGGCTTTTTTTTTCTAGTCTTTGCACTTAAGGTCCACTGGAGAACAGATAGCTGGAAAATGCTCTAAAATCCTCACGTTTTACAAGACCCAAAGCAACAGGACAAAAATTCTTCCTGGAAATATTTGCGGATTACTATCTCCAAACTCTGTATACAGTAGACTTGGTAAAATTTGTTTTCCTCTATTCCTTTTACTTCAGTGTGCCAAATGAAACACATAAAAAAAAATTAAAGTATTTCTCAGCTGCAATGGCAAAAGTCCATTCTCAGCTTTATATGCTGGGTCTATACCTCAAATCATGTGACTCATCAGTCTCTAGTTTTCTATTTTCCATCACGTTTCTGACAAAAATAATTATCATTTTCAATGTGACTTATGCCTTAGACACACTTTTTATTTATTCTTAGTTAAAGAAAAACAGGGGGAAAATTTTATATGGCACTTTAATTTTAAAGTCTGCCAGCAGTAGGGTGACGATTTTATTCCACTTGGTTGTTCACAAGCCGACTTCACTGTCTTGCTTAAATATTATCCTGAAATACAAGGAAAGCGACGATATGGAGTAAATTATTTTTATAAACACTTCTGTACTCAGATATATCACAAATCTAGCAGCAGCGAGGGCAATTTAGCAGTCGTTTGTCTTACCAAGGCACTTACGAGCCCAAGGCACAGATTGTTACCCCTCAGTGTTAGTCACGACGCCAACACACATCAAAGAAGCAATCCCTGCCCTGAAAAAATTCTCCTATAAAATTTATGCCCAAGACCAGCTGTTTGTGAGCTTATCCATATATTCCCAATCCTGTTCCCCTTTTTTAATGGTAGTATCAAAATCAATTTTTCCCGTTGTGCAGATCAACACAAGTATAAAATTTCAGAAGCAGCAGCAATATATTTATTGTGCACTGCTGCTTAGTCATGTACCAGCAGAGTTAGTAAGGTTTTCTGAGGGCTGCCAGGGCACATCCACTGCCCATTTCACAAAAGACCAGCATTCTCTCTTCCTCTTATGTCAAAAGGACGATGGCTGGAACCAGCTTCCATGGACCCTTTACTGCAGACAAATTTACTGTCAACTGGCAGTCAATCAGATTATTCAAATCCACACATATTTAACTGACTAAAGGATCTGTTCTTTCCACCACATGAATGCTTGGAAAAAACTAATTGTGACAGAAACCATCAGTGCATGAAGCAGTGTGGTCTTTTTTGTTACTTACTACTACAGACTGACTATCTATACCCCAAACTCTTTCAACTGTACTGATTCCTGGAAAACGATCTTTGTCCACAAATCTCCCACCAAGAGACCTGCATAAAAAACAGCAAAGTCATCATTAAACACATAGTTTCTAAGAAATATACCAGATCGACAAACATCCAAAAGTGATTCAGGACTAAGCTGATCCTAGCTTGGAAAACAAATCATCTGAGCCAGCAGTTCTCTATCCCTCTCCATTTTTTAATTTCCAAATGTTTTTAGCCATAACAAAGATCCAGTATTATATAGTAATAATTGCCTTTTTTCTTTTTCTTAAGCTTGTTATAACTGTCATGTGTGTCTTGACAGTAGTCTTTGACAATTAGGGGTTTGTAGCCCCGAGCTCAACTATCACCAGTCAGGGAGAACACTTGAAATATGGAAAGATATTAATCAAATATCTTGAAAGGATGTTGGAGAAAGTTAAAAACTTTGAACTCGCTGAACTCCTCACATGTAGACATGCCTTTACTCTGCACCAGCTGCACAACCAAAACAACAAACCTTCAGGGTGTGCACTGTGCAGGCCAGGAAGTGTGGAAGAAAGAGATCACATGCTGAAAGCCAGACATGGGTACAGGAAAATACCCTTTCCAGCTTTGAGAAGGATAAGTGGAATGGTTTACATCTGGAATTAATAGGTCTCTTGACTTAATGAAAATAGGCAATGCGTGTTTTTATGCTAGGTTAGAGTGTTTTGATTTGTAATGAGGAAAGAAAGTGTAGAATATACTTTACATGGCCACATTCTGCCACAGGTGTGTGGTGGGTGGGCTGGAGAAATCAGGCTAATTTTAGAACTTTCACCTTGTTAAATGTTTCTGGAGTTTAACTTTGTAATAGGAGACCTGCTGATATTACAGTCCTTGAACATTCCTCACCAGTGAGAAAACAGAGGGAAATGGTCTGAAAATTCAGTGCTTAAAATGATAACTATAAATTATCCTGTAACTTTGGTCCTTTAAAAATGCTTATTTTACTGGAGGATGTTGAGCAAGGCTGTGTTTTTCTCCAAGGAAGAAATGCTGTAGTTCACCACAGCAAATCTGCATGCTGGCACTTAAGTACATGAATAACTATTATTTAGCCTATAAAATCCTTCTTTAATATTCAGTAAATTGTGTATTGTTGAGTTCTTAAAAAGAAATCTTGGAAAACCATCCAAATTATCTGATTTCACATTTTACATAGTATATCATTTGAACAGTTCACCTTCTGTAACTTCCAGTTATGTTCACTGGTAGCTGCATGTTCAATGCTGAATATGAGTGTACATTTCATGTAGTATGTTTGTTTGTATCTATACTATTGAGAGACTAATTTTCTGAGAGCCAAGAGCACGAAGAGTCACTTGAACATGAAAAAGCTCTAAGGACACAAATAATGAAACAACATGGAAAAATATCTCCTGAGTGGAAGCTTAGTTTTCCTTTAGTTCCCCTCAAAACACCAAAAAAAGAAAATCATCAAATGAGCCAGGAAGGTGAGTACCTTGAAAAATGAATGTCATCAGGTTGAAGACCATGTGCTTAATTGGTGTTACAAGACCAGCTTAATGGTTTGAGTTCAGGCATTTACCCAGCCTTGTGAGAGTTGCATTCACAGGTACCAGTGAAAAGATACCTGAAGCTTCATTTGTCTCGTCAGTGTTTTGTGACTAAAATCTTGGTGCTGAACTCTTCAAACTTCACAGATTTAGCAGCATACAATAGTTTTACACAGAGCAAGAAACACAAAGTGACGTTGACGATTTAAATCCACATTGAGAAAAAGGTGCAAATAACAAGGTCTAGTCGCACAACACTAGCAGTAATAAAGTGGAAAAGCACTTAGTACGGCATAACCAAAGAAGAGCTACATGTCAGCAGGGAGTATTTCTGATCAGGCAGTGCAAGTCCCTTTAACCAGCACAATAAGGTCTATCCTGCAGCCCCATGGAAAGCAGATGTCACAGTAACAACCCAGCGTTTGAACCTACAGTGCCATGTTCAAAGTTCATTGATGTCAAGGCACATCCGTCACGTGCCCTGACTTTAAACGAGGTCCATAAAAAACATCAAGCACGAAGGTGGTCAGGAGTCAGACGGGGCCTTTCCTGTGAAGAAAGATAGCAAAGAATAGATTTGCCTGAAATCATTTCAAGCCTGAGGAGTTCATGGAAAAAGGCCAGATTTTACTGAAGAGTTTGTCAGAAAACAGTGCACCACTCTGAGCATCTTTAGCAATTACATATCACACATTATAGAAAATTGCATCTAATGGTAGAAGGAAAAAAAGGTAAGGCAGAAGCCATAATTTTCCCAAATTTCTGACTCTTCCTAAGTTTTCACATTATGACTTGCAGTGTTTCCCTTTATGGAAAGTTTTGTGAACTGTATAGATTATATTAATATTTTAATCATCACTGTAAAAAGGTGGACATAAACAGTCATTTTGATTTGCACAACTTTTTTTTTTTAGTTTATTCTTTCTACATATCCCCAGAAACTTCAGGAATACACTTTGTTCAGAGGGAATAGATTTTAACTAAAAACTTTGAAAAATGTTGCACATTTTTCAACTTCTAAGTCCAGGGAATGAGTTATGCCCATCTGATGAGAGATATACCACATGCCTAAGAGGTCTATCATTTACACCCCAAGAAGTATTGAAAAAAATATCTTTAATCTAAAAATACCTACAAAGATATTCAGAAAACTTGCTACTGTGTCCAGGCAATGTACTGAAATTCATATATTTCAATAAATTATTCATCAGAATTTATTTTCCATAACTAAGTATCACACATAAATTACTGATAAATGCTAGAGAAATCTGACAGCTGAAAACATCTGTTCTCCCATGCTTATACATCTTAATTTTCTTCCTTCAGCTTGTCTTTATTTCTCAAAATTAAGTATGCCAAATGGCTTAAGGATACAGTAGATTTGATTGATGCCATACAGACCAGAGCTGTATGGCATACTATACACTTAGAAAGGATACAGAGCATCGTTCCCAAGGCTGGAATCGTCTTAGTCAGAACACCAGCTTTTTATGCCTATGGCTAATGAATTTATCTTCTGAAATAAATGTATCTTTTGGACTTGGATCAATGCATGCCTTAATTAAAACCATGTTTCTGTATAAGCATCTAACAAGAACACATGAAGGCCCTATTTAAATTGGAAGAGAACAGTATAAACCAGTATGGCTTTTAAAACTAACTGCTTCCAGGTGCAGAGAGTGGAAGCTTAGTGCTGTTTCCAACTTGATGCTTGGATGCCTTTGTTCTTGAAAGTGTAAGGTTTCTCTCATTCTCAGTTTTATGACTGCAGGTTTCTATGTTGCATAACACTCTATAATAGAGCACCAAAGGGCTTAGTTTTACTGTTTTGTTTCACTTTATTGACTGCATGTTTTATTCAGCTAATATGTGCCATAGAGGCAGGCAGTAACATCTCAATTACAACACCAGCGCTCTTCCTTCTCTGTAAATGACCAGCTTCAATCTGCACTTTATTACATTCACATGCAGGTGTTAAAAGGCAAGGAAGGAGGGGTGAGGGAAGACAGAGTTGAAACAGACTTTTTTAAGCATTACAACTGGAAAGACTTTTTTCCCAGGTAATCCTCTAAAGCTAAACACATTCCAGTGTATGATATTTATGCTGTGGCAAGCCACCAAGACCCAGCAACTATTGCATAGACATGGGTGTGAGAAAGTTCAGATCTAAATAAAAACTCCTCCAGAGTTTGATCAGAGCTGGATCTGGTATTTCACTTTACTTATTTCTACTATTGTGCATCCCTGTAGGAGAGCCAAAGAGACTTTGGCAATGCAACAAGTACACAAGCAAGAAATTGGCACTCACTACAGCTTATTCAATGTCCTGAATATTAAAGCTTGTTTTACTAAGAAGGGGAATGCTGAACAGGATAACATTGGGAGTCTTCATGGTTCCTTTTGTAACGCTACTGGATTTTTTTCATTCCCACAAGATTCCCACAAGGGCAAAGAGACAGACCAGCTTAACATTAGGGACAGATAAAATCTTTTCCTGTTAATCAAAAGTATGCTGAGCTGGCAGGGCAATGGGTGAGAGGCTGAAGGAACAGAGGGGAGAAAATGAGCAAAAAAAAATTCTGGAATTTCATTTATAAAAGAGCAACAAGGCATTTCTTTGCAGGTGGAACTGTAATTTAAGTGAGTCAAAAAACTCTCCCTTATTTTATTTGGAGGATGCCAACTCTAATAATACAGCAGCATCAATCAGTTCAGCACGTGAGTCCTACTAATGGACTTGCGATTTGAATGTCTGGTTTTCTGGCCATTGATAAATAGCCAGGTATCAACAACTATCAGAAATCACTGTCCCCAGAAGCAGCAGTTCTGGGTACCGAATGCTGTATGGAGCAGCTCTTTGCCTTTCCATAGGAAGTGCCTGTGAGCCAACAATGGATTGTTCCTGTGGAGGCAGAGACTGCGGCATTTTGTAGGTACAGACAAGGAGATAATCTTTACAGTGTTTCAGAGATTATTAATAAATACTTTAATTTAGCTGAACTGTTTATACTGCATTGTGAGCCTTCTGGAAAATGCTGATAATTTCATCTTGTGTTTATAAAGAACTCAAATACTCAGTATCTAGCTCAGTTAAAGGCAAGTGGAAACAGCTAGAGGTATTCACAGTGATACTTCAGGCCAATTTCACAACAATAAGAAAGAATGATTTCTTCTTAGCCTGGTATAAAGAGTAGCTTATTGCACAGACCTTTTCCTGTCTTCAAAGGGCAAAAACCTGGCTCAGATTTTTCACATTTCTCCCACATCCTGAATTTAGCACTAATAGCAAAGCCACACAACTGAGTCTCATGCCAACATATATCCCCTATATAAGGCAATTGAAGGCTGCTGCTCTACTCACTGAAGTCATCCAGTGAATTTGACAGATGTGGAAGGACTTTGCAGACCAATCCTGCAAGGTGTGTGTGTCCTACAAGGTGCTACCGTTCTTTCCTTCTCTGGTGACACCAGGTATCAACATTTGGGCTGACACCTTGCATAAGCAGAGTAGTACCCGATGTTCTTAGCCTGGCTCACCAACCAGCCCAGGGTTGATCCTTAAGTCTGAAAGGAAACTAGATGGGAAACTTTTGTAACCCCTAATAGCTTCAAATTGTTATGTGATGTTAAGCTTGAGAATTTTTCCACAGAACCTTCCAATTCCTTCTTTCTTAATTCATATCAAATACATGGACAACTGCTTGTGGTGGCAGCTCTGCTGAAGGGTCAAACACTGACACTGGGACACCTCCTTTCTGTTCTCAAAGTGGGTCTGCTCCTCACAGCTGTGGCAAAGATACGACAATCCCACTGGTTTGTCTGAAAAAACATCCACCCTCAGGTGCAGAATGAGCAGCCTGACCCAGAAAGGACAATTAAAAATTGCTTTTAGCAACAGGCAGAAAGCAATTCCTTTCTTTAAGCTGAGAATTCCTAAATCTGTCAGAGAAAAGACAAAAGGAGCAGGCTATACAGTCCCAACAGGCTGGGCATAGGCAGCAGCTGCTCTGGGGTCCATAGGCTGAGTATGTAGGAGCAGCAGCACTGGGACTCAGCACAAGGTGGGTCTCATCTTCCAAGCCCCATCCAAGACAGCTGCATAGATCACATTACTCAGACTTTCCTGTTATTTATGATTATTTATTGAGCATCAACAGTATGCCTGGGACTGTACAAGGGATAAATAGAGAGTTCCTTCCCAAATAGGGAAACAATCAGGCTTTGTGGGGGAATCATGAAATCTATCCAAATTAAAAGGCTTCAGCCTCCAGGGCTGTTAATTCAGCAAATATCAGGAGCCATAAATTCACTTGGAAAAATTTACAGAAATCAGTGGAATTTTGGTCTATGACAGTTTGCTCTGAACCAGAAGTCAGAGACCAAAAAGTAAACACAGTTTACTTGCAATCCTCCACTTTCTTTTTTTGCCAAACTATATTAAAATAGTCACTACCTTTGATATCCTGATATGATTTCTTCCATGACTTTTATGGCCACATAAAGATACTATCTTTGACAGCTGGGCTGGATGTTTTCCTGACGTAAATCAGTGTCACACCACTAAAGCCAATGTAACTATATAGAACTACACAGAATAGAATTCTACTACATAGAACGATATGGACCTTTATGTATAATTATTTTCTGAATGGGGAACAGGGTACCAAGGCTTAATGATTCAACACATTTATTTCCTACTGAGAGAAAGAAAAAAACTATTATTCTGACTGTGCATAGTACATATTAAATTATTGTTATTGAACTTTCATGTTAAATCCCCAGTAATCTGTGTTCTGCTCTGTGGTGAAAACTGTACTGCAGCTCTGCTACTGATAACATCATAAATACAGCATTACAATAACTAATGCTGCCCTCCTATGACACCCTGCAAATTAAGAACATTATTAACAAAACCTGAAGTGGATGTGTATGTCAAGTCCTGCTAGATGAAAATGCATTTACTCCCTTGACTATATCACAAACCCCCCATTTTTCAGCTCTGTACAACCATACTGTATATTTTTAATATTATACTAAGTGAAAAACTTGTTACTGTGTTGTGGGGGCTCACCCTGTCTGGATGCTGGGTGCCCACCAAAGCCACTCTGTCACTCCCCTCCTCAGCTGCACAGGGGAGAAAATACAACTAAAGGCTCCCAGGCCAACACAAGAACAGGGAGAGATCACTCAGCAATTACTATCATGAGCAAAATAGACTTGACTTGGGAAAAGATTATTTTAATTTATTACCAATCGAATCAGAATAGGATAATGAGAAATAAAACTGAACCATAAAATCACCTTCCCCTCACCCCTCCCTTGTCACAGAAGCCACTCCTGTAACCCCTGTCACAAAGCCTTGTCAAATGTATTTCTACCCCTCACCTCTGTGAAACATGTATTTGAGAATTACTATTAAAACACATTCATCACGCAATCTTCACTCACATCAACAAAAAGAATTTCCCATTCCCAAATTAAAATAACATCCTCACAACACAGAATGGAAGTGGACAAGTGACACCAACCCACCCCTCAGCCTTTCCACCACAATTTGGACAAAACCAATTCCCCACAACCACTCTGCTCTCTAACATTGTTCAATGTTTTGCCCACTACCTCTCCCAATTGCCACCCTTATCTTGACCCATAAGCCTTTAATTATATTTTCCCTCCTCTGACCAGCTCAGGAGAGGAGGGATAGAGCAGTTTTCGTGGGCCCCCACATCCAGCTAGGAGCAACCCACCACGTGTATCTTACCTTAATACACAAGTCATCTCGTCAACAGCCACAGTGCTCACTATATAGGGTATGATTTGGAAACAAAATAAGCCTTTGTTAATAGTCCTCTCTAAATGGTGACTTCTTTATGTGGTTTTCATGAAGCAAATCTTTAAACACAAAACCCTACAGTACCTGTTCAGTGGTGCCCATGTTTCTACCAGAAGAATCTCTTCAAGTCAATTTTCATGTCCAGTTACACAGAAAAAACCAGAGCCAGAGACCCCCGAGTCCTCATACAACCATAGCCCCCATGCAGATATAGCGTGAAACCTGAATTTCTTTAAGAATAAACAAGGCACACAACATATACAGGGAGGAGAAGGCAATCTATCATTCTGTCCCATGACCAACATCCCTTCCTTGCATGCAAGCGTGATATAGGGCACTTAGTGCCCAGGAACAATGCCACACATTCATTTATACCAGCACAGGGTTTTGTTTCACTCTGTCAAAGGTTACAAGGAAAGGACTTCCAAGTTACTAGCATTTGAACCTGAGGACGAGAGATACCCTTAAGAAGCATCATCAACAGAAAGCTATCGTTTCTCTTCTTTGGCACCTTCCTTTGTTTGGGAAGTACATTGGCAAAAGTTGCTTTCCCCAGCCAACCACAAAACTATCTGGCTTCTTTGGAGAGATCCAGCAGAAGCTGTTTTTGTGGGCATTTCATGTGTTGGAACCAAAGCATGACAGACAATGATTGCTGCTTAAACATGTAAATACCTTCCCTGTGCAGCACATATGTAATGCCCTCTGGAAGGGATCTGTACAGGCATGTCTGACATTCATCACACTGTTTCCTATCTGAGGGCATCTTGAGAAGGAGGCTACAGTACAGTTCCAGAGTGAAATGAGTGCTGTTTAACATTTCTTTTTCTCTTTACTGGCTACTCCCATAACAAGCACATCCCTATGAGTGACCAGCCAAGAGACCTGCCAGACCTCCCAGGTTCTGGGAGCAGTAGTCATGCTGTTTCCACTTAGCTGTGTTTTATTTACTTCTGGTGAATTCTCCTGTTCTCCTTCCCTCCTCCCAAGACCTTGACGGTGAGGTGCAAGCAGAAAAGGGGCTGGGGGACAGATAAGCCCCTGGCAGCCCCTGCAGCAGACAAAGATGCTGGAGTCAAATGAAAATCTCTTTGCTATGAGTAGTTTGAATGAAAAAATTATTAATCCCTTCCTGAGGTGCTCTACTCCTCCCTCTGATCTCACAAATGATATTTTGTATGCTCCCAGACTGATATTTTTTAGTTTACTAATGAGGTCAGTAGTTCTTTTCTGAAAGAAGCCTCAGCAAGCAAGAAGAGTTGTGGCTGCACAGCTGTTTGGGGTTTAGGGATTTTTTTTTTTTAACCGACAGTCACAGTAACTGTCCTACTGCAAGGTGGTTTACTGCATGGGGGGAGTAGGTACCAGCCAGTCAAAATACACGGGCTCATTGACCCACCTGGTTAAGGTAGTCACAGTGTTCCATTAATCCCATGACTAACACTGGAGCGGAAACCTGGTGGAGCTGGTTCCAAGCCTTCCTTTGGACCTGGAAGAAGAAATACAGGCTGGGAAGAGGTGTTTCCCCTCTCTTACAAGAGGGACGTTTCCTCCACCTTATAGGTAGAGGCTGGTACCTGGAGCACCTGTTGCCTGAAAGCTTACAGAGAGCTAGCAATTCCCCTTTTACAATTAGTTATACATGCCCTTCAGTAGTCACATAAACAGCAGTGCAGCAAAGACCACTCAAATGCATCTTGTGAATAGCTGGAGCTGTGAACTTAATAAAAGCTCATTATTACCACAAAGCATAGCTTATAACATGGAGTTCAAATTATTTCGCCATGAACACTTTGGGTGAATTCCTGGTCCCAACCAAAGACAGTGGGAGTTTTGCCCTTCACTTCAGTGGGATGTATTTCACCCTTTGTGTTTAATTGCCAGTTGTTAGGGAAAGGAATAAATTACACTCTGCTAAATCCAGGCGCAGTAATAGTCAACAAGTTCTTAAAAAAAAAAATAGCTACCATAAGAGCCCTTTATACCAAGCTGAAATCTTAGAGAGTCCTTTTTAAGCATTCTAAAAGTTATTTTCTGATACTTTTTTGTATTCCTGGGTGGTTTCACTGCATTTGCATCAAACCAACTGGATCAACAATAAAAAACAAACAGGGAAAAGCTGTTAAGGAACAAAGGACAAGATTTAAAAACCTTTCACAACCATCCACTTAAAAGACCGCACTGTTTAGCTAGCTTGTCCAAATTTACAGTGTAGCAAGAGCAATAATCTCTGTCAGTACTGGTTACAGCCCCTGCCAAGCTGAAAGCAATGTTCCCATTGACTTCTGTATGCAGATCAGATCCTGGAAAAGAAGTTGTATGCCAGAGTCGGAACAGTTAGACAAATGAATGTACACTGAGATGGAGATATCCTTTCTCTTAGTGTTAAATTATTTTGCCACAAACAGGACTTTTAAAGTCTGTAACTCTATGGTATTGAGATGACCCATCTGCATTTTAAAGCAGATTAGAGTACACTGGGAAGCAAATGACACATTGCATTACTTAAGCCAAATGTTCAAAATTCCACTTGCCACTGGTACAAGCTACACACACTATCTTCAGTCGTGTGTCTGAACACATTCCTACCGAGCTTAAGCAGAGTATAGCTAATTGAATCAGCCTACCACACCACTGCAACTGGAATTTGCTATTTCTATTTTAGCAGCCCTTGAGTAATTTGCATCAAAATCCTCTGATCCCTCCTCTCCTTTTCTGCACTACCTCTAAGGATTACACCTTACTGGTTCACCACAGCCTCTTTACCTTCATTTAGACATCTTAAATTTTATCATTACTCTTCATAGCATTAAAAATGCTTCTGTCATAGTATTATGAAACATGTCTGTGTTGGTGCAGCATTCACCAATCTAATACACAAAACACAAATACAAAATATCGATCAAATCCATTCTTCCCAGGTTGCCTCTCCACTACCTCTTCTCAAGTCTCACCACCCAGGAACCAGTTACGTAGAACTGCCAGAGGTTTTCCGGCCATCCAGCCCTTGAACATTCCTGCTGCTGCTTGTGGCTTTCTCCAGGCAACTTGAGAGCCAGTTATCTTGAGCCTACAGATTTTATTGGTGAAAGCAACATATGCCATAAGCTAAAGAGAGGCTGGGAACGTGGCACTCCCTCATCAGTCAGTACTGCTGCTCAGGATAATCATTCAACATGTTCTTCATGTTTAACACATCAGTTCATTGAGCTGGCACTCTCATCCCACTTACAAAGGCATATGAAGTCTAGAAGGGGTCTGTGAAACTAGAGCTAATGAAAACAATGCAGCTGGCTCTAAACTGTAATTCTGGCTCTGAGGTGCAAGATCTTGGCACCATCTGCTCCTTCCAGAGAGCTAATATTAATGAAGGACTCATCACCCCCCTGCTGAGTGAGGGAATGCTAGCACACAGCTCCCGATGGATGCACGCAGCTTTCAGCTGTATTTTAGCACTGTTGATACGTAGTTTCTGCCAGCTCTCTGGGATATGGAAATTTGAGACACAGCATCTGTGTGAGTTCAGGTTGGTAGGCCTGAACCTTCTAAGTGTCCCTTCTAAGTGGGACACTCCATGGAGTAACATGCCCAGATGCTTTGGGCAGAGCAGGCTCAGAGACACAGGCTGCCAGGCACACAGTGCATGCAAGGTACTCCACCTCCAGGATTTGCAAACATTTAAAACCTTCAAAAATCACCAAAGTCCTCAATTTCCAAACAAAATTTTCAGGTGTAAAAAGAAAGTCAAGGAAGCTGAGGTAGATGGTAGTCCTTTGCTGACTATGAAGCAATACATCTGTTTTAAAATAGGTTTCAAAGTAAGAAAACAAATCATGTGTCTGGTCTATTTCCCTTCCCATACCCCTTTTGATTCGACTCAAATGATGCCTCGTGGCCCTGTTAGCCTACACAGATCCATCATCCTGGCCTTATTTAGAGATACAAGACCCAGAAAGACACAAGAGTATGCTAAAACCAGAATAGTGCTTCACTGCCTCCAAATACTGAGTTACAATGCACTGCCATTAGCACATGCAGGGGGGAAATGGTTTGTAGTAACATCTGAAAATATAAAGGCAAATAATTTGTCTCATTCTTACAATCCAGGGTTTCCCACCAATATTTTTTCCACTTCAATAAACTTAAAATATGTATCCTATTCTGCATGGCAGTGAAACAAGCAGCATTTTACTATTTTACTAAAAAAAATATTTGCATGCTTGGTGTATTTTGAAACTCTCTGTAACCAAACTGCCCAGCTATTTGCTTAGTTGCACAAGAGATCCCACGCTGCTAAACCCTCCAGAGTTATCTTGCCCCCACCCCACTGCTCAGAAGAGACTTCCAAAATAAAATAAATCATTGATCCAGTGTCATGAACACTGCCTTCTCACTATTATCCAGTCCCAGCATATTCCCTGTAGGACTGTTTCCTACAGATAGTAGGGGTAACCCTGAGGCATGTTATGGATCCATACACTTTAAATTTTACACATAGCCTTTTGCACTGACATCCCTGTTATCAAAGATATAGGATCCCATGACTTTTGGAATTCCAAAAAGATCGACAGTAATGAAATTGTATGGAAAAAATTAGTTTTTCATACCAAAAGTGCTGCAGAAATTTTAAGATTATGCAGTTGATGCTTAAATTGCCCAGTTTGAAAATATATACTTTGCACAAGAAAACAATCCCATAAGAACATTAAGGTTGCAAAGCGAAATACTCAGAATTACAGAGATGTTAGAATTAGGATTTTTTGGCACACAATTTCTTCATATCCCTTCAGTAAGTCCTAACCCATGGAGAGCTGACTTCATTTGGGTCCAGAGTGTGGCTGAAATTGGTTCTAGTTTTAGCTGCTAAATATATAAATATACCAAAGCCATCTCTGTGCAATGCTTGCAAATTGTAAGGTATGGAAACTTAAAATTCAGTCAAATGTTCATAGATCAGAAATTATATGAAAAATATCCCTGAGTAAAAAGCCAGACAATCCTTGCTCACTGAATCTCAGATCCTTGCTTCAAAACATTGAGATATTTTATCTTTGCAAAGTTCAACACATTTTTGTATTTTTTTGCCAGTGTATTGTTCTCTGGCTCTACTCTAACGCATCAATTTGGATCAAATTTTCTTAAAGAGTTTAGGGAGGCACCTAACACAGCAAATTCCCTCCAAATTTTGTTCAGAACGGTTCAAGTCTGGCAAAGCACATGCCAATCAAACTGGGGGCTTGTTACACAATCTTCACAGTAAGACACCAGCAGCTCCGCCTGTAATATTTTTGCCACTTACAATTAATAGTCTGGAAAAAGACATCTTGAGAAAGTAAAATAAGTGGCACAAAGAGGAGGAGGGTTTCCAAGCAACTGCTTCATTTTCATTTTAAGCCCATGCTGCAGAAGTGTTAGCAGCAACTTAAGGGGCTAGTCTCATCCCCAGCCTGCAGGAGAGTGAGGAAACTAGGTTAGAAACAGTGATTTCTTGCATATAACCTCAGATTAACATACAATGAGAGGGATCAAAAGGAACAGGATTTTAAATCATTGTGCCCACAGTTAATTTCTAGATGCAATACATTGTGCAGTCAAAAAATGTATTCGTACAGCCAAGTTACATTCCCACTGATTTTTACAAATCCTCTGCTCCCTACATCTCAAATTAATAGGGAGGAAAATTATAAGGAAAAACCAAGCATAAGTGTTGCTTTTTCTTAGCAAGCACCTCCTGAAGAGCTCCCTTCTAAGCTTTATTCCCACTGGTGCCACCTCATGCTGCCCAAGCTTCTCCCAGTCACTACTTTTTTTTCCCTTGACTTTTTTGCTAAACTGCATCTTGGAATTACCACAAACTCAGAGCCATATATCAAAACCAGACACCTAAAAAAACCATCTGATTTCCAGGAGCTGCTGACTATTTTCAGCAAGACAAGAGGACTTGCAGGCGCCCTGAATGCCCTGGAAATCAGGCCACTTTCAGCTGCGCTCCTGCTCTCAGCTTTTTCAGTTTTTTCCTCCACCCAGTGGCCACTAACAGAAACAAATCACCTAATAAAATCACTGTACTACCATTCTATTTACTGAAATTACTCTATTAACATGGCAGTAGTCTGTTGTTTTCTGGACTGCTACTTACTGTGTGCCACTTATGGCATCAAGTAGATGATTACTAAGGATGCACTACGTTATGGAAAACAGAGATATGACACGCAGGTGACAAAGATAGGAAACTGCACTGTGTGTGGGGATGGGAACTCACACAGGATCAAACAAAAATATTATATTCCCAGAGTCTAAAAATACAGCCATAATTAAAAACAGGAATTGCTGCCATTGACAAAACTAGAAAAAAGTTCAAAACAAATTCAAAACTATTGCCATGATCTAAAGCACAGAAATCTACTTTCTTTCATATAAATCAACTAGCTGATGAGATCTCCTGACCAGTTTCCTGCTGGTACTGCAAAAACACAGATTTCTTGACAGCTGTCAGCCCCACCTGAGCAGATGTGATGAGCTGAAGGTCTGGGCTTCAGAATGGAGCTCCTGCAGGACACACAGGAGGGAGGAGCTCTCATTGGTCTGGCTACAGACTGCCATGGAACCCTTTGGTAATTATAGTTTAATTTTGGATTTTAATATTCAGCCAGAGATTTAAAAAATGCTGTGTTTCTGTAGATGATGAGAGCATTTTACCTGAGCCAGCTGGCAGAAACGTGAAGTTGCATTTATGTTTCATTACTAATAGCTATTGAATTAACTCTAATTGATTATTTAAGAGTATTTGCAAGACATATTCCACACAGCATAGTGAAAAACAGTTTTGCTAGATATTAGCAGGGTCTCACCAAAATACAAACATATATGCACATTTACAAACATATATGTACATTTACAAACATTTACACTCCTACACTTATATGCTGGATAAACATCTCTAGGAGGATTCAGGACTAGAAAAGGAGCTATCAGCTTACATAATTTTCAGTGTAAGACAAATTTCAGGCAGATCCTGAAAAGTAGACTGTATTATTTACTTACTGAAAAAGACTCTTATTTATTTTTAAATTGATTCAATATTTGGTTTGCATCTATTTGATTGTATCACCAGTGCAGGGCCACTGACTCTGACCACAGTGACAGGGAGCTGGTCCCCTTTGCACACCATGTGCTTGCTCTTCATAGTCAGCCTCATCTTCCACTTTTTGACCAAACAGAGTGTTTCAGCCAGACACTGGAACACACCACACAAGCACCCACATTGCCCAGCACCACAAGGCAGCCCATTTCCACAGCCTGCAGCACAGCTCACTGCTGCCAGGACCTGTGAAGGCTCCATCTGCTCAAGGCTCCTGCTGGAAATTCTGATGCTCCAGAGAACTAAGAGCAAATAAGGGCTGGAAATACCACCCCACAGATTAAACCTCTTTCTGTTTAAAAGAATGATTGAGAAGGTTTGCTAGAGTATTTGCCCAGCTCTGCCCATAAAGTTTTAAACTTGTTTGCTATTTCTCCCTCACCTTGAGTCTGTGGTTGATGACAAGCAAGGATGGTAGGAATGGTGGGGTCAGCCCAGTAGCTCAGTGGTGTCCAGAGTGCTTTAAGGCAACACCATAAAAAGGATCAGGGACAGAGCTCTTAGCCATGACCTCTCTCTGCAAACAAAGCAAGAATTACTGGGCAATAGCGTTGTTCACAATATTTTCCCCTTGAAAATATCCCTGCAGGAGCCACAACACTTGGGCACAGCAGCAGGCAGCTGTGTGTTCTCCAACGAAGGGAGCATGGCCATGGGCTCACAGAGCTCCATGTCTGACCTGGCACTCCCCTGCTGGCCTGCAGAGCTGCAGACCTGCCACAAAGCTTCATGAATTATGTTGATTGAGCAATTTTCAGTATTTCTCTGGCTGACAGCAGCAGTGGTGCTCTGTCTGCCAGCTCTTGGCTAGACAAAGCAGATTTAGTGTCCCCCATCTGGTAGTTGAACTCTGTGTGCAATCTGCACACAACCACAGCCAACGCTCAAACTGGGACCTCGTGGGGCCCTGGCAGTCCTGGTACCAGGTACGCCAATACAAGAAGTGCTGTGGTAAACCCACCTCTGTGGGAAGTGACTCTGCACCTGCAAGGAACAGAAGGGGTGACAGAAATATAACCCTAAAATATAGCTACCCAGGATTGCAAAAGAGGAGCTTTAATAGCTATGCAGATTAGAGAAAACCCACAGAGCTGGCAGCACTTCTGGGACTTGTTTACACTTAATAGTAAATGCCAGTTACTAGCAATATCTTGTTTAAAATACAAGGCTATTTAATAGGCAGCTATTGATAGTTTACTATTGTAAGATAAAGGTATTATTGCCAGAATCTTGCATTTAAATAAGCCATCATGCCCTATAAAAATTACAGCTACTGCCTCTAGGCTGCTGCTTTGAATCCAGCTCAGATCAGTAATGACCAAAACCAGTCACTCTGTAAGGATGCTCGGTGACCTGCATGCCCTGAGCTCACAGGCACAGCCTGGTTGTGGTTTGCACATCTTGCCACAGGGCTGCTGCCCATCTCCACAGCTGCCCTTAACACAGTCATATCATTCCACCACCCAGGACACACACTTCTTAGCCTGATGTCACCTTTGTTCCATGTGCTTGAGTATGAAACTAGCTTCTTCATGATGAAACTAATATTTTATCTCAAAGAAAAATCCCACTTCTCCCTCGAGAGTAAATTTGTTCCATTCATCCTTGTGCTGGTTTAAAGGTAAACCGGCAGGAGAAATGGATCCTCCACGAGAGAGATTATAAGTCACACTTACAATTTAATGAAAGATATTACAATAAATACACTGACACAAAAAGAAACTGCTTTCAACTCACCAAAACCCAGCA
>JAWWTY010000016.1:9478407-9526739 GCA_035222235.1 Margarornis squamiger
GAATAGAGGGGAGTAGAATACATAGCTTTGATCACCCCCACACAGTGATAACTGGTCCCACCTGCTGAACTAGGACAATCCTCCTCTACTGTCCTTTGCCCATGGCATGCCCCAGGCTGGGCAGTGCCTGTGATCCACACCAGCACAAACACCTGCCCTCCTAGTAGGGTCTCTCCAGGACCCATTTTCACAGAGTGCTTACAGTTGGAAGTGAATTAGACTAAATTTGGACCATGACCCCTTTTCCAACAAAACTGTTACAAAATACTGAACCTGAAATACCTCAGAAAGCTGCCTCTGTGCTCCCACATTCATGACCTGGTGTTTTGCACCAGCAGTACCTTTTGGTTTCAACCTGTGTAATAACTTTTGAGTCCATATAATGCTGGCCAAGCAAGACTTCTGTAGCAGGGCTCTTCCCTAATCTTTCAACGGCAGCCTGAACCCCCACAGATATGCTCTGCCACTGCATTGCAACTCTGACCTCCTCACTTGGTGCAGATTTCACTGTTTGTGTTCTCAGGGCAGAAAGATGTGCAAGTTACTCACATGAGGGAGAACCCTGCCAGCTGCTTGTCATTTATCATTCCTTCATTTAGGCCTTCTCAGAGAGCACTTGTAACCTGCAGGTACCCATCAAGAATTGCCAATCTCATTTCATCCCTATTTCAGATTTTCCCAATAGCTTCAATTAATTCATGATTTGAGATGTGTTCTACTTGGATATGCTACCAGATTGACACAATGCAGATATAAGTATAGAGGAACGTGCTGTCCCCAATAATCAGGGCAGCAATGCACACAGCCATGGCCAGGCAGCATGGGAAGACAGGGCTAAGGGCTTACACACACAAAGCAGCTTCTGAAATCCTCCAGCCCAAGTGCACACCAAAATCCTCTTCCATCTTCAGGGTCTTCATCAGAGTCAATGGCAGTCTGAAGTTTAAACGTATCCACAGAAGAAAACCATTAGCAGCTTGGAGATTCTTACCATCCAGAGGCTCCCAAGCATGTCTAAATATTTGCTGTCATCTGCTTAACTCTTCCCCACACTAAGTTTAAAGTAGTAGGTGATTTCTATGACATTTGTATGCATGTCCACATACACTGCAAAACACATTTTATTTTCTCGTTCTCCTAGCTGAAAGGACCTCTTCCTTTACTTACAACAAGGCCGATTTCAAAGGCCAAGGTCTGCAGGAGCAGGAGAAGGGCCCCCCTGCTGCCAGGCAGCTGGGCTGTGCTTTGGCTGTGCCAGCACGCTGTCTTAAGCACAGCCAGAGCACCAGGCACTGCAAATCCATCATGCCACTTAAACCTCGGTGAGGTACCAAGCAGCTCTGCCTGCAGTGGAGCAAGCCCACCAGATAGGCAGGCAGAGAAGGAGGCAGCACTAGATCTTCCACCACTTCTTATCCTTCTTTATCTGGGAGATGATGGCTGCCCTGTCTCTACTGGTGCTCTCCAGGCTTTAAATAGATGCTGTCTGCCTGCCATGCCTGTATTATTTCAGGCCAGCAATAATTGCAGGTATAAAAAGTATCCCAAGAAAAATCTGTGTGAGATTCATAATAGCAGCAAAAAAATGAAACTAAAATGGCAAGTGTTCCAGTATTCTACAGTCAGGACTTGCTGACTTGTTTCTTAATGTGAAACAATCAAACATTTAAAATATGCAGGAACACACTCACAATTTGTATGTATAAACATACATTATTTAGACCAGCTGAATTCTCAAGAGCTGCAAATAGTCCATGAATTATTCTGTAATTTATACTACCCCCATCTGAGAATATGCTTCCACCAAAAGATTTTTCTTTTTCAATTAAAATTCATTATATTAGCATGCCAACCAGGCAGCCAAGGTAACACAGGGGGACCACCAGGTATGACCCACAGGCTTTGCATGTCAGTCTGCTCCCAGACATCATTTTCTCTGTGAGTCCCCCAAGGTGTGAGTACAAAGCAGGCTCTGAGCCAGATGAGCTTTTCTGTTCACACATCTCCCAACCAGCACCTCTTCAGAAGGTACCTCAAACAGCTGTACATTGAGACCAGTAAGAGCCTCTTGTGCATACACCATTGGGCTGATCCAAAAAATCAAGGAGTAAGTCAGACCGAGTGCTCCTGGTGTGAGTCTTTGGTGCAACTGGCATAGCAATTGGCTTCTACTTCTTTGTCTATGTTTGCATGTTAAAACACCCCTCAGAACCAATTTCAACTGTAAAATTCCTGCTGTGGATAAACATCCAACTTTCCTTAGCTGCATCAGTCACACAGAAATCATTTCCCTTTTAGCATGGCTGCCCAGTACTGAATCCTGCACAACAACAGGGCTGTAGCTTAGGAAGCCACATATCTGTATTTGTACTGAAGGTTGTGGAGTTTCTGCTCATTTCACTTTCACTCTTAAGCAAGAGCTTCTCTGGAGACTTCTCTTAATGATTATTTTTAAAAAATAATTAGTTTTTCCTCTTATCTGTGATGTATAAAACAACTCATGAAGATACTAAATAAGTTATAAAGGAAGAAAAATATTTTAATATTAAAAAGTTAATACTTTGTCTATCCTGAAAAAAGCCCTGTGAAAAACTGATGTAATTATGACTGCAAAGGAAGATGAAAGAAGAAATGTCAAGCCAGGCTGGTTCAGGTCCAATAACCTGCTTGTTGCACTAACACCTGTGGAATCCAAGCACTCAGAAGTGTTATAGTTTAAAACTCAGAATTCCATCCAACAGTTTCTCGGAGCCAACGTATTGAAAACAGGCTTTAACAAAGGATGCCGTGAATATGTATGTAGAGTCGTTAACAGATACCCAGAGGTCTTTTGTTCGGAAAGCTTGGTGGGAGCTTGGTGGGGGGAGCTCGGGGGGTGCCTGGGGTTTTTCTTCCCAGCGCAGGTCAGGCGGCGCACGGAGGAGAGGGAGAGAGGGAGGGAGCACACACACACCCCGGGTCCGGCATCGGGAGCTGTGTGCCCTGCTCTCTCTCTTTGGTTTTGCTAGCTACCTCAACACACTGCAAAGGTTTTTTCTGTGAAGGAGAGAGACTGCCTGCCTTTCTCCACTGCAGAGACCGCAGTTGTTGGTGTTGTTTTTTTCCTCTTTGCCACTGATCTCACGGGAGCTGAGTGCCATGAACCCCCTGACCAAAGTGAAGCTGATCACGGAGCTGACCGCGCAGGAGGCGGCCTCATGGCACGCGGGGTACAAGGACAGCGCCTGGATCCTTGTGGCCGGGCTGCCCTACGAGCTCACGGAGGGCGATGTCGTCTGCGTGTTCTCGCAGTACGGCGAGGTCATCAACATCAACCTCGTGCGGGACAAGAAGACGGGGAAGTCCAAAGGGTTCTGCTTCCTATGCTATGAGGACCAGAGGAGCACCATCCTGGCTGGCTGTGGACAACTTCAATGGCATCAAGATCAAGGGAAGGACCATCCGTGTGGACCACGTGGCCAACTACCGGCCCCCCAAGGAGTCTGAGGACTGGGATGAGGTGACCAGAGCCCTCCATGCCGAGGGATGTGCGGTCAAAACGCCGCCTCGCTCCTCTGATTCCCTGCCAGAGGATGAGGATGTGTCCGTGACAAAGCAGAAAGAGAAGCCACGGAGCAGAGCAGAGCAGCCCAAGCCAAGCCAGCAGGCCAGGCAGCAGGCTGGTGCAGAGGAGCTGCATCCCAGGATCAAGATCAAGAAGGAGAAGGAGGACCCTGGGTACAAGCGCTCCACCAGCAGGAGCTCCGACAGGAACCCCGGGAGCAGGAGCCAGCAGGACCAGGAGCAGCGGCGGTGCCAGCAGCCCTCGGAGAGGAGAGGGGACAAGAGCTGCCAGGAGCAGAGGGGACAGAGCAGCTCCTGGGAAGAGCGGGAGAAGAGGGAGGAGGCTGGCAGGAGGGGCGACGGGCATGGCCCCTGGAGAGATGTGTCTCCCAGGGGAGGCAGATCCCAGGAGCCTCATCCCAGGCACAAGGAGCAGGGCTCCGGCAGAGACTCTGGCTGCCGCTGAGCCCTGGGTGAGCCTTCCAGGATGAGGGCAGCCCTGAGCCTGCTCAAATGGCTGTTCTGAGCTCCAGGGGCAGTGCAGCTGGACTGTTTGCCTTCTGGGAGCTTCCCCTTGGATCTCATCCCACCCGGGCTGGGGCTTTCCACGTTGGCCTTCAGTGCTGGCCATGGAGGGTGGCATGAGATGGGGCTGGGAGCAGCAGGACACTCCCTATTCCACAGTCCCCAGTTCTGTCAGTCCCGAGGGGTGTCCCCCTCTTGCAGTGTGGGGAGAGGCCTGTGGTGTCTGCTTCGGCCTCACGCACCAAGTCCGGGTCCTGCGCCCACCCGATGTCTCTGGGTTCTGTGATGGATCCGCAGGGATGCGCTGCTGTGGTGGAGCAATTCACTGTGGGCATGTTTAAAGGTCTTTTAATAAAAATTCCTGTTAGGCAGCAATTTTTTTTTATTTTTTATTTTTAAAGAAGAAATGTCAAGCCAGGCTGGTTCAGGTCCAATAACCTGCTTGTTGCATTAACACCTGTGAAATCCAAGCACTTAGAAGAAAGCTCTCCTAAAAATTAAATGCCTCTGATTCTCCAAGCCATGTTTCACTTTCCTGTCCTTGAAATCCCCAAGGAGTTGTCTAGGGAAAGAAGGGGGAGGGGGAGAGCAGCAACAGCAGAGTTAGCATTCCTGTTATTTTTAAAGATAATAACAAAAAAAATTCCCAAGTAGAAAGCTGGGAATATTCAAAGCTTCCCAGACCTTTGTACAACATTTTTAAAACCCAAAGGGAAAAACAAAACAAAAAGGAGCAGTAGAAGCCAATTTTAGTTTCCTTTACAGGTCAGCTTTGAGATGAAGTCACAGATTTCCTCCACACAACATGATCTGAAAACACATCATGATGATATTGATGGTTTCCATGCAAAATCAGGAGAGCCAGCAATTTAATTAGGGCTCTCCTTCTCCGAAATATTAAGTGCCCCAGTCTGAAGTCCTGCTTCCTTGTTAGAAAAACGCACACACAAAATAAAACCTCCTATCCCAAATGTGAGCAGTTTTACCTGTTGGAATAAAATACAGCTATTGCTGTTAGCCCTGCAGAGCCCCTTCCTATCAGCACACATGAAGTGGTACCACAGCCCCCCACACAGCAATTTTGGCTTCTACTTCTTCTAAGTACCCCAAGGCATTTTGTGTAGGAGGAGCCCAATGAAGACACCTAAAAGCAGTTTGAAGGGTTCACCCAGAGCCCAAAAATGTTTTTATCTTCATATTTAAAGCCTCAGTTGAGGATTTGGTTAGAATTTCATCTTCATTTAAATAAAGAAGTCAATTCACATGGAACAGCACAGTTACATTGAAACCAGCTTCAACATCTCACTGAATGGTTTGCACTATTACAAACTTACTATGTTTGCCCACAAACTGACAAGGCCATTTGGCCCTACTTTCACATTGGAATCAATTCCAAACTGTTCAGATTCCACACAGCTCCACTCCCATTCCTGTAGTGTTTACAAAGCCAAAACCACCTTCCAGGTGCACCTGCCTGCCAATGAGCCAGTCTTCCAGCTCTGGATCAAATCATTGCTTGCCTGAACCTTGTATGTGTGACAGGCATTTCTATATCAAATCAACTACTGTATTTCAAAAGATGACCAAAATTACATGGGTTTTTTGTAGCTTTGGCAATCAAAGTCAGTGAGTCTACAACTTGCATCATCAGGCTATTGGGTCTGAATTTGAATAAGATAAAAAGCAGTACCTTGCATTGCCCAAAGCCACAATCTTTTACAATTTACAATTGTTGTAACCTAGGACCAACCAGGCAGCCAGACTGTGAAGGGGATCTGCATGCAAACCTCAAATATTTCAGTTCTTCCCTGCATATTTTTATGTTTATCCATATTCCTTTGCTGCTTGCTGAGCAAAGCAGCCTGACAGAATAAAAGCAGTTCAGACTCCCAAAAAGGACAAGGACCTGAACCATGAATAGAAAACCAATCCATGACAGGCACCCCTAGAAAGTATTTCTATGCATTTTATCACTTTGCTCTTTACGACATTAGATATGGAATCATCTCCAAAAGAGAGGCAGGGAAGAATCCTCACCAAAAAAAAAAAAAAAAAAAAAAAAAGAGAGAAAGAAAGCACTTTAGCTCACAGCCTGAACATTTCCCTTTTATTTGTGCTCTGCTGCTCCCCAGGATGGCCAGCAATGCCCAGCTGATCACATCTGATCTGTATAAAACACCACCTTTACCTGACACTGCTTTGTCTGAGGGGAGCTCTCTAAATTAATTCCACAGGCTTGGAGCTTTGACAGTTCTTTTTTGATCTTCTCTGCTGCTTCTCAACACTTTCAGGTATGTTTAAACCCAGCCAGAGCAGTCCAAAATAAATGGCAGCTCTTCTGATAACACTGTCCCCATTGCTATGGGCACTGAATTCCCCTTACACAACAGCCACAGGTAAATCAGGGCACCTCACAGTCAACATCAGGAGCATTGCAGATATTTCTTCCCTCTCTTCTGTGTACCTCTGGAAGACTTCATCAGCCTATGTGCCACCAAGCCAATGCTCTGCAGCCTTTTGCTCAAACAGAAGAAAAGAACTGCAGGGCAAGTGCCACAAAGGTGAGACAGAGCTCTGGTTGCTGAAACACCAACCCAGCACACACACACACCCCATTTGGGTCAGGAGAGGTGGCAGCACAAAGCCCGTGGTGGAGGAGCTGGAGCAGAGCCCTTCCCCACACCAGTGTGGCTGTGCTATTCACAGCCCTGATATAGAAAGTATGCAGCAAAAAAACTTTGCCATTGTAAGCTATGTGCACACAACTTGTATCTCTACCCTGACAAACCATTTAAATTTTCAGGAGAATATCTTATACACAGAAATTTAGCATATAGCCATATTTCAAATATTCAAAATAAAAATAGCTCTTTCGTCCAGATAATCCGGGCCACATCACACAATATTTCCCAGTGAATTAGACCCATCTCCTGTGGGAAAGGCATGAAGTAGATTTGCCTGTTCTCACTTGGTTCAGGACTGGGTTTTGTCTCATTTCAGACCCCCTTGAGAATTCATTAGGTTGCGGGTGGGAAGCACACAGTGCTTGAAAGCAAAGCATTTTCCTGCTAAGGCTAATAGCCAGCATTTCCAAACTTGGGCTAGCCAGATCACAGTGGGTGATTACAGAAAATCCATGACATGCTAGAGCAGGAGCTGAAGAAGTTCAGTTTAGCTGAATTTCACACCATGTCAGAGTCCTATTTGCAGCTTAGAAAATGAATTTAATAAAGCTTTTCTGCTGTAACATGGAGTGTCAGCTAGCAGATTCTCTGACACCTGCTGCTCTTTGAATCTGATACCATATTGCAGCATAATGTGATCTAAAATTAGACTTCACACAACACACCAGGTTTCAATCTTTCAGAAAATAATTCTGTTCAGCACCTTTCAGTTCTGAGCAGGGCTTTGGGACATGTCCTTTCTTTCCTTCCCCCTCCAGGATTAACACTTGGAATTTTTTACCAAAGGTTTGAATTGTTCATAAAAAGAAAAATAAAAACAAACCAAAACTGAAATACTTTCATTTTCACTTGATTGCAAACTATACCATGAAGAGATATACTTGCCAACTTATACAGTTGCTTCCTACCTGCACCCCCACAGACCAGAGATAGCAGTAAGCTGGAAGGCTTTCAGCTTTGGGTGCAGAGAATTATTGTCTGAGAAGGAAAAATATCCCAAGCTTAAATGACAGACAGGTGTTTGATTATCTATTTGGAGACTGAGAATCAACTACTGGAAGAAGCCAATGACAGGACTAAAGGATAATGCAATTTTTCTGTATAAATTTCACTCATTACCAAAGAAGAGAATTAACCTGATCTATTTCTTTCTCTAATCAAGATACATTTTTGTATCATTGTATTTAAATGCAATTAAGTGATAGTTTATTCCTTTTATAGATAATTGACTGCAATTAATGCTACCATTTTTTTAAAAAATAGTAATTGGATTTTTTTAAAGTGTGCCTAGCTTTTAAATGCTAAGTTGGCTTCAAAAATCCAGCGCTCCACTGAAATCACATGGGAAGCTCCTTTCACAAGACAAATACCTGTCTTGTCTTTCCCAGCTACCTGCAAAGTCTTTCAGACAATGTGAAGCTTATGTACACAGCGTGAATAACGTATCACTGCCAAGAAATCTAGCACTAGTTGGTGTACTCCAACACAGATAATCAGTACCTTCAAAAGAATTTATACAAGGTATAATATTTTTAAAAATAAAAATGTAAGCATAAAAAAGCTTTACAGATGTAGACATTAAAATGTAAGGAATTCACCATAGTAGAAAAGATACAGCCTTTCACTTCCAAGAAGTGGCTCTGAGATATCCAATAGAATTAGTAACCTTGCTGTCATCCTGGGAATTACAATTGATCTATTTTTTTTTTTTAAAAAAAATCAAATGGTTTCCCAACTTAGAATGCAACATCCTGTGTCAGCTTGTAATGAGCTGGAGTGGGAAAGTAAGCCAATCACAAACACTAAACTTTACAGACATAAATAGCATGCAGATTGAAGCAAATAACATGTACAAGGGAAAAAAATTCTAACTTCCTCCATTTTAAATGAATGCCCAGAATATTGTTTTGTACAAGGCACCACCCAGAGGAGTGAAACTCAATCTGATTGACTGCCTTAGCCAATTCAAAAAACCTTCCTTCACCAGAGATGCTCAAGCAAGTGAATCTCCTTTCCTTGCAGCAGCAGAAGGAAGGTGGCTGGGGAAGGGAAGAGGAGCTGTACAGTCAGACCCTGCAAAGCATCACTAAAGCAACCTGAAACAGCACATGTAGGAGTGGGCTTCCCACCTGTGTCCCAGAACAGTATCACATATTGCTTGACAGGCAAACCCAAACAAACGGTTTCAAATCAAAGTACACTATTTAAATTATGGTCCTCTCTCCTTTCTCACTAAAATATTCAGATAATCATGCTGTTGCCACTCAAAACACAGGTGAAGACTGAAATTTTGTTCCACACTAGTGTGCTATAATGTCTGCAAACTACTAACCTTTCCCTGAAAAATCACATAGGTCTGAGCAGAAGAGACAGGAGAACATAAAGCTTCTATACATCTCATTCTGTTTAAACTAGCTTCACATCATCTTGAAAATGCAATCTGCATATTGAAACAAAGGAACCATCCTAATGGGTACCTTACAATAACAGCTCCTCCCATCAATCTCCATTTACACCCACCCATACCGCAAAAAGTCTGATAATCTCAACAGAAGGAGGCTCCTCAAGCATTCCCAGAGTATTCTCAGGCTATTCAGCCCATCAAATTTACATCTATGAACATGCTCATACCATTTTAGAGATAATATTCATTAGGCTCATCAAAAGTATTTGGTCCCATTCCTGTGTTGGAGGGACAGATACTAATTTATAGCTCAATTAAACTTAAAAAGAAAAAATCCAACAACTTTAAATTGCTATGACCTGCCTGTCTCAGAGGTATTCTGCAAGTACTGAAAACACTGGTGCAAAACCTTTCAGAAACACCAACAACCCAGAATCTGCATGTTTGATAACCTGGGCTGTGCAGCCACACCAGAGTCTTCCTTCCTGCCTTACCTGCGCTCTTGTTCCCCTCTAACATATCTCTCTGCAAACCAAGGGTATGACTAACCAGGCATACAGGCAGCTTGTGCAGGTTCACTAATAAAAACTTACATTTATAAAATAATTTACATTTTCAGTACCCCTATAAATCTTCATATTCATAAAAAGTTATTTTAAAATTTGAAACTGCACACAAAAACTATAATGTAAGATGGTCTAAGAAAGGCATCTGAGGTATCCTGCCATTTGAGACATATTTGGGGCCCGGAGAAGAGAGCTGAACTCACATGGCCTGGCTACATTCATTCTTGAGGCTCAGGCAGTAGCTCATTAGTGTTGGTTTATGGCCATCCAAAGTTGATGAGGGACTTAGTCATAAATTATTTATCTTTTATTTTAATGTTATTTCATGAAAAACAGATATTACATTCCGCTTGATTATGGTGCTAGTTTGCATTTTAATCTGTTTTAATAATTTTGAGCACTGTGATTAAAAGAGAAGGAAATAAAGAGGGTAGATTAGGACAGGCACAGTCTTATCATACATACCCTGAACTAAATTGAGTCAGCATCCCAGGCTTGCTCATGTACCAAGTATCCCCAGAGCAGTAAAATAGATCTCACTGTCCTGAAGCACCAAATACTTTCACTCAGCTCTCTCTCCCACCCTGTAGCTCAGAGTCTGCTGGGTGATTCCCTGGGATACACAAGGGTGTGAAGGAGTAGCTGGGTGATGGAGGACACAGTCAACTGCAGCCAACGCAAAACCCTGCACAGCATTCCTGCAGAAACACACAGGAGAGACGGAATACGAGGGGGTGGTGAGGAGAGGAAATTGTGAAAGCTATTCAGAGGCATTGCCTGTGCAGAATATTTTTATATCCTTCTCAACTTTGAAACAAGTAATATATTACTTCATGTATGTTCAATGTTCCCAAACCCAGAAGGACCTGAAAGCCAACCCTGAATGAGCTAAGCCTGAGTGGAGCGTAAGGCAGAAGCAGCAAAAGGCTTGCCCAGGAAATGCACCAGGATGTCTTTAAAGTGAGCCCATAGCAGTGGCCTTCAGGACAGGAGGGACAGGCCTCCAGCAGCTGTGACAGAAGGAACCAGGGGCACTGTCCCAGAGGGACTTGTGGGGTTAAGCTGGCCACTTTCCTCTGTTTGATAGATCTTGACAAATTATCTGACATGCACATGGCCACAGAGAACCCCTTCCAACACATAAAGCAGGAATTCACCTATGTGGAAGGAATCACATAAAAACTCCAAGCCCAGTTTAGCCCTGTATTACCCATTACCTGCTTGAACATCTATTCTGGCTGGATTCACAGGCAGTGTGCAAACTCCAGTTTAACTCCCATGCAGACAGTTTGGATGAACACTGTTCTCCTACCTGAGCAGTAGATGGGAAAAACCCCTGGTAATTCAGGGTGATAAAAGCATAGGTCTGAGAAGCTGAGCACAGAAAGCAGCTGTAACTGCAGACTCTCCTTCACACATAGACAGTAAATGGATCATTGAGGACTTATAGAATCATAAGAAAGCTTTTTGATTTTCAGTTTTCATGGACATATGGCCCTGTACCTGTTACCAATCCAGGACTAACTCAACTCTTCTTTCAGAAACAGGATGAAGTTATGATTATGGGAAGAAGCAGAGATTGTGTCACAGGGAGTCTGCACAAGTATGACAGAGTAGGATAAAGCTGTCACTGGTTTTCTAAAAAATGTTTAGATTGTTACCATTGTTATTAAGCCAGTATGCAACCATTTTGCACAGCATAAGGATGTCTTGAGCCAGTATTAAATTCCTTTTCTGCTCAGGACTGTACCAGGTTACAGTCAGGTCCACAGTAGAGTGATAAAATACCACTGGCATTACAAAGCCCCTCAGAGCAGAACTGAACACTTCAGACTCTGCATTCCAACCTAGAATGAGCTACTAGTTCAACTTCATTGTACAAAAATCAAGGGGCAGCTGAAGGATTGCAGTAAAAGTGAGTAAAACCTTGGTGGTTTGCAATGACAATGCCCATCATAGGTCTCTGCAGGTTGCCCAGCTTGAGGCATGCTCTGGGGATGCAGCCTGTCCAGCACACACCCAGGAGGCCTCTGATCAGATGCTGAGGCTCCCTCCAGGAGAGAGAACTGTGTATCCAGCAATAGAACAAGTGGGAAAACCGCATCAAGCCACACACTGCTTTTCTGAGACAAACTCCTGCCAAACTATAGCATATGTAGCCTAAGATTTTCCTACTCCATCAAATCTGTACAGGAACAATGGGAGTTCGAACCTCTGGGTGGATGGAAGTTATGATCTATGGTTCAGAACAGACAATAGGTCTGCAACATACCAGATATTTTCTTACTGGATCCACTGCAAGTTTCCTATCACTCACTGTTGCTAGGTAGTTAATCAAAATGTAGCCTAAAAAAAGTTAAATGATTCTATAGTTCATAGTTATTGGCTCAAATGTGCTTTCAGTAACCTGGCTATTTGCCTGGTCCATGATTTTTTTTCTGAGATTCAGTCCATCAGGCTGTAATGAAGCCAAGATTTAGAAGAGATGTCCTCCAGTTTTAGCAGAGGAGGAGGAATGCACTTCCCTGCTCCCCCTTGCCGTAACTCCCAATTACCTCGACTTGCAGAAGGTTGATCCAGATGGTGAACACAAGACTGCAGGCAAGCCTGCCTCGAACAAATTCTCAGTGTGGAAGGGTGGAATAAGCCATATGTTTTCACAAATTAGGGGTGACTCTCCAACGCCTGAATGATGAAGCAGATCCAAGAGTAAGTTATGCATGATCCTCCCCGATGAGTGGAGAGAAATGTTTTATTCAGTGCCTCATGCTGTGAGCTATATTTATACCAAATGTATCTTTGTACATTTTAAAATATTATCTATTAGGGGACATTGCGACTGCTACACAAGACTATGTACAGCACCATTTAAAACCCAAGAGCTACAAGGAGGGCTATAAGTGGCCTTAACACCATCCAGCTGTGAAGTTACTTGTCCAGGTGATTCAGACAGGCCAAAGACCTTAAAATCCAGCCAGCAAACTGCCTTGAAGAAAGACTTCCCTCTGTGCACAAGTTAGGAAACCTCCAAAACCATAAAAACACAACCATCACCTTGTTTTCCATCCTTTGTTATGGTAACTAGTCAACAGCACAATGCTTGAAACTTTTTTTAAAATCTCCAGCTTCCTTGGATTATGTTAGTACCTTACTTTTTTTTTCCTTTCCCTTAAAACCTCCCTAAAAAGAGAAAATTGGACAAACTGAAATTATCATTCTTCTAATATCCAAATTGTTGCAGAGAATATACAAGCCTCCAGTATCAGGAAAGACTGCTGAGGTGGAGCAGTAGGAGGGAGGCAGCCCTTTGCTTGCCCCTGGGAGCATCCTCCTGTGGGATCACAGCCTGCACAGGGGAGAACCCAACCACCTCCCCAGGGGCTGCTCTGCTGCCTCCAGAGGCTGCTTACAGCAGAGGGGAGATGCAGCCCAGCACTGTGTTTGCAGGAAGACTATATTTCAGATGGAAAGAGAATAATGGTAAAAACAAAAGCAAAGATCATTCTGACTGAAAATCCATAGCTACTCTTAAACATAATAACTACAATTCCATTTGTTGACCAAGTAGCAGAGTTAGAGCCCACAGGCGAGATCATCAGCTAAGACGAATCGTCACAGCAACATTAACTTTACCCCTTCATGCTTGATCTCACCCACTGTGCTCCCAAAATGGCCATGGTCTCTTCCTTTCGTTGTACAAAAACACCAACCATTTTAAAAAGTACATTTGCTGCACAGCTTACATTTCATTTATTTTACACCTCACTGTAATGCATTCCCCAGCCTAATCTGTATCTAAACATACACAGCAATGCAGTCTACCAGCATCCCACTTATGAAATTCATGAAGCTAAAAGACCATAGGAAGATTTTTGGAGGCATCTCCTGACCTTTTAATCAGTTGTTACCTTCTGCAACAGAATTTCTCAAAGCTCAGCTGCTCTGAATTCTTGCCTGTCTCATGTAATGAGCAGATGTGGCAAAGTAAGGATTTGTAACATGATGAAAGTTATGATGACAGGTCTTTCTCTGCCAGATTTTTATGTTTTTACAGCCTAACACTGAACTGCAGCACTTTTTTTTTTAATTCAGCTTCTGACAAGAACATATAAAGAGCATATCAAAGGCAACAATAAATTCTCTAAAACACTTCTCTCAATTCAAAGAGATCTGCACTTTACAGGTCCATGCAGATCATGCTCCGTTTGAATTTACTCATAAATACCAAGCCCAGCATCTCATGGTGCCCTGCATGTCCCTTCTACCTAAAAATAACCCCATGTGTTGCCTGGTGAGGGAAATCAAGATGATGATATGTAGGAATATTTAACTGACAGAAGAAGGCAAAACCAAGGCCAACACCGAAGACAATGATAAAAGGAAAACAGTCCTCTGCCTCCCCTGGGCACAAAGCAATTACGGGCGAGCGCTCTGCTCCGTGGTTATTATTGCAGGCTGAAGTGGTAGCGTTCTCCATGATTATCACAAATGCCTCCGCTGGGAGGAGGGAAGTGGGAGGATTTACCAAGCAGCAAATCCTCGATTTCCCTCCCCCTATTCCCAGTGATTCCTGCTGAACTGAGCTCTGACAGCAGAGAGGTGCCAGAGAGGTGCAGCCTCAGACAGCTCCAGCAGATTTACACCCGTGTCCTTGCAGAGCCAGGCCACAGCCAGGCTGCCCTGGTGACCACATCAGCATTGACCATCACCTTGTCAGGCTCATCCAGAGCTAGGAAGAATGCACAAGGGTCCCACAAGGCCTCTGCCTGAAAGCTGGGGCATCCTGGTACCCTTTCCAATATTTTTAAGCATGTCCTTTTTAGATATGACCTTGTATTCCTTCTACTTTAATCCAGGAC
This sequence comes from Margarornis squamiger, assembly GCA_035222235.1. Lineage (NCBI taxonomy): Eukaryota > Metazoa > Chordata > Aves > Passeriformes > Furnariidae > Margarornis > Margarornis squamiger. The sequence continues at coordinate 9,492,989 of JAWWTY010000016.1, forward strand.
AATAAAAAATATAAATGAAATTAGAATTCCAAGTTGTTTTTTCTCCAAAAAAATCAAAATGCTTCATCTTGGTGTCAACATTTCTAAGTGTTGTTACACAACCAAAACTTTGCTCAAAATATTTTGATGATAGCAAGACAGAACCAGTAAGAGTGAAATAAAACATGGTAATAACACCTCTCTGGATGTGAAAGAAAAATTAAAAATCAGGAGTTTCCATCTAGCTACAAAGCTAACCAATGCTGCTGACACCTGACAATCCCTCTAAAACAGGCTGGTCATTTCAAGGGTGCTCCCTACATGAAATGGGCTGATAATTGTGTGTAGCTATTAGGGATACACCTGTGCAGCATTCACAGGCTGACAGAAACTTGCTCTGCCCATAAGCCAAACCAAAAGTAATCCAAAATGCAATAAAGTGAGTAGCTGGGTAGACTCCAGGCCAATATACTTCACCACTTGGGGCACATGAGGCCAGGGCTGTCCTCACACTAACACCGCAACAGCTGCCCCATGAGGGGTGGGACACAGATAACTCCTGAGAGCCTGCTTTCCAAAATACTCCAGAAAAAACACTCTTCTAATTATACTGTAGATATTTCGACTAACAATAAGGCCCACAAAGTTTAAAATACGTCATTATCCCTAGGACTACTTCCTCTAGAAGTGAAGTGTATTATTAGTGGGATAGAAGGGGAAATGGTCTGCATTGTCTCAGCAATACCTGCTTCATTAAGGGAAAAATCTGCCTACTGCTTTAGCATTTTCCTGGCTAAACCGACATATGGTTCATTATTATAGTGCATTACGATAGCCCCTGAGGAACCCAGCTATATCAGGGCCTCAGCCTGCTAAGCACTTGTACAAACACAGGAAAGGAGCCCCTCCTCTGAAAAGCTTGCTGTCTAAACAGAAGAGACAGACAAAGGGCTGAGACACTGCGCGAAGGTTTGCAAAACTCATCTGACATTCAGGGGGTTCTTTCCTCCAGTTGTTTTTTCTTTTCGATGAAAAGAGGATTTTAGTTTCCAAGAGACAAAGGAAAATGAAGGGAGTGGCATACAAAAGGCTAAGAACAGGGAGGTTAATGAGAAGAAATGGAGATATAAATAAATACATACAATTTTTACACTTCCAAGAGGAAGAGGACCATCTTTTCACATGTGCAGCAGATAAAACAGAGTAATGGATTCATACTGCAGGAAAAACATTAGATACAACTAAAACAAGTTTTATGGATATAAGGATAGAGAAACTCAGAGACAGGCTGCTGGGAAAGCTGAAGTGACACCAACATTGGGTGGCTACAAAAACACACTGAACATTTATTAGGCATGACCTAGATGTAAGTGATTTTGAAGCTGGAGGCCAAGCTCCCTGCCCTTGCCATTGCTCTCCCATTCTTCTGGTTCTAGCAGTGTCACGTCCATCTCAGTTTTAGACTAAGATCACTGCTCTTCTAAGTGGTTGTAGATACAAAATGAATATGCTTAAGCTCACACAGAAATACAGTCAAAAGTGAAACCACCTCTTTGCCCATGTAAATTAAAAATTACATCTAGCTATCTTGGGTCCTCAGTGTAGAGGGATCACATACACAACAAGATGTGCCCGAAAGAGAAAACCTCCCCAAGTCTTAACTTCATGTAAAAAGCCAAGAAGTTTCCAAAGACCAAGTGGAATTTTCCAGGAAATGCTAAAGGTGCTACATTTTACCCTTAGATGGTGCAGCCCCTGAGCATGGAGAGGCAGCTCTTCAAAGGGCCAGGCAGGAGGAAGAAACAGCAGATAACAGCAGAAGGAAAGCCTTTGCTAATGTCCTGGAACAGACCCATGACACATCAGCCAGGGCTGTTGTTCTACACAATCCCTTCCAGTTGTGAAGGAACCCTTTCTACCTCTTCACTGACAAAGTCACTGACAAAGTGAGCACTTGAGATAACCAGTGTTGGGAACACTCAGAGTTTAAGATGTGGGGGGAAAAATATAAATACTGCTGAGCCTCCAAGTGTCTCCCTTGCCTGGTGAAGTAGCAGTGATATTTAACAGCAGGAGAGAGCCCATCTGCTAGCTCCTGTTCTCTGCTTCCCCTGCACGAGATGATCTTTTCCTTTCCTCCAGGAAAAAGTGGGATGCCTTATCCCTGATTCTCATTCTAGATGATTCAAACAACTCCTGCCAACTCCTTCTGCTCTCCATTGTTGAAGGGGACAGACCAAGTGAAAATGTGAAGCAGTATCCACTTATCCACCACCCCACCACAATCACAAACAGCAAATTTCAGTAAGGTCCTACAGGGCGTGGATGACGAAGCACTGCTTGCATTTTGGCCTTGCAAAGGATAATGCCATGTTTCCTCACCACTAATCGACTTTCCTGCAGGAGAGTCACATCCTCCAGATGTGCTTATGGGAAACACCTTTTTTTCCCCCCTGCAATGGTCTATTTAGACCACAGGTTATGTTCTCCCCTCCCTTCAAAACCTGTTGAAAGAGAGACCGTTATCCCGAGTGGGGAAAAGGGTCAAATGAAGCCTCTTCTAGTCTTTAGGAGGAGTCTTCCCACAGTCAAGACCAGCCTTCTGCACAAATAACAAAAATTAAGAGCCTTCTGTATCTGCTTTCAGCATCACAGATGTTATTGTTCAGAGCAGCACTTGGAAGGAGTGAAGTGCTCCAGAAGCCCTTATCTTTATGACCTGCCTCTAGGAGAGAAATAAGCTCATTATTGTTTTCTTAAAATATTATTATATTACAATACAATAATATTGTTTTATTGTTGACAGTGCAAGAACTTAGGTCTCACTGAGAGGTTTCTTGTTGGATTGTGCCAAACACCTAGGAAAAGGCAGTCTTCATTTCACTGGATCTAGCTGAATTTCAGAATTGCAGCGCTCTTGTGATTCAGTTGCTTCTGCAGACTGAAAGAAGGGGGTCAGAAAGACCATCCTGTCTCTAACAATCCCAGCTCTCCCCTCTCCATCACCTCCCCACTCCCACCACAGAAATTAGCCCCAGCATTCAGGGAGAAAAGTTAAAAACAAAATGAATGAAAACAACAACAAAACCACCACTCCAATAGAATAAAGTTTATAACCTGAAATCCTTATTCTGAGCATTTTTCCTTCACTTCTTCATCAGCCTGTAGGGAATTCAGTCAGTTACATTGCTAGGCTAAAAACCCCTGAAGCTGTCCTTGAAATGAATGGCTCCATTCATTTAAGTGGGAGTGTGTTCTGGTTTTATTACCTGACCCCATATTTCTACCACAGAATCACAAGGCAAGTAAGTAAAATAACTTGTTCTCAAATGTGGCTGCCTGCTTATGTCGTCCTATTACACTAATTTCTGTTATTTTTCCAGGATTAATTCAGTGCACTCTGAAAGGATAATATCCTCCACCTCCCCATGAAACACCATTTTCAAATATCTTCTGAATGATTTAGTGCCACTCACCCCATCGAGTTTCTGTCTCAGCAATTACAGAGAAAACAAAGAATTAATTAATAAACAGAAAGGAGAAAAAAGAAGTCTTCTAAAACAGCCATTGGCAAAGTTCACTCAATGCAATGTTAACCTTTCCATCATCTTCAATGGACTTTATATCAGATCCAAGCTGCAGTCATTTAGTTCCAACAAAATAGAGTTGTTAAATTACAATCCCAAAAAACCCCAACAGCACTCACACAGGGTGAGGGTTGGTTTCCCTAACCTTTACATCATCCTTTTACAAGGTTTTCAGGAATGCATCTGTGGGAAGTCCCCTTCCCAAAACCGCTTTACAAGCAATCACTTCTCAGACAGGTCGATGCATGACTACACCCACCTTTCCACCCTGCTGCTCAAGCACATCCCAGACCAGGGCTCACCTGTGCCAGCTGCCCAGGGCAGGGGTGTGGATGGGCACCCAGGGTGCACCTGCTCAGCATCCACAGGGTGGCACCCCCTGGATGTGCTGCCAGCCCCTCCACACACATGGAAAGAATCACACTCACAATTCTGACCTGATAAGCAAATAGATCTTTATCATTACCAAGCTCTGTAACAGATAAATACACCTTATGGACTAAATCATTATCTGCCTGCCTTTTTTTAAAATGGAGCTGGGCAATTATTTTTAAACCCTGCTATGAAGAATAATAGCCTACTTCACAGGGCTGGCTGGGAATGGGCCATAACACTTGGGGAAAGTCCAGGCTGAAATGCTCTGTAGTTTAATGACATGTTACATAGGGAGAAAAATGTATTTGGAAGAAAATACCACTAAAAGAGGTAAGAAATAAAATGGTGTACTGTGAAATGCTTGTAAGAGGGGGAAAAAAATATCTTGACTATTCCATTTTCAAAAGGTTTCAGAGCTTGTCTGCTTGGTCTATGATGAGTAAACTACAGAAAAATACCTTGATTCTGGACTGAGCCAAAGGTGACCTTACAGGACCTTTTTTGTTCTGGGAGACAAACTAAGGAAGGTAAAACAGGTGCCATTGTTAAGAAAGGGATATTCATCCCTAGGATGATTATGATTCCTCAAGCTGTAGAAAAGCAGTCAGAAAAATCTGCAGCAGCTTTAACTTCTATTAATAGTACAGAAGCATGTTCTGGCATTAAAATAATGAGGAATGCTAATTCCAGATCCCTTTTGATCCCATCTTTTTTAATGACATATCTATTCTTTCTATTTTAATGTTTCTGATTATTTGGGAGATAGTTATTCATAAATAGTTTCCAGTAAAACCTGTTTAATAACCCATTTTCATTTAGCATCCACAAGCAACACAACATTTCTAATTCCTTACATCAATGGCCACCTCTCAATGACTGAGACCTCCCAGAAACAGTCCCACTGCAAATGTGCTTCCTGGGCTTGTAAGTCACAGCCTGCTATTCTATACACATGGTTTCTACAGAACCCATTTGATGGCTATAAGCCGTATAGTGCTGGCATTTCCCAAGCACTCCTATTAGATACCCATTTCCTGACTATCCTTAAAGGAGAATTTTGCAGCTTAAAAATTCAAATTCTTTTAAAATTCTAGCTGTGCAACTGATGCTTTTTAAGAAGCAGATAACAGATATTTTGCCTGCAAGCAGAAAGGTCACATAAATAGATACCACAGCACTAAAAGCTCTTTCAAATGATTTAAAAAGTCTTAATCAGCAACTTGTGTATCAAGAGACCCATGAAACAAAACAGAGCTGTGATGCATATCCAGTAGCTCCTGTAAAGCACATGCTCGAGACTCCACTGCAGTCAGCACCCTATAAATGAAAAGAAGAAAGAAGTTTCAGCCCCAGAAAGCTCATTCCATATTAAGAAAGGTGTAATAGATATAATTTTCAACCCTTAAGTCCTTCCAAGCTGCCCTATTGCTTGTCTTTACAGCATGGAGGAACACAGGTCCATGTGTGGGGTGTTTAGGCACTGGCAAAAAAAGGGGGGAAATTAAAAAATTAATCAATATATGACTTTCCTTTTTTTAAAAATAGTAAGTACATATCAAATGAGGAAGAGGTAGCAAGAAGAAAAAAATGCAGCAGTAGATGTGGTTTCATTCATTTGGAGAGGCAGCCTCAATGACCTCTCTACTAGCTGCCAGCCAAGTGTGATTTAATTGAAAAAAATGCGAATTGTTAATGGGAATTCCTTTCCAGTGTTACCTTTCCAAAGGGAAAAGTGGAAGATGACAGGCAAACACCTGCCAGAGAACGCAAGGAGGGAGCCACTGCTCGCTCCTGTGGCTGCTCCCTCCTCGTCGCTGCCTTCTCGGAGCAGCAGGCGGAGCAAAGGCTGGGGCTCCGCTCCTCTCCTCGGGCTGTTATCAGTGTCAATCTTGATCTGCCTGACGGTGACCACAAATAATGAATGCTAATAGAAGAGCATGTGTTCCCGTGTCGAGAAAGGCACCTCTCCTTGTGTGACTCAGGCTAGGAGAGGTATCGATACAGCACAGTGGTGTAAACATCAGCTCACAGCAGACAGGTAAATAATGAAAAAAAATTTCTCTGCTGCAAGGAGCTCACAACACAAAGCTACTCAGTACAATAGGAGAGAATGACAGTGTTGGATAGCCACGGTGCTCTGGAGGGTGGTGGGGAGCTCCTCTGGAAGCAGCAAGGTAGGAAGTTCAATACAGCATCATGCAAACTGTTCTTAATCACTTGTCCTATAGGGGCAAAAGGGCTCAAAGAGACCAGAGAGTTAAAAAGAGTTTAAAAATGCAGTATGAACAGAAGAAAAGGGTTGCTGAAGGGGTGACAAGGTAACAGAACACATTGCTGACCAGATGCAGGCAAGAAGGAAATTCAATGGCACAGATAACAAAGAACAGGCTACACTGTCCCCTCTTCACCATGCATGTGCCACCATCCCTTGGGCAGACAAGGGAAACCTCATGTTCACTAAAAACATGTAGAGAATACCAGCTGTGGTGAAGATACATCCAGCTCTGGATAGATACTGTGCAGTTTCCTAGTAGTTGCTTCCCCAGAGAGGCAAAAGTCATCTCCTGTTTGATTCAGCAAAGGTCTGCTTATTTCTGCCTGGAAATAAGACATGCTCCTATCCATGTGGGTAAGGCAGGACCTGATGAAACTGGCTTCCAAGGCCTTTCAGCCTTACTGGAAGAGGCTCTGGGAGATGGCACACAGTATTTATTAGAGAAATTGTCAAAAGTTTAATGTGGGAGAGAAGACAGTAACAGTGGAAATGATCAATAAACAGAGATCACTGGTACCTGACAACTGAAGGCCCGACTTTTGGACTCACAAGTCCAAGAGCTGTCAGAGACCGAAGCTGCACTCCACAAAAACCAGCCCTAACCCCAGCCCAGCAGCCTCTAACAAAAAGCAGTTCAGCTCACTGTGAGTCAGTAAAATACTCCTGCCCAAGGACAACACAGCAAAACCAGGTGGCCGCTTTCAGTCCAGCCAACAGCAGCGCAAGGACTTCCCTGCAAGGCTCAGAGACACCACCTCTGAGTGCCAGGCTGGCATCACACAGGGGCTCAATGAGCACAGTCAGGCTCCCCAGGCACATCTCAAATGACAAGCTGTGTGCAGCGTAAGACTGAAGCCTCTAAATGAAGATTAGTCATTGCAATTCTTTGTTAGCAGGTACTGTAAGTAAAAGTGTGTTTCCAGTTTAGTGAAGCAAGTGCATAATGCTTTTAACTTACCCTCTGAAGTGCTGCCTCCTGTCAAAATCTCTTCACTAAGTCATGATAGCACACATCAGAAGCACTCCAGATGCAGACACACTGCCTCATGGCAAAGGGTTGACATTTCTAGTGAGGACCCACAGCCCTCTGCTGCTACAACAGCAGCATCCTGCCAGAAAAATCACTGCAGCCTCTCTTTGAGAAAAAAAAATCCTGGAGATAAGAATAAAGAGCAACTAAAAAGCATGCCCTCAGAGGTATACTGCAGCCTGGATAAAGGCAAAAAGAACACACCAAACCACTTTTAAACCCAGTTGAACCATACAGCCCTAAGAAGAAAAAGAGAGAGGAAGAAGGGCAGGGGGAACGGGAAAGAAAAACAAACAACCCCCCCTACACCTCTACCAGGCACCTAGCAAGGACTGGGGCTTTTATTGATCCCTGTACAGCCTCATTCAGCAGCTTCCCAGCTGAAGCACATCAAGCCATAGGTCGTCTAGTGATCACCTTCAGCTGCCACACAGCACCTTGATATTCAGCTGCATTAAAACGCAATTAGAATCAAGCCTGAGCACTCTGTGATATTGAACAAATACTGAAAAATAGCATAAATAGCTTTTTTATTCTGTACCATCAGGCTAAACTTAGCTGCTAGCTTGCAAGTCATTTTTAACTAGGTAATTGAGGCTACCTTCTAAGAAGCTATTTGACTGTCTGCTGGCTAGAGAAGCCAAAATACAACACGTGACCAAGTAATACCTCCTTCCTTTAGCTCTGCTCTCTCAGCTCAGATGACAACAGGAAAAATACCTACCTTTTTCATGGTGTGTAGATTCATGCATAACTGGTAATAGCTTAAATGAGGCATACAGCTGCACACAGTGACTCCCATAGATGTTATTACAGCTAGTTCTAAACAAGCACTGAGATTGACAGTAACAACTTAATAGGAGCTAATCACCAAAGTTTTTAGCTAGCTATTTCAGTGGGGTTTATAGCCACAATGAAGTTATTGTCAAAATATGTCTAATAAAACTCACGAGTATGTGTCTGAGGCACAGGCCCATCCCTTGGTTATACCGAAGTAACATGTCAGGAGCTGGTCTCTTCTATTCACCTCCACAGAAAATTACTCATTAGCAACCCGGGACACCAACAGCTCTTTATTTTATTTTAACCAAAACTGGCAGGGGCAGTGTCACTTTGTTCCAGTTCTTGATAAGTCTGTATTTTCCCTCCCCTTTCCATATGCCCATTGTTCTTCCAGGACGGATTTCAATCGAGTCCGTGTGTCATGAGTAACTAGTGTGCCTCTGGGTCCAGGCACACCAGTGCTGCTAAGGACAGCTTGGGCACTCTGTCACTGAAATAAAAGTACTATAGTTTATAAATTGATTTTTTTTTCCTAGGGCTGACATATCAGCCTTGAAGAAGGGCTTGTGTGCCTATGGCTGTGACCATGGAATTGACTGTAGGAGCCAGTCCAACAGAAGACATCACCTTCAGTGCAAAATTTGTCTTTCTGAGATAATATTCACTTGAATGTTGTTAACCACCATGGTGTTCAAAAAGAGCCCTTCAGGGACAAATTCTCATGCCTTTGGTAACAATCATTATCACCTGCACTACTATTAATCCCATTGTTTTCTGGCTCTTGTATATCACTGCCCGAAGTACTATTTTGGGAGGTAGCACTTTTGTGACTAACAGCTTTCAAGCATTTCTGTAGTCTACCAGCAAAATTGAGTGCTATTCGCTGTGAGCAAAGACATCAAATTTGGTTCAGATGCTGATATTCAAGATATGTGGCACCATTCCCAGAGGTATTAGAAGAGATTTTCTGAAAAAATAACATGAGAAATGGATCCTCTGTTTTCTTCTTCTTCTGGTTTTGAATCCACTACAGAGTACTGATGTGTTAGGAAGCACTTGTGGAAACAGGGTAATCAGGTAATTTTTCCTTTGCCTGACAAAGAAATAAGGGTGTAAGAAGTACAAAAAGCTTACCAAACTACAGAGAGCTTTTGAATTAAAAAATAATAATAATTTTTTGCTTTTAGCAAAAAGACATGTTCTTCACCTGTAGGACACTACTAAAACCAATCCACACCCGTATGCACAAGGGCTAACTGACCTCCATGTACCAAAGCCCCTCTGGTTTAGAAAACTTGTAGACACTTACCTCTTTTCTTACCATCCTTCCCACACATGGAGAGCATTTCAGTGAGCTTTTGCACCTGAGTCTGGAAGAGCTAGAATCTGAAAACCCAAGATAAATTTCTCTGAGCGTTACCACTGACTACAGATATTGTTCGCATTTTTAATTCTATTGCTGTAGAATACATATTAATAGCGTTATGAAGATGCTTTAAATAATTTCAGTAAGAAAGACATTGTTACAGAAGGTATCAGTGAGGTGGGGACAGGTACAGAGCAGAAAGCAGGATGGCTTTTCTTAGCTGTGATGCAGAGTGGTGTGGAGTTGTAGGAACATCCTGATCAGCCTTCCAGGCTTAGGGACTGCCTCCCTCTGTGCAACTGCTGACAAACTCTCCTTCCACATTAGCACATCAAAGCATATACTGACAACAAAATTAACAAAATACAAAGAATGAAGGAGATGCACTGAAACTGAATTGAGAAGCCAGAAAATAAGAACACCTGCCAGGACTTCCACTCGGGTGCATTTTCAGCTGAACATAAGCTGTCCTGCAGAAGGCAAAATTGGGCCTGACTCTGCCTTCTGGAGGTTTTCTAATTCCACAGGTGACACAACAAGTCTGTAAATGAATATCCACCTGCACACAGAAGGTTTAATGCTGTTGCAATGTTTAAGACTCTCCCACTCCCAGCCTGGGTGGGTATTGGTCATCCTTCTGCACACTGCTCAGCCTACCCCAAACACAGCTTGTGAGACAGGCTTGGGACAGTTTACATACATTAACCAATTTCGTTCTGTAAGTGTGACAATATCTTGGCTAACTAATAATCAAATTGCTACTTACTGTGGGCTTATCCTAATAGTGTTGGATATCAAAAGTCTAGGGATGTCAAAATGATGCTTATACAGTTCTTTCAGATTTCTTGTATCTTGATTTAATGAAACCTCACTGCTTTCCATCTAAGCTCAAGCTTATGCAATAAATTTCATCTTTCTGTGATATCAAAGCAAGAATTAGTGCTCTATTAGAGAATTCTCTATCATCTTAGCATCTTTCTAACCCTATAGGAAAATAAATCTATTAATAAAGGCATCCTCAATTTTGAAATGGAATTGTACCCTATACATTTGTTTTCACTTCATTTAATCCAAATGAAAACCCTGAAAGGCCTATTCACCCCTTACAAAGGTTTAAAAAAGGGTGGAAAAAAATCTGCTGTATCAAAATAATTATAAAAAACATTAGTCTCAGAAGAAAAGGCTGGGATCACAAAACCCATTCAGCTTTCAGATGTAATCTTTTTAGTATGAGGCTACATTAAACCATGTGAAGTGAAAGGGGTTAAGTATAAACCCATATAGATGCCCAAAGTATTTACAGTGTGCATTAAATAAATCATTTCATGTGAAAGGAGAGTTATTGTTACTGGAAAGGTTTCCTAATTCACTTTCAGATCAAAATAAAGAGGGCTGCATCTAGAAGCTTTGTACACTTTTTTACTCCTGACAGCTTTCAAGTGGCAGCATATTATTTGGTCGCTGCTACATACAGAGTGTCTTAATTAAAGGTTGTCTAAAAATACAGAACATTTTCACAACCACATCTGCCATTAACTCTTCTGACATTCTCATGGCATTAAGTACCAGAAAATTCTCCTCATACAGAGCAGTGTTGTTGTGCCTGTGCTCTGCCTCATAGCAATGCCCTCCGATTTCAGCAGCGTGTCACCGTCATACACACCACCTTGGGCAGGTCGGCACAGCCCATCCTCCAGCACAACCACATGGATGTTCTTCCACCAAATCCAGGCCCCACTCTGAGCAGAGGGACAGACACTCCATGCTGCACCTGTGACCTGGGACACTGAGCCTGACTGGCAGCTTTGGGCCACGTCCTAAAAAGGGGCAGTTTGTTGCTGCCTCAGCCTGGGCTTGTCGTTGACTCTGCTCACCATCCAGAGGCTGTGGCAGGATCTGGAACCCACCTTGGTCTGGCCAGGGTTTCCCTGTTGGCTTCTGTGCTGCCCACAGCATGGGGCGGTGACCCAAAGCTGCTCCCAGCCAACCCTGCCACCAACGTGTCCCTCAGCCACACGCAAGGAGAGAAGCTGCGGCCACATCCCAACCCAGCTGGCTCGGAGGGTGGAAGGAGTTTCACGACCTCTCTGCCTTGCACAGAGGATAAAATCAACGCCAAAGAGCCCAAAGCAGAGACAATCGAGGAGTTATGATACAGGGCTGGTGATTATACAGCCAGTTTATCTATTGTGAGGAGACATAATGAGAAATAAAATCACTGAGGTTATAGTGTAAGAGAAAAGTCGAACCACTTTGCCTTTCTATGCAAAGGAATCATTCCACAGGCGGCACTTTGGAAATCTGGTTTTCTTCAGCTATGTGATGTGTGTGTGTGGCAGAGGGTTGGATTCTTGGGTGTCTAATAATGTAACTGAGCAAACTGCAGTATTTTCCCTAAAGGGAACACTGATTTGTTTTCCCTCTGCTGGACTGCTTCTCCTTATGAAGTCTGGAGGACTGCAATATCCTTCAGCCCCTCATCTCACAGTCAAATTTGATTCCAGTCAGCGTTTCTCCACCAAGTTATATCACAGAGGAGAAGCCCTGGCACTGACCAGCAAAGTGGGAGCATATACTTCATTTCCTCAAGAAGTTTGGCAAAAGCAGGACTAGTTCAACTCCTTTAACATGAGGTACATTTAAACTAGAGGGAAATACATACTGCCCACAGAATTCCTCTCTCACTCTGACTACTTAGTCAAGTGCTGTGGATTGCTACAAATAAGCCATATTTGCAATTATCTGCAGTAAATATAGCTCACGGTTTAAGGAAAGGACCAACTCCCCAGTGAAATTAGGGAGTAGTCTTCCAAGTGCTATGTCTGTCCCCCCATGCAATCCTGAGAAAACGAACTAGAGATTTTTTTAACTCAGAGAACATTTTAGTCCCTCCAGACTCAGCTTTGTCTGGTGCCCAAGGACAGTGACTTTTTAGAGAAGAACTGTGCTTCTCTCTAGCAAATGCTACACCCCTAAGATATGCCTACTAGAACAGAGTTTAATTTATTAAACATCATGCAGGCAGTTTGGTTTTATTTAGAATCTTCTGTTTTGTTGGTTTTGGGTTGCTGTTTTGCTGGGTTTTTTTCTTAAAACCTAGAATGCTTAAGCCACTTGTATTGATTTTTTCAAAGGTTAAAATACCTCTAGTGGATGTGTCCTAATGGAGCATTCGAGCTCAAAGAACAAACTGTGTGACTCACCAGCTGTTAAGCAAACCTTTAATGCACATGATTCTGAGAACTGCAAAGAATATAGCACTACAAAGTACCCCAGGCTCCCTGGGAAGAGCCTGATAATAAAAACTGCATTCTCACATTATTCCATTAGACAGATACATTGATTGGTGGGATATCGGGTGTCTTTGGGGAAAAGGTGTTCCCACATAAGTGGAACATCAAACTAGAAGATTCGTTTATCATTCTGAAGGGGTTTTGAGGTAATTTATTCTAGTGTGAAAACTCACTGGAAAACTATTGTAAAGCTTACTTATGTCACAGACCTTCAGAGGCAGGATGTGGCTCCTCTGTGTTTGTACAGCACCTGGCATAAGACTGACCCAGCCCTCATTAGCATATTTCAAGTATGTGTGCTAAAACTGACCTCTCCTGCCCTTATAATTCATTTTATTCACTCACTGTCTCCTCCTGGGAGACAACACTCTAAATAGGAAAACAGAAATCAGCTTTGATTTTTATTGACAGTAATTTGGAGCTTCAAGAAATTGAATAATTCTAAACAGCTCAACTGGCACAGAATTAGCAGTCCTCTGTGGAATTACAACAGAGAAGGTGAAATTCACACAAAGGACATGTAAAATGCACAGTAGCACGATTTGCAGTGTTATGTGCTTAAAGACACTCATGGCAGAGGGAGAAGTTTCAATGGAAAGGAGACCAGGATCAAAACTGTAAGGTGGGACAGTTCAGGCAGGTGACTTTCAGCTCAGTGTGCTTGTACTGTAAATGCTTCCTGAAGATGCTCAAGGTAAAAACTGCCCCAAAAGATCATTGTTTAACCCCCCTGTTCACTTGGTGAAGCAAGGGTCACTCATGTCCTTCCCACCTTCCAAAGGACTGTTATGGTTCCAAGAGGCTGACACTGTGTTCCTTGTCCTTTGCAGAACAGTGTAAGGAGGAGCATGTTATATCTGAGTTCATTATTTTAAAAAGCAGAGAAGGGAGGGAGAAATGCCTATACCTCCACATCTCCTTGCTCTGTTATTAATGTTTTTCAGCTGTTTTAAATTAAGATAAATGTCTGAAATACAATGGCATTATGTTTGAACTCCATTTGGTTCAATATAAGTAGATTTTAAACAGGAAACTGATGGTCCTTTTGAATGTGAAACTGTATTAGAACCAAATGTAGCTCTTTAATCTCATTTGGTACATATACTAAAGTCATTATTACTTTATGAAACCTTTTTAAAGATTTATATATTCCATTGACTTGGACTTATATGGCAACAGCTTTTTCTTTTAGGTTTAAAATTAAAACAGGAAAAAATCTTCAACATTCTCAGAACTGTTTTATTTCTTTCTTGGCACAGAAAGCTGTTAAATGAAGTCATTTTCTCCATTGTGCAGCAAAGCTACAGCTACTTGTATGTCAGTCAAAATACACTTTACCCAGAAAGCTCATAGCTGCTTTGTTACTGTAAAACTGAGGTTAGACTCATTGTTCCAGTCACACAGTCACCAGATACAACCTCTGAAAGGGAAAAATAAAGTGCATATTATTGCTGTTAACCAGGTTCTCTTACTCGTGCTGGAAGTCTGGCAATCACAGTGGCATTGAGTGTGGAGTAATGAGGCTGTCACAGCCCAAGCAGAGGGTCCAAATCCAACCAGGCAGGGGTAGGTATTTCATCATATCTGAGAGAGGAAAAACTATGCAAAAATTTTAATACATTCAATGCCTAAAGTAGGTATTTCTAAAGACTATGATTATTACATGAGAAACAAGAAGAATAAAGGCATTATCCCTCTGACCGCTCAGAACCATGTCCTGGTTTTCTAAGAAAACCATAATGTCATAAATAAGCTAAATAAATATTCCTAGAGGTATAAAGTAAGTCAAACAAAGAACACATCATAATAAAATGCAATGAAGAGAGAAAGCTCACAGGCATATTGTTTGAATACTTGTTTCTGAGTCAGTTAACTGATTGTCTGTGTTACTATTACTGGAGACTGCACAGACCTCAGGCAAGATCAGATCTCTGTCATGCTGGGAAACCCCTAAACAAAGAGAAGCCCTGCCCCAAAGGATGGATGGCAGAAAGCACAGCCATCAGACCGAGGAGGAGCACTGCTCCCTCCATTTGACCAAACCAGAAAGGCGGACACAGGGGCTTTAAGTGACCTGCCTAAAATTACAGATGATGGTTGTAGCAGATCTGGGACCTGGAAGGAGCTCTGCCACAGCCCAGTTAGTGCCTGGTCCAGAAATCACACATTTACTGGCTTTTCACTTTTATTTTTCTCGTGTGATTACGTGAAGCTTAAATTGTGCCACGGCCAAGTGGACTCCCGGGTCAGTCATCTTATCTGGAAAGAACAGGAAAAATGGCAAAAGCTGAACCATCTGGAGAGCTCCTCCGCCAGCAACCAGGTTTGGCACAGAGAAAGTGTAATGGGGTCAGGCTCTTTCCTGGCACCATTCACAGTTAATTGAGGGATTTTAAAGGAAAGGTGGTTTCTAGAGAGCCAGTGTGGGCAGCAAGGGCGGAAAACTCCCAGTAGGGAAACCCAAGCAGGAAGGTTTGCACAGATGCCAGTGCTGATCTGCTCCAGTGGGAGGAGGGACATGCATTCTCCAGAGAGGGAAAGTTACATTTATCAAAGAGAAAATGAAAACACAACTGAATCAATTCTGATCTCTTACTTGGGTGACTTGCTTCCACTTCAAAGAAGGCAGAAAATGGGGTTTAAAGATCAGTTTAAAAGCTCATCTCTAGATTAATAGGCAGGGCTAATTTGTTCTTACAGAATTCATTTTCATCCAGTATGGCTGAAAGCTTCACTGATGTCATGTAGACTCCCAGGACAGGCAGAACATCTCCACTGGAGCAAGATACTCCTCAGCAGACAGGTAGAAGGAGTTGGCTTCTATACAGATCAGTTATTGTCACCAATGTTCACTGTACTTTTCTGGGTTAAAAAGACAATTTGGAAGTCAATATCATCCTGTACTGAGAAAACGCATGGCTGAGATCTCTTCTACCAATGCCTTGCTCTGCAGTTGTTTTTTGTGACATGATGAAAGCAGGAGAAAGCAGTCACAAGGAGTCCTCTCCAGACCTCAGCTAAGCAAAAGACCAACATCTCCAAGCAGGAGCCTCCTTGGCCACAATTTCCCCTTTTCTCTATAAATTTGAACAAGAGAAGCCATGTGACAAACACACACCTGGGTAAGCCTTCCTAGGAGACACTGTAAGGAGCAATTTCTCTTGCAGTCACTGCATTTTTTGGGGGAAAATGCCCCAAACCTTGTGTTAAATATCTTATGACACAATCACATACAGAACCATTTGACCAAAGCTGCAGCAACAGAAGATCATGAAGCCTCTTCAGTTACTCCTATCAGTAGTAAGCACAAAAAACATGGAAAGTACCTCAGATGCAGTTCCAGAAGGACCCTTTTCCCCATGGGCTCCACCAGCCCTTTGTGCAGCAGCGGGTGATCACAGCAGCTCACACTCCCTTCAGATCCTGACTGATGGAGCACTGAGGGGAGAAACCACAGAGAAACATCAGGGCATCAGGGCCACATTCAGGGGGGGTAACAACCTGCAGCATTTCTGGTTTCTCTATTTGTTTCAAATTGTCTTTTATGCAGAAAGGAGACCTACCCCTCCGGACTCAAATATTAAAATTGGGGAAAGCCACTGACAATTAATGCTCTGGTTCTTTAGCAGTGATGTTTCCTTATTCTGCAAAAATGTGGTTTACCTTTTTGTGATGACCAAATTTAAGTGGACCTATTTATTATAAGGAAATTAGGCTCTCTAACCCTTTGCTACTTCACAATTGAACCCACTTAAAGACAGTTCTTGATTAAACACCGCTTATCCATCATCTTTACTTTTAATGACATTCCATTTTTGAGAGAATGAAAAGTAACATGCTGGGCTCAGTGATCCCACATGGGATATCCATTCCCTCAGCTCTGGGCCTCTTTTGGAGCCAGAGGATGGGAGGAGGTACAGAGGGGAGACAGGGCTGGATGGAGGAAGCCTTTAATGTCAATTTGGAAATCAGCAGAGATTTTAACAGCTGGCTCTAGGGAATGCAACTAGCTTTAACAAAAATCCAGATATTAACCCACCGTCTCAGGGGAGCTCATTCTTCCCTAGCTTGTTGTACTGGAAACACGTGCAGGTATCTTTTCAGAATTATAACTTGCATACACTTATCTAGAAAAAACATCAACCCCACTTCTCCATGATTCAGGTACAAGTGCAATTTGAGGCCCTCCACATGTAGCCACAACCAGTCCTCATCCCACACACACATTTATGGCACCTGCCAGGCTGCCCCTCGACGTGCTGGGCTGACTTGGGTTGCCTAAGCCCCTGCTTAGGCCTAGGAAAACTGAATCTCAGGTTGCTAAGGTGACCTAAAGAGGAGCTAAATCTGTTTTTATGGTATTACATAATGTTGTGACCACTGGGTGGAAAGCACTGGGCCAATGCAAATTCCCTTTGCCTTTGCAAACTTCTTTTAAAATTTTTAATGGGGTGACTCCGTACTGGAAGACTTTACACCAGATCAGCTGCTAACCTTGCCTGGCTCACTGTCAGCTGTCCTCCCACAGCAGGCATAAAACTAATCTGAAAACATAAAGCTGCATAAACTTTGCATCATTCATCCTGGCTAATTTGACAGAAGTGTGATTGCACTGTGCATCTTGATTGAGATCACATTTATATCACCAGGTGATAACCTGCATCATGAACAGCCCCTCATTAACCATCACAACACCTGTGAAAACACACCTTTGCCATGCCCTGGTGCTGTGTCACATCCATTCCCTTCAAATTCTAAGGAATTGCCCTCAGTTTAATCAAATTTTATTCTTAAAAAAAAAATAAAGCAAAATAAATCTTCAGCATGGAAAGTGCCATCTAAAGCAGCAAGTGATCTGAAAGGGAATGTCCCCTTAATGTCCAATAACCAAGCACCTTTTAGATGGCAATATTAGTGGCTCTCAATGCAGTCACAACACTGTGAATTCTCCAAAAAAGGCTTTTTACCTAACACTTTCCTCTTCCCTCTCTGTTGCTTTTCCAGCATAGCTTCATTTTCCCCCATTTTGCTCTGTCTGTTACATTTGTGCTTCTAAACAAACCTCTCGCTTTCCCATTTGCATGCAGAAGAGTGTCTCCAGACTGGTTTGTACCAGTGGGTTTTCCCTCAAAATTAAATGATTTGAATTTAGGAGGTTTAGTAGCACCTGTCTAGATAGGTACCACCAGATGATCCTGAGGATTGCAAATGCTCATTTCTCTGAAACAAAACACATCTCACTGTGTGACTGGAATGTCTGGAGTCAAAGGTTTTATTCCACCCAGTTCTCTTCCCGAGTCTTCACTCCTCCTTCTGTGCCTGCAAATGCTCCACACACTCAGGTAGCTGCTTGTCAGGGCTGAAAATGGAAAAGTTTTGCTGTATTTTTGTGAATCAGTAAGGAGAAAAGAAACAACATGGAACCTTCAATGTTAGCCAGTTTTAATCAGAAAATAGAAGAAAAGATAATCCAGAAAGATAATTTGTATAGATAAATGGGTCAGACACACTGGTTTCCAGAGGTCAGTCCAGTACCAACACCAAGGTTTCCCATACTGATATGAGAGAACAAAAAGAGAAAGGCAAGATGAAAGAAATATGACTGATCATTCCCAAGTCCAGGCATATACCTAAAGATAGTGAAGAGGAAATGAATAAATAACTAAGCTTTTAATAAGTGCATCAGTGCAGGAGAGATTTGACAGGGTCTAACGCAAAGAGGAGCTGCTGTGAGACAGGCTGGTTTCTGCTCCAGAACCAAAAAAATCCAGCAAGGTGTTGAAAGGAAAACCTGCACCCACCAGCAAGCTCAAAGCCAGACTTAACTGCCTGAAAGATTGGAGCAGGAGTGGGGGAAAAGAGACAATAAATAATGTAAATAGCGGTGTATCACACTGAAGAGAGACACAAGAGAATCTGAAGGAGCTTCTTCAAAGGGCACAAATCCCCTTTCTCTTTCAGCTCATGATATTATACACAGATAACCTGAATAGCCCCCACAACAGGAAAAGCATGTTTCAGACAGAGACAATATATATTGCCTGATTTATCAGCCACACAGAACATACCTGCTCCATGAAGCCTTATGTGTATGAGCACACAGGCAACAAAACACTTTCTTGCTGTCCAGGCAGCAAATAAATGTACATGGCAGAAAAATCCTAGATCCCCTGAGGTGAGAAAGAGAGCATGTGTTGGCTCAGATAGCTTGGGATGACTTTTCCTACTCTGAGTGTTTCAGTGCATCAGGGCAAATGCTCACTGTCTCTCTGCACAATTCAGTTGCTGCAGTTTGTCTGTACACGACCGTGACCTGCGAGGTGAAAGGTAGGAGAGTGGTTGGACAAAACACCATGCAGGAGTTTTCTACATGCCTCTCTGCTAAACAAGTGTTACCTGGGAAAACAAGCACACACGCACAAAAAAAATTCAAAAATTGCAATTATTACCTGATAGAAATGGTAATTCAACACGACAGTGGGTCTAAAAGTCAATATATGGAGTCCAGTGGTAAATATTATTGAAAACGACACCAGTCAAGTTACACAACTTTTCAATTACCCAGCATGCAAGACATGCTTATCTTGCACAAACTGTCATGCAGTTTCCCAGACACAGAAGAGCCCCCTTGGTACAGAGTGGCTGTTGGTATGCAGCACGTGTTGTTGACACCAGAAAAGCAATCCTGGAGTGATGGGTATGTCTCCTAATACAATGCCATGTAGCTATTCAGCTCCTGGAATTCAGTTTTATGTGATTCAATCAGCTCTAACAAGAAGAAATAGTAACACATTAAGCAAAGTTCTGAGCGCCCAACAAATCAAAATGCTCTTTCACTGCAGCCTCTGTCAGCCCAGCTGTGGCACATTTCTTACTGGATCTGTTTCTCTGCCCCACTACAGAGAAATTATTGATGAATGCTAGGAATAAACCACAGGGCTAATTTCACAGCATCTAACATAACAAGATGCTTCACATTTCTATTGTGGTCTCCAATCCAGAATTTTAAGTGTGTTTTAATGGCAGTCAGCTTATGTTCACAGCATCCCTAATACAGCAAGCCAAGACTAATTCCCTGTTTAATAGCCAAACCAAACTCCCCAAGGATTATTTTCAGTCTCAGTTACTCCATCCGCTCATGAAAGTGGTTTGAGGTGCTCCAGGAACGGCTGACCCATCCATCAGAAGTGGACATCAGGGTGTCCTTCACCACACTGAAGGAACACCACATATTTCAGTGTTTCTGACTGCTTTGCACTATTGAAATAAAAGACATTTTTGCTGTAAGAACTGTCGTATGCTCCATCAAAAATCCTATTCAAGCCATGGCACTAAGCTGGTCAGATTGAGCTTTCATTTACAGCAGTGTCGGGATAGGGATAGTTTCTATCACTCGTGAATTTGCTCTCCCTCTGAGGAATCTGACCAAACAGGTCTGATTTTCTCTCAAATACAGTGGTTCTAGATACTTTGCAATTACAGCAATGTCACCAGTGTTAACTGTGATTTACACTTGCCTAATATAATCAGAATTAGATGCAGTCCACTTATAAGGAGAGAAGAGAAATTTAACACTAAAATACAAGGGGTCAACTCCGTTCTTGCAAATCGCTGGTCTCACAAATTTGCATTTCTCAGTGAAAACATAATCACCATGCATTTGCAGGTGTTAACTAGAAGATTCACCAGTTTTTCTGATTTGCCATTATTTTAATGCCACTGCATTCAATTATTATCTTAGCCTCAGATGTCAAGTCTTTCTGAGCCTAGTGGCTAGTTTTCTGCAAGAGATAATGAACTCTTATTTATTGTTTTTGCAATTTTAGCAACTACATTGCTGTTCCAATCTCTAACAGAACTACCTTCCAAAACCTACACAGGGCCCTCATAATTACTGGCCTTTGATGTTTACAGAAAATAAGAGCAGAATTTACAGAATTACAGAATAATTACAGAATTATACAGAAAACAGCAAACCAATATTGGCTACATATTCTTGCACAGCAATACAGCAATCATCTCTCAAATAATTCCCTCCATTTCTGGAATGCTTAAGACTCTGAATCATGCGAAAACATCCAATTCAGCAAGATGGGGGGCAGAGGAGATCACAGAGGGTATCTTTTCTCTGGGTTAATCCCATAGCTGCAGGAATCCCAGCAAGTGTAGGGAAAGAGCAGCTTGTGATCAGCAAGACACAGACTCCCTGCAAACCCATCGTGACATGAACCAACCCCTCTGATCAGAGCAGAGTGTGGCTTTAACTCCTTCACAGGGCTCGGAGATGCCCCCAAAGGATTTTACCATAGGTGAGACGGGCACAGCAGTGCCACAGCCACGCTCACAGGGTGCTGGGGGGCTGAGCCCCACTGTGGGGAGCTGCTCTGCAGCGAGCACTCAGCTCCTTCCTCCACAGGCACAGCACGGCTGCTCCGGTGGGAGTGGGGAGGAGCAGGGAATGCTGTGTCCCCTCGGAGCAGAGACAGAGCTGGGACAGGCCAGGGACTGAGGGCACCAGTGTGGCTCTGACACTTATGCTGGCACAGAACTCACCCCAAATCCTGCAGCGTTGGGAGACAGCAGGAACTGGTGGTTCCCATGGAAGGGTTTCCAAGCTTCTACAGACTGAGCAAAGTCATTTTCCTTCACCTCTGCTTCTGGATGATCCAGGCTGGAAATGACAGACCAAGAACACTAAGAAGCCACAATGACACCTGAAGTTTTATGGGCTGACACGAGTTCCAGGAAAATGAACAGGACCAAGCCCTGACATATGAAACCATAAACTTGTCTGAGTTTTTTCATGTGAAAAAAGTTACATTTTTTTCCTCCAAGTTAAAGGATATTCACTGGTACTGCTGTTGATTTAGTGGGGGAAGAACTAAATCAGTGTGTCTCACTCAGTCTGAAGAGATAGTTGTGCTATTACTGTAATTAGCAGTTGTCTTGTAGAGGAACTGATAACAGCCAGCCAACATAAACCACTGGCAGCTGAGAACTGGCCTTGGCAGTTGGGTCTGCAACTGGGACCTTTTACTTCTGGGAGAAAAGGAGAACAAAGGGCATTTTGGTGGTGTCATATTTTTTTCCTCTCTACACAGAAAAGTCATACCCAGCATCTTAAAACCAAATTTTACCAGCTTAGTCCTTAATATATGCTAGCTTTAGTTGATACTTTAAAAGAGAAAAAACTTTTTAAAGGGCAATAATGCATGAAGGGAGATGCGTGCAAAGAAAGACGATCTTAAATAATACTAAAAATAAATGTAGCTTAAAAAGATCCCTTAAAAACAGCTGTTGACGTTAGAGATTCAATTAAAACATAATTAGTTATACATTCTCCTTTGAAATGAACAAGCATATTACAGCCTTCATCTACAATGAATTGCCTTTTACGTTCATACCTTGCTTTTGCCTGTAAAAAAGGCAGGTTTTTACAGGAAGCATTGTAAAGATAGGGTAGTTCTACCTAAAAATTTTGCAGTCAAAGACAACATGATTTTTTTAACCTACCGACACAAAGCCACATTCATTGTGCTTGCAGTGTTCATAAGATACCTCACAAATGTTCTTAAATGCACAAAATAGAAAAAAAGATAGAGATAAATGGATGAGGGATGGTGCTTGCCATAAATTAGGACTGTGAAACAAATCACTAAAGACTAAATCAATCTGACTTATTAATTGTCATTTACCTGAAAGACAAATGCACCGTAAACTGCTCACCCTGCGTGGATTTGTACAGCCAACATGGAACCAACAGCTTTCCCTGGGGCCAATGGTTTATGGAAGCACCATTGACCTGGTTTTCTATGGAAACTACATGGATGTTTTCAATTCCAGTATGGAACTGCAGTCTCAGTCATAGCCATCAAACTCCACATTAGACATTCATGCAGCATTAAGCGTCCCGTAGCTGCCAAGGGCCACACAATGAGACATTGTCTGACCCAAAAGTCATGTAATTAGGCTGATGGGAACGACACCAGCGGATGGTGCATTGAGCATATCCTAATTTTGGATAGGCCATTCTTTGGCTGCCTGACTACCAGTTAGCTGGGGAAGAAGTAAACCCTGCTATTATTGACAGACAACTTTGCAGCTAAGCCAGAGCAATGATGAAAGGCATGTTTGGCTTGAAAATCACCACTGGGGAAAGGAAGGGCAGCCATAGAGCAGTGATGTTCCCGGAGACAAACAGGAGACCCCACTTTAAAGTATTTTTTATTTTTGCAGAGTGGGTGACCCTGCCTTCTGGAAGCCATCTCTCCAGCTCAAGTTACAGCACGTTGCTGCACCGGCTTGGTGATAGCCCAGCACTCATTATAACATCTGATACCCAAGGCTTCAGAGGCAGCAGCAGGCAGGATGAACACAGAGCTTGTGTCAGGGGGAGAAGTGTGAAATTCCTCTCATTAGCAGCACTGCACGTTTGTGCACAGACTCTCTCCTTAAAAGAGTGACCTCCTGCACAGCCAAGAAAGAGCTTTCCAAGAACCATGTGACTCCAGAGACTGAGGATGTTTTCTGCTAGAGTGGGTTTTTAATTTAAATTACTCATAGAAAGTTTCATTTTTGTGGTCTGAGAACATCTTCAACTGTGTCAGACACAAAGCAGTTTCATAATTGCACGTGATTGACTCTTTTTTTTTTTTTTTTTAAAGAAGTGACATCAGGAGAAATATAAATGTTTGTGAAACTTTAAACCTCCCTGTCTGCACTTGTGCAACAGTTGCAAATAATTCCAAAAAATATCTTGTGACTTCTATTTCCAACAAAAAGTGTATCAAGTAATTTAGGAATGTGACTGGGCTCTGGAAAGCAAGAGACAGCAACTACACTCACCTTTTTTGTCAGCTGTGTACTCAAAACTGTGAAAAGCTAGGTATGTGTTTCATGCTATTTAAATAGAGCGAACCTCAGACAACTTCCACTGTTAGCAGCTATTCCTGCCATTTTTAAACATGTGGCCTAAGACCTGCAGAGTTGTAGCCATATCATTATACAAACCCATTCCAACCATGAGAAGTAAGAAGTGATCTCATTATCTGTATAAATTACAAACAATTTCACAACACCAATTCCCTCCTGATGCTTTGTGATGTAAGACATTGCTCCTCCCCTCCATGTTCAGTAAAGTCCAGCCAATGCACAGGGATTACTGGATCCATGCTGTTCACTCCTTCATAAGACTAATGTTTCAATCTCCATTTAAAAAGGGCATCACATTTAAAGTCTTAGCAATGTTGCAGCAGAGGAGGCAAGGAAATTGCTAGCTGAAGTTGCCTTTCTGTATCCACAACAAAGCCTGCCAAGATGGTATGTGTAACACTAAGATCACATATTTCTTCTGAGTCAAGCCCACAACCCCTTGTAAGTGTCACGGGAGGAGGGGAGATTCTTACACTCAGTGAATAAGATGGTTTGAATTTAAAAAATAAAAAAAAAAAAAAGAAATCTGGAAAAAAACACCCACAGATTTTGAATATATTCCAGTGTTTGTTTGCTCTAGACCAATATGATTCTACATGCTGGTCATTGTGAATTATTTATTAGGAATGACCAGTAATAGTATTTTGTACTTACATCAAAACTTCCACCTCAGGATACTTCAATAATATCAATTAATTAATCTTCACGACACTGCCTGTAAGTAGGTGTCATTAGTTCATTCACAGATGGAAATCCTGAAGCATATAAAAGGTGAAGTTAATTAGACAAGATGATACAATGACTCAGAAAGAGAACTAAAGATCCTGAAAAACACTCCTTTTTCTAACTCTTAAAGGGGGGTGATTTACTTGCCCTTTGCAGTTAAATCATGGAAATAATTTCCAAATGTGTAACACAAACTTTTGTGACTCTTACAAAGCCACTATTTATAGGTCATGCTCTCACTGAAATTTTCTTTTGATTAAAATAGCTTCTACTGTTTAGTAAACCCATCAAAATATAAAGAACATCAAAATTAAATAAAACTGCCACTAGATCTATAACAAACTGGAGCATCGCCACTGTTGTCTCAGGTCTAAATTAAAGCTCTTTTGTAGAGGGCAAAAGTGAATAAAACATAAAGACAAAGGACAAAATAGGAGATGACAGACTATTCACCCATTCATGGCTGTCACATTTACAAGGCAATTGCCATTCATACTAATACAAAGTGGGCCACACAATTCTACCAGGTATGAAAGGCAGAAGAGCCCTTGTACATAAGAGGAAAAAGCACTTTACTGTATTTTATCTCCATCACAAGTGGAAAACCAGTAATGAGTAACATCAAAAATCTCTTTTTGTTCTCCATTTAAAACTAACAAAGCACTTCTCTTGGTGCAATCTTATCAAAGGCTATAAATTTCTCGAGACAGCTAATCAATCACATTTGTTGTGGCAAAGGCATAAGATGCATTTAGTATGAAAGTATTTGACTGATTTTTCTTACCCAATAATCGTCTTACCAGTGGAGATCTACAAGTTGCTACAAAAGACAAGGCAAAAAAATTCCCTGCAAAAAGAACCAGCAAAACAGCATTAGGGAGAAATACTATCTGTGTGCCTTGGATAAGTTTCTATATGCAAGCAAACCTTACTTGCCAGAGTTTAATTTATGGGGAGAACTAAATCCTGATCAAGGGGGGCTTCTGCTAGTGGTTTCATGGAGCCTCAAACTCAGAAAAATGCAGCCCCAACTGATATTCCTTAAGGCCAAAAATTCAACATCACATGATAGATGCTATTTACAAAGACTGCACAAATCTTAAAAGATCAGGGTTACATGGTGCTCACAATATTGTACATTTAATCATGTACATATCTGGGGCACAGTCAGAGTTGCATGTGCTATACATGTATAGATAACATTAAAGAATAATCCAGATACCAAATGCTTAAATATTTTTGATACAGTTTCATCACTATATAAGCACATCGTGATACAACTTAATTCACTAATGTTAAGACTGTATAAGCTTTTTACTTTTTAATCAAGGTTAGAAATTAGATGAGATGTAATTATTTTACATATCCAACTGCGAAAGCTTCATTAAAATCCTTAATATTATGTAATAAAGCTACAATAAAAGTTTTTCTAGTATTAGAGCAAGTTTCTGTTAATATTAATGTACTGAAAAGAGAAAGATTCTAATTTTTGATTTTTTTGGAGGATTTTGTGCAGTCAAGTACATATTGAATATATGGTCACATCTATATAAATATCTATACATTTTTCTGAGTACAAAGCAAAAGAACACAGTAGTTATGAGTGTCTTTCCACATCACTCACTGTTGGATAGAGTGTGTATTCACCTGCAAGCTCAGGCCCTTTGGCATTTGCCAGGTAGACTATCATAAACATGTAAACCAGAAATGCAAATGATTATACAGACTGAAGCATCTCCTAACTACCTTAGATTTAAAATAGTTTTTGTTCTCTAATTAAATCATCTCCACTTGAGAGACAACTCGAGTTACAGGAAACACAAATAAAAAGAGTCAGGGTGAATAATTCCTTTTTGCTATTTCGAGATCAATTAAATATAATACTCACCAGTGTGCTCTTCAAGCAGCAGAATCCACATTCATTTCAGTGACAGCAAAGCATCATTTCAGCTTCCAAAATGGCAAGACGAGGAGAATGGAGAAAAAAAGATGGGTGAGGGGGTTGGCAGAGAGGAGCGAGAAGTATCAAACAAAAAGCAATTTAATTTAAACACCTTATTGTACTAGATTCTTACTATTAAATTTAAAGTTTGCTTTTAACTCTCATTTCAATGGATTTGCAGGGAAAAAATCTAAAGAGTAAATTTAGATTAAATTGATCATTATAATTTATTTTATTAAAATAATATAGCAGAAAGACCTTTCTTCCAGTAAAGGGTTCTGGCTTTGATGTCTGATTGTTATGCAAATTCCACGGAGTACAAGATACGGACAGAGGAATAATTAAGCTCAGGACTTTGTATGTAATAATTCTTACAAATGTAAATGTACCCTGGATTGAGATAATGATGTGTACATGCACTGGGAGCCATAGAAGTCCTTTAGCAAAGGCAGGCCCCCCCAGGTCCCCATCGGTGCCTCCAAGCAGGCGGCTGGGATGGCAGGCAGGGCCAGGCTGCTGCCACGCGCCAGGGGTACCCACAGCCCCGGCAGCCCCCAGAGCACCGAGGAGCCTCTCGTGCTGGGGACCCCCAGGAACAGTTCTCAGCACCAACACACAAACATCTGACAAACAAAGTGAGCTTTGTTCTGGAAGATAAACATTGACCATATACATCTATATATTTCAAAGCATTCAATTAGAAACTGAACTTTGCCCCTTTCTCAGGCTTTGAAATATTTCGGCCCCAAACACAGGCCTTTATTCTTTTTTGGCGTGGGCATCCCTCTACCTCTCCTGCTCCCGCACACCATATGGCCCCCGACCCTGGGACAAATTCTGCACTGATTTATGGCCTCTGAGGTCCGAGGGACTGACCTGTGGCATAAATCTGGGGGGAGCACACTTGGGCAGCCTGCACACTCTCCTCCATGCTGTCCCTGCTCCCATGCACTCGTCTCTGCCAGCCAGGGATGAGGGATTTACACCCCACCACGGGGAGCAAATCTGGGTTCAGGGCACATCACTGCAATCCAGCAAGGAAGGAGACCAAACACAACAGACACCGCGAGTGCCGGTACACCCTGAAAGGTCCTCCCACAAAGAAAGGGGAATGCACCAGCCCTGCCGACAGCTGGAGGCTCTGGGCAGTTGAGGTGCCTCAGGTGGGTGAATGCTGCCGAGCCCAATGGCTCTGCCACCACCACGGGGCACGCGACTTTGGAAGGCAGAGCAAAAGCCACTCACTGCATCATTGGATGCCAAAGCAAGTGTAATCCAGACTGGTCCCTCTGCAGGGGAACTTATTCCCAAAGAGGAATGCACACAACCAGTTTTTAAGGCCCTACAGCCCATCTTCCCATCTCGAGACGACACACACATGGAGCAGGCAAAGGGGGTGAAACAGCACAGAGAGGCTGAAAAGGCAGCCAGAGCCATGGATCAGGAGGGGATTGCCTTTGTTTCAGCCAGAGTTTGGTACAGAAAAGAACAAGTCCTGCAAGACAGACGCGGACACCGAGGCCAGTTGCATTTACCGATGGACTCAGCGGGCCAGGCTGGGGCGTGTGCTGAGCTGCTGCACATCGGCTGCTCACAGGCATCCACAGCACCGCTGCGAACACCATGGAGACACGCAGGGTTGTATGTTACGGGGGGAAAAAAGGAGAAATGAGTTTTCCCTTTTTGTCCATCTTATTTACCTTTCAGTTTCACTAAGCTTGAAAATCAAGCGAAGTGATCAAATTTACCACTTTATTTATAGCTATTTTCACAACTTTTCCCAGAAAACGGCACAGGATGTTTACACTGAGACGAGAAATTGATTGACGCATCTTAAGTGCATTTCCTAAACACCCATCATTAAGAAAATATACACATGGACTTAAACTTCCTGATCTTTTTAAAGTAACCAATCTTGCCAAGGCTTTTTTCCAGTGTCTGTACCACTTATGTATTTAAGCACACCTTCTCTGCCATTCTCTGGATGCTTTTCCACAGCACTGGGGTGGGGTTTTTTTCCCCCCATCCAAAGCAACAAGATTTCTGAGCCAAGTGCAACACTCAGTGAGGGATTTTAACTATAAATCAGATGATACCACAATCACAGTTCAATGAAAGAAGCAAAAATCAAATCAAATCAAACAAAGAGATCCCATCATCCCCTGCCGCATCCTCCCTCCTCCCCTTCCCACCCAACCAGCAGCTCTGTAGTCCATGAAGGGGATTGGAGCAGAGCAGCTCTGCCATACACTGCTAAGCACAAAGTAAAACATAGGAAATACGCTACACACTTTGTGCTTGCTTTGTTGCTTTCACTCACCCACTGAAAAGGGCAATGGCAAACTCAAAGAGGAACATTTAAAGTGATGTACAGCACCTTCTGCAATCTGTTCTAACACACTTCAGCCAACAGGCAGTTCATTCAGACACATTGACTACCCTCAGCAACAGAAGTCCTGCGGGGTTTGCCTGGTGGGTCCGGAGGCTCCTCAGGCAGAGAGTGGCTGCACTTCCTTTGCCCCAGCTCCACTGTGGGCACCATCAAAAGCAAACCAGCTTTACATGGCAATAAATTTTTTATTCAAATAAGCTTGTCAACACCAATTACCACAACCACAACTGCCAAACACCAAGAAGCACTGTCAGGAACTCAGGGAGGCTGCTGCAGCCCATGTTCCACCCTAGAAACACCAGGTTTGGGATGTGGTCCTGAGGTCTCTGGCCATGGCAGAGCCAGGACCCACAGGATGCAGCCCTCCATCAGTACATGGCACCAAAGGAGGCTCCCCTACTCTCTGCTTTCAGCTCCCAAAGCTAAGCAAGCTGTCAGCTCTCTCTCTTGCATATGCTTTATCTGCTAAAAGTAACAATTGACACAAACCCAAGGATTTTTCATGACTAAAAATTCTGAATAAATAGTAATTTTAGATGTGGAAAACCCCAGCAACATGCCACATGTTAAAAAACCCACTTTTTCTCTTTTCCCTTAAAAACATTTTATAAGGTACGATCGCTGGCAGGATCATTCTGGAAGCTTGCACCAAGCTAAAGAGTTCCAGCAACATTAGTATGACACAGTTTAAACTCCCAACATGTTTCACTGCTGCAAGCAGGAAAGAAAAATTCCAGAAGGAACTGTCAGCATATGAAATCAAATCACCACATGGAGCACTGTTTTTTTCTGTAATATTTTATTTTATTTATATAGAAATACTTAAAAAAACATGAAGTAGCACCATTACTTAAGTTTTACTTTTATTATGTAGAACTTTAAATGTCAGAAAAATAAAACTCTTGATACAATTTCAAATCTTGTCTCAGCAAATATAATATTAGTATTTGACCATGAGGTTAAAGGCCCTTTATCATAAAATAAAATATACTTTGTTTTTAAACTTTGCTCAGTAAAGTACATTTAAGCTCAAGTAACGTCACCTACATATACATAAACAAGTGGTAAACAAATGTATTAAAATAGAAATACTAAAACTATAGTGGTGCAACAGAATTTTTGTAATTTCCACTGAATTCTATTTATACAAATGTTAGAAAGCTTCAACAGTTCCTTTTGACATATGTTTATACATTTCCATTTTTGTAATAATATAGAATAAAATATGCTTTATATCACTGAATAGAAAATATGCTGGGTGAAGCAGATTTAAAAGATTTTTTTTTCTGAACCTATAAAATCTCCATCCCAACAGAATACTGTTCAAAGCATTACACATTTTATGGTTTGTAATTCCGTTCACAATTGTGTGATATTAAAATAATACAGTGTTCTTTGCCATAAGGCCATACTAAAATAAAAAAGATTTAACCCAGCTACAAAAAGTTCACTGAACTTAAATTAAAATACTTGTAAACATCTTTGCAATATGAAATATAATTTTTCAAGTCAAAAAAGAATAAAATACTTCAATCTGTATTAATGCAATTTATCTTTAAAACCTTTAAACGTTTTTAATATATATAAGAGATATGTTACAGTTTTGTTGGTTTTTTTTTCTTTTTTCTTTTTTAAAGTCTGATAAAGCTGCAGTATCATGGTTTTTCACAGGAACTTCTTGCCCTTTCAAGAACATTCAGAAAAGTATCCACCCATAGATTTAATTATTTTGTAATAAGCATCCTAGAACTACCAGCACGTTTTACTAACAGTCCACACACCATTGTCATCATCATAAGCATCTTCTACTTTCAATATTTTTTTCTGGTTTTTTTTTTTTTGTTTGTTTGTTTGTTTATAAAAAAAGGGGGGAGTTTTGGAAGCTTCGTATTAAAGTACAGTGTAAAAACTAGCCTAGCACTAGAATGGAGTCGCCCGTTATTATTTATAGCATGCACCCGCTGTCACACCACCCCCCAGCCCTCCCTCGGCCGCACCCGCACCCCCGGCGGGCGCAGCCCCGGCCCCGCCGGACCCCTGCCCTGCCCTGCCCTGCCCTGCCCTGCCCGGCCCGGCCCGGCCCGGTCTCCGCTCAGGAGAAGATGCGGATGGCCTGGGTGACGGCGCTGTGGCACACGGGGCACTGCGGCTCCGTCTTCTCGCAGATGCGGTTGGCGCACTCCATGCAGAAGAGGTTGTGGCCGCAGGGCACCAGCGCCGCGATCACCTCGCTCTCGAAGCACACCGAGCAGTCGCGGCTGCCCTTCCGCCGCACGCCGGAGGAGGAGCAGGAGGAGCTGGACGAGGAGCTGGAGGAGGAGGAGGAGGACGCGGAGGAGTCGGAGGGCAGCCCGGGCAGGTGGGCGCCCAGCCCGTTGGCGTACAGCGGGTAGGACGCGGCCAGCAGGCGCCCGCCGGGGTCGCTGCGCACCCTCCGCGCCAGCGGGTGCTCGGAGCCGGCGGCGCTGCCGTGCAGGGGCGGGGAGAGCCGCGCCGGGGGCGGGGCGGCGCCGCGCCGGGGGCCGCTCACCAGCAGCGCCAGGTTGGCATTGGCGGGCGCGGCGCCCGGGAAGGCGGCGGCGGCGGCGGGCGCGGGCGCGGGCGAGGGCGGCGCGGCGGGGCCGCGCTCGAACTGCGGCCACAGGAGGGCGGCCCCGGGCGGCGGGGCGGGCGCCAGGTCGAAGCCGGGCGGCGAGTCGAAGGGCAGCTCGGAGCAGCAGTCCGGGGAGGAGAGCACGTCGCCGCCGCCCCCGCCGTACACGTAGCCGTTGGCGCTGTTGTTGTTGTTGTTGCCGTTGTGGGAGAAGCTCAGCGCCGGGCTCGGGGGGCTGTAGTCGGCCAGGCGGGCGCTGCCGCCCCCCCCGGTGCCGCCCCCGAAGTAGGAGTCGGTGGAGGCGCTGCCCAGCGAGCTGGAGCTGTC
This sequence comes from Margarornis squamiger, assembly GCA_035222235.1. Taxonomy (NCBI): domain Eukaryota; kingdom Metazoa; phylum Chordata; class Aves; order Passeriformes; family Furnariidae; genus Margarornis; species Margarornis squamiger. The sequence continues at coordinate 9,524,589 of JAWWTY010000016.1, forward strand.
GTTGCGGTAGTTGCAGAAGGGCTTGCGGCCCGGGGTGGGCGTGATGCTGGGCGGGGTGGGCTTGCTCCAGAGGCTGCCCGTGCCGTTCAGCTCGAAGCCCACGTCCGTGCCATTGGCGTGGAAGTCGTTCTCGTCCGTGAGCTCGATGATGCCGCCGGTGCGCATGGCGATGTGCGCCTCGATCTCCTCCCGGGCCCGGTCCACGTTCTCTGGCATGCCCGTCACCTCAAAGACCGGCTCCTTGTCCCGGCTCGGGGTCACGATGTACGTGTGCGTCTGCTGCTGGATGCGCTTGATGGTGGCCCCCTTGGGCCCCACGACCAAGCCCACCACGCGATAAGGCACCCGCACCTGGATGGTGGTTTGGCCGGGCAGGTTCGGGGGGCCGGGCACGGTGCCGTTCAGGGCTGTGTTCTTGTTCCGTGAGGCTCGGATCATGGAGAAGTGCTCGGCCGCAGAGATGATCTCCCTGCGGGCCATGGCCACATCTTCCTTTCTGCCCGTCACAACAAAGAGCGGCTCCTCCCCGCGAACCGGGGTCTTGATGTAGGTGTTGGTCTTTGCCCGCAGAGCTTTGATTTTACAACCTGGGAACGAGATGCGGGAGATGGAGGGCGAAGGGGAGGGGGAGGAAGGGGAGGTGGTGGGGGAGAACCGGTTACAACCCATTGTTTGGGTGCAGCTAGGGAGGGGGGAAAAAAAACACACCCACCCGAAACACATTGCCCCCAACCCCAGGTGATCGCTGGCATCTCGTCCTGGAGCCCCGGTCACGGTGTAAAGTAATGTCAGCCCACAGCCCTGGCACACGCCCAAAGGCATCGCAAGTGGCCACCGACACATCTGCCATGCAAACTGCCCCAAAACTACCAACGTGCAGTTAGTTCACAGGGACGGCAACACAAAAAAACCAAAAAAAAAACCAAAAAACCACCCCCAACAAAACCAAAAAAAAAAAAAAAAAGCGCGTGCAGAAAAACGGCACGGCCAGGAAAGAAAAATAACATAAAATGCAAGCAGCCCTAACAAATCAACACACCCGCCAGTCCACATTCCTGCTCAGCAGTTTCCTTTTGGAAAAATAAAATCAGTTCTTAAGAAGGTGAGGAGCAGCGGCTGTACCGAATGAGCCACATTCCCCACTGCGGATGCTTTATTCCAATCCCATTGTTCCACTTCTCCACTCCATTTCTCTTCCTTAAAAATAATCCACGATTTTTAACTTTGGGGTGGCAAGAGGGAAAGCACCGAGGCTCCCATTTTCCTTCCGTTTCCTCTTGCAAATCTTTACTTTTGCAGCCGGAGGAAAGGAGCGATTTTTACGATTTTCGTGATTTCCCCCCCCCCAACCCAGCAGCTGAAAGTGCATCTCGAAAGTGATGCATAACGCTCCTCGGAAACATCACGTCTGCCGCTGCACTTTCTTTGTCTGGGAGAAGCCGGCACTGGCCACCACGGCACGGCTGCAGCGTTCCTGGGAATGGCCAGTGTCGCATCTGAGCCGCCCGCCCGGCAGCGCCGAGGGGAGACCCGCGCCCCCACACCCCTTCGCATGCAGGCACCCACCTTGTCTCCCCACTATCTCCGCGACATGTTCCGAGCTGGGCACCGGCACGCATTCAGTCATGTTCACGCTCTTTTTCCGAGGCTCGCTGTCGTAAATGGAGCCCGTCTCGTCGTTGTCCAGCCCCAGCAGGGAGAGCTGATCCAGGGCGATCTGAAGGGCTCTTTGGTCATCCAGGGTCTCTCCCCCGCCACCACCACCACCGCCGCCGCCGCCGCCGCCGCCGCCGCTCCCGTTCCTCTCCATGTCTGCAAAAAGCGAGCTGGGCATAGTCCCTGTGTGTGGTGCACCCTCCGCCTGCGCTCGGCTCAGTAGTAAGAGATCAGACACAAAGGAGAACCCAAGGCAGATGGCCAGCAGGAGAGAAGGGAAGGGAGGGTGGGCGACTGCTGGAGACCGGGGAATTGTTGCCTTTTGCTTGTATATTTTGTATCTTTTTTGCTTTTTTTTTTTCCTCCTCGCAGTGCAATCCGGTTTATAAGATGTTCTCAGGAACCCCCCCCACGACTCCCCCCCCGGAGGTTTTTTCGGTTGGCTTTTTCTCTTTTTTTTTTTCCTTTTTTTTTTTTCGTCGGCTGGGGGGTGGG